>OZ025873.1:9046733-9114233 GCA_964019415.1 Ianthella basta | reverse complement strand
CCCTTCCTTCTCTGATTTCATTTTCCAACTTGGTTGCCATGTCTTTTTGTCCAGCCAAGCAGAGAGACTTCAGCACTGTCCTCCAAGATCTAGGCTTGTCAGAGTCTCCCTGCCCACTCAGCCACATCACCAGAGCTTTCATGGCCTGTTCCTCCAACTTAGAATCTGCATAAACTACCTCATCCAGCTGCCAGTGCTGCAGACCGAGGTAGGAGCCAACACTGCGCCAGTGCTGGCCAAGCTTGGCTGCTATGTGGTAGCGAAGTTGTCGCTCTGTTGGGCATGCTGACAGTCAAAAAGGAAAGAAATCCAAATGCTTGGTATAATGTATGTACTTGTAATGCACACACAACACACACACATACAAGTAAAAGCACACACCATACCAACCACAGCACCCCACACACCCACATGCACACACACTCACACACACACCCACACACCCACACCCACACACACACACACACACACACACACACACACACACACACACACACACACACACACACACACACACACACACACACACACACACACACACACACAGCCTATTACACTGCATGGGTGAAATGTATCAGAGAATTTAAAACCCATACACTTTAACACGGTCGTACCATAAGTACGATTGCCTGTATAGAAAACTAGGCAATTTCATTGGCTAAACATTTGAAGGAAGGTTGACACACTACTGCATGCCAATCTGCCCATCTGGTATTCTCAGACAGCTCTATTAGTGGATTTATAATACTGACAAGGAATACTTGTCGACAAATTTACAATAATAGCACCATTATGATCTGTGCATCCTAAGTAGATTTGAGACTTACTGTCCAGAATGTACTCTTGCAAGTCTGTGTATACAAGAAAGAAAGGACATGTGTGCAAGTATGTGTGTGTGTGTGTGTGTGTGTGTGTGTGTGTGTGTGTGTGTGTGTGTGTGTGTGTGTGACAGCATGCATACCTGATTCATTGCTAGTAGTGTTTCTTTGATTTGTTAGTGTACAAGGAATGGATGGTTGATGCAATGGAACTGAGTTGCTGCGTACCACTGGGTTAGTCTACAAGAATAAGACCGGACAGTGCTCAGCTCCAGTCAGGTTATTTTGTGCATGCATATGATGCAAGACATTTCATAATGTTATTATAGCTTGAGTAAACAGTCTGTTATTGTAGCTCATACTGTATGTACATGCTCAATATGAATGACAATGCATCCATGCACCATGCACCATGCAGTCATTGCAACATGGATGCACACATTGCCACTGTTCATAACAATGCCTTTAGCTACCATGCAAACAAAAGCAATGATTGTAAAGGCCTGAGCTCAACATCATATGTACTGAACGACTGCCTGACATGGTCACGGTCATGACATGGTCACAGGAGGTGAGTTGTGTAGCATGCATGTATAGCATTGTAATGTCAAAAAGAGAGAATGTCCTGATTGTGCTCAATTCTCCTCCCCCTTCACCCCACACTTCCCACCAACCCTCACCCTCTTCTCTCTTTTTCTAATGTGCACATGTGCTTACCTTTTGTGAAGTCAGAGCTGTGTCTGGTATTACTGCATACACTGCATCAGGGTCTTCATCTAGCAGTGGGTTGTGCTCTTCCGTAGGGGGCAGAGCAGGAAGACGGCGTTCTGTTGCGGCTAAGTGCTCGGAAATGGTACTTTCATTCACCTCACTGCTCCCTGTGACCTACAGTAACCAAGAGGTATGTGGATTTAGAGCACAAGGTACAATGGCGCCAAGTGTCCGAGTAGTTACTGGGATAGCTACCCATTGACGGCATTCATCTGTTATTGGTTTTTTAAGGGTAGGCCAACAAACGAATTGTCTCGTAGTGAATCTGTCTCAGAATGGCTGAGATGTGCTTCTGCGTCAGCAAAAGGAGTTTGACATTGATTCCTGTGCTAGCTGCTTGCAACTGTCCAGTGTACCAAGCAAGAGCCAGCATTGCCTGAGCTGTCTGAAAAGGACTTTTTGAGCAAGTCATGATCCAGTTTAGCTATTTGATTGCAACACTCGTTTCACTGTACAAATATTATGACACCCTGCCAAGTGCCTGGAGGATCTACGTATGATGCACATGGAGAATTTACAGTGGCTGCTATATTAAATCCTCTGCTAAAAACTCAAGCCCATGGCACAAATATTCTCATACCCTGACCCAGGTGCACTGCCACCCTAAAAGTTAGGTCAGCAGTGCGCATGGGTCTGAATAGGAGACTATGGAACCAAAGCACAGGTGGGATGGCTGGACACCCAATACCATGACAACTGGATCTAGCTGTTTGCTGCCTTAGATAAACAGCGAATTTTAAGTGATCAACAAAGCTTACTGGGTAGCCTATATGAAATCCCCATCAACATTTCAGGGTTGCCTACTCCATGGCTATGAATACAATAACAGCTGCTGTATGGCACTTGCTGTTCAAGTGGGACTCAAGTAGGTATTGCATTGTATACCTGACTTTGTTCATGTACGTGCACACCTACATTTGGCCGACATTTTACTTACCATGTTGTTAGTGCTTGAGTATGGCTTTGCTCTGTCACTCTTGACACAGCGCTGCTCAAAAATTTCATCCAACAGGCGAGAATCTTTTAGTTTTATTGCAACCACCTACAGTTTGAGAAGATGCATATTTCCAAGCATGTTCACTACTTTTACTATGTTTACTACGCATGTTTAATAAGTGCATATATTTCAAACTACCTTCAAATCTGCTGTCAAAGGAATTGTGAATGCAGGCCCCAGTGAGTCCCTGCTGTCAGACAGCTTTCTCACCACAAGATGATACTCTTGGATAACCTCAGTGATGGTGACAGAGGAGAGGTTCTGCAGTGAGCTCCCCTCCTCCTCGTCCGTGATTGGATGCAGATACACCCTGGCTGTCTGAGGGAGCTGCAATACTCTTGTGAAGCACAGCGGAGGACATTTTACATGATAGAGCTTTGTACTGAAGTACAGTGAATCATCATCTTCCAAGAAGCAGTGGACAGTGCCGCTCTGGTCCACTCCTTCGATACCATGCCTCTTTCGCATTCCAACTTCTGGGCTTACCTGGCAGATGTTGAAAAGAATTGTGTTAGCTGGGACTAACTGCCCTTTTTGGTCCAAGGTTTTGCTGAGGACCTTCAGTGCCTATATACGTTAAAAAGATACAACAGGAAATTGTGACATTCAGATCGTAAACTAAAAAGTCTTTAAGAATGTTTGCGTGCAAAGAACAGCAATGGTGCACTTCATGTAACAGTGTGCACTGGTCTCACAGCTGGCATGGGTAGGCTCTTGTGCTTTCTGATGTCCAGGAATTCAGAGACTGATCGATACACTCCTTCCCAGCTCTTGATTGCTGCATCTGTCTCCTTATCTTCTATCGGATCTGGAGGAGCGAGAGCGTATTCAGTCCGCGTAACAACTGGAACAGTAACGGAGTCTTTCCCTGGCAACGGCACAGCTGGCCTCAACTTTAGGAACGGAACTGGCTTTCTGAGGCAAACCACGAAGATATCATCTATATGGGATGACACACAGAATTAACAAAGTAAGCTAACTATAGCTACGTGCAACAGCTGCACAGCGTGCTGTACGGCTTATGCTAAGCCGCACAAGAAACTATGCCTGAGCTCCGCAGGGGAAAGAGGTCTGATCACACCATCAAGACGAAGCTCCAACAAATAATAACCTTTTGCTCACCTTTCGCTAGCCCTTCGCTTCTCTTGGGACTGTAGGCTCCATCGCTTACGAGAAACGCCTTTGGGGTGCTCAGCTTCACTTAAGTTCGTTGGGTGACTCTCTTCTCTATACTCAGCTTCGAATTCGCTCAGCGGCCGCTCCACTGGTTGTGCAGCTTTGCACGCCGGCTGCATTGGATCAGGTGAGCTATTCGACTGACTTCACCGTTTCTTGACCACACAATGCGGATTAACTACAAGTGCCACACAGCTCTTATTATTGTATTCATAGCCTTGAGGTAGGCATCCCTGACATACTGATACCTACTTGAGCCCACTTGCATGAACAACAAGTGCCACACAGCTCTTATGGTATTCATAGCCTTGGGGTAGGCATCCCTGACGCAATGGTACCCACTTGAGTCCTACTTAATAACAAGTGCCACACAGCTCTTATTGTATTCATAGCCTTGGGACAGGCATCCTTAAATGGTGAGAGGGGATTTCATAAGCACTACCCATTGAGCTTTGTTTATCACTTATAATTCATTGTTAATCCAAAGTACACAAATAGATCCCATTGCCATGGTAACAGATGTCTAGCTAGCCCAAGTCTTCACGTGCTTTTGTGCTATGGCTTAGTCTAGCATGCTAGACCCTACCCACCCCTGGGTGCTTACATTGCAAAAGCACCTCCCATTCCCATTCCTGGCACCTGGGCAGAGGGTCTAGCTAGCTAGACTAGCCATGGCCCTATTTTGCTGAGTGGGCTCTTACTTGGACATACAGTGTTGCACAGTATTTGTACTTGGGCTATAACTAAGTCCAGCTGGGCTCTTACTAATGTGAGGTATACAGTGAGATCTATCTCTAAAACAGCTTTATATATACAGCGACCATCTTAGACAGGTTCCACTGTGATGTGGTAGAGGCTCATGCTACGGAGCGGATATGAATGTAATCTTGAAGTGAGGGCTTCTCAGCTGGCTCAGGCATCAGAAAGGGTTGGTTCTCTAATACCAGCTTCACAACAGGCTTGAAACCTTGCCGACGTTTCGACCAGATGCTCTGCTCTTCTCTTCTCTTCTCTTCTCTTCTCTTCTCTTCTCTTCTCTTCTGCTTTCTCTCAGATGCTCTGGTCTTCTTCAGGGCGAATCTTCGCTCTGAAGAAGACCAGAGCATCTGGTCGAAACGTCGGCAAGGTTTTCAACCCTGTTGTGAAGCTGGTATTAGAGAACCAACCCTTTCTGAATGTAATCTTGATGAGCTTTCCCACAGCAGGTAGGAGCAGTAGACACAAGTTCATCACTAGTGACTTCTGAGAGAAATACCAATTATTGACATTAATCGAGACTGCTAAGGTTGCTGTTAAGACTAGGTGTTGACGCTTACTTACATTCATGACACTGTCAGTTGCACTAAAATTTAAACAGATAAAGCTTATAGATCTGTAGTAAACTATTGTTGCATGCAAGGCATTCCTATGGTATATATGCAGAAAGTTACTAGTACATACTGCATTTCATTACAGCCTTCTACCGGTTGGATGAAAAGCTAACACTGAAGGCCTAAATGAAGAAGTTGTTGTAGGTGTTGCAGGCAGATGGTACACTACTGGACTGCACCTAATCATTGAGGACGGTGTCCTGCAAGCAATCAGGACACCCAATGGAAGTAATGAAGATCACTGCCATGGAACGTTTAGGTGATGGCTGTGGGACTCTCCCCAAGACCTGGTCTAGTGTGCTGCGTGCAGTGCAGAATGTCTGCGGCAGTGGCGTTTGTAAAACAATTTTATGCCTCCTCCATCACCAGATTGAGTATAGCTAAATAGAAAATGACCTGCATTGTCCTGTCATATCCATTATATTCTGTAGTATATATGTACAGTATTAGTATCATTGTATATACTTGGTTTGCATTGCACATCTTCAGTCTGTCATTATATTATTAGTATGGAATCAGTTTTGTGGCCTGTTTGCAGGTGATTGCATTGTGATCTAGAGCTATCTATAGATCCCTAGACTATCATGGTAGTTGTCCATATTGTGATCATGAAGCTAATATATTATATATAACAAACTGAACACACACACACACACACACACACACACACACATCTAACTACTGTAACCCTGCGACCATACGCTGAGGGTTAATGATGTGACAGTATTATGATTGCCAATTTTATATATTATCAGTGTGTCACGCAGTATCTAATTTAGTGGAAGTGCAGTGCTCCAATAGCACCACGACATTGCACTTACGCATACATACTCAAACTTCCCGCACTTTCGCATGCGTGATGTGAGATTCCATAAAAGGCTTATTGTCCAAGTGGGACTCAAGTAGGCATTGCAGTGCATGTGATGTCTGGCATTGTTCACGCAAAATCAGTGCGAGCAATAGCTGGAACGGTCACGGAGTCCTTCCCTGGCGACAGTACGGCTGGCCTCAACTTTAGGAACAAAACTGGCTTTTTGAGGCAAACCACGCGAAGATGTCACCTAGATATAATTTTTTATATGGGATAATATGCAGTCTGAGAACATAGTTAGCTGTCTGCATGTATGCAATGTATAGCTGCATAGCTTGTTGTACGGCTTAGCTATAGCTAGCTACGTAGGAAGCTAACTGCTATAATCTCCACAATGGATCACACCATCAACATGAAGCTCCGACAAATAATAGCTGTTTACTCACCCTTCACTAGCCCTTTGCGTCTCTTGGGGCTGTACACTCCCTCGCTCACTAGAAACACCTTTGGGATGAAAAGGCCAAAGTATTCCTCAGCTTTACTTAGCCGGTAGCTAGGGTGACTCTCTTCTGTATACCTAATTTCTTCGCTCAGTGGCTGCTTCACTGATTGTGCAGCTTCGCACGCTGGCTGCATCAGAGGAGCGAGCTTGAGCTATTTAGCATGACTTCACTGCTTCTTGGCCGCACAATGTATAATTATGCAGATTGCATGTGACTTTTATGGAATCCCAGTCACATGCAAAATTGCGGAAGGTTTGAGTAAGTGCATAATTATGCCATGGTGTTGCTGGTGCACCCCATGTGTCTGTGTAGTTTCCTGTTTCTTCCATGCACTCCACTGAAGTGTCACACTTGATCGCATCCGTTAACTGAGCATATGACAATAATGTAAAGAATATTCTAAAATCGATAATCCTAACTCAGATGCTATAGCTAGATAGGCAGGTATCAGCAGGCTTGGCCAAAAGTACTGGTGAGCTTGAAATGCTTGCATGCCTTTGCTTTATGTCTTTCTGTGTGTTCAGCTGCACAGGTAATCTGACAAGATGTTCCTGTGAGTGCATGCAGTAGTCAGGCATGTGCAAATGACACATGATTCTAGCAATGTTTGATGCATGCATGAGCTCTCTATTTTGCTATATATTCTTGCTCGTTCTGTAGGTCAGCAGGTACGTACAGGCATAGATCCGGAGGTGCAGTGAGGTACAATGGTCAGAGGTTGTATGCTTGCACTCAGCACTAATTGATCTCATTTAATAATTTTAATGAGAGACCCCAGCAACACGGCATGGACCAGGGTATTGAACCAGATTATATATAAATATTCATAGCCTTGGAAAGTGCTTGGCCAGCTTATATCACAATGTTCATAACTCCACATTGTATTTCAGTTATTATGATCAGTGGATAATGCACTCTTGGGTCTTGTGACTCCAAATACATTAAAATATTTTGTCCATGACAAATCATTGTGAAAGTTTGTTTAGCCTGCATCCTGTGCAATTTGCTTGTGTTCAGAACACACTAACTAAAGGATTAATTGGTGCATGTACTGTGCTTGATCAATTCTAGCTATAGAAGACAACAATAACCAACCAAACAGATTAGTTGTTTGTGGGGACATGTACACACACACACACACACACACACACACACACACACACATGCAGCTGTATAGATGTATATGCATTATGTTAAGTAACTACATGAGAATTGCTGCCATAAAGAGATTCTTGTTCAATGTGTGCTTGAATATCACTGGAAAGACTAGCCAGGTCTGCAGTATTTAAGGCTTCCAGAATGGTGGCCCAACTTTTACTCTTCTTTCCCATTCCATTGCGCCAGGCCACCAGGATGTTAAAGGCTTTGTCCTCTAAAGACTCCTGCATGTCTGCCTCCTGTATGTTTGTGTGCTCAAGACCGAGGTAAATTGCAAAGCGCTTCCATTTCTTACCCACCCTGCGGGCCACATGGTGAAATAACTGTGGCTCAGTGGGGTATGCTGCAGGTGTGCAGTGAGAGAAGTATGTAACTGCTACAATGAATAACTACAATTGCCCATCTATAGTCACACCACTAATCATTCTGCTACAGAATCGCACTCAAAATGACCCAAAGTAGACTTTTGCAAGTTGTGTGCATGAAGAATATGACAGGCAAGATCATGCTCAAACATCCACGAAGATTAATGGTCTATCAGTGTGCGCACGCGCGCGCACACGTGTGTGTGTGTGTGTGTGTGTGTGTGTGTGCATGTGTGTGTGCATGTGTGTGTGTGCATGTGTGTGTGTGTGTGTGTGTGTGTGTGTGTGTGTGTGTGTGTGTGTGTGTGTGTGTGTGTGTGTGTGTGTGTGTGTGTGTGTGTGTGTGTGTGTGTGTGTGTTGAGTGCATATATACCAGATCTATTGATAGTGGTGTTTTTTCCTCTTTGGCTAGGCATGGGTGGCAGTGGGGGCGGAGCTGTATTGCAATGCACATCTGGGGATTCCTGTACCACTGTGGAAGCAGGTGAAGTCTCTATGCCCTGCACATGTCCATCTGAGAGAAAAAAATTTTTAAAAATAATTAATTTTAAGGTGGTTAATTTCTATGGCATTGGAAGAAATTCAAATATCAGCCACTTTCTTTCTGGCCCTATATATGTTGCATCAAAAGTCTATGGACTGTAATGACGTCGATTGTGTCTTGTTTTGACACGCTGCCTTAAGGTCTTCGAACGTATAGCTCCTTCCATCAGACCTGGCTGTGACTACGCTTGGAATTCTTTCTTTTTCGATCGATTCTATGCAGCAATCATTCTGTAATCTATCCGCATGCATCAATGTGCCTTATATATAGAGCTAACATAAATTATGCAGAATTTAATATAGCAATATTAATTTCAGTTGTATCAGCTGTAATTGCTAATATTTCGTACCGCGCTCTTACAATCAGGCCTTCATTCACTTGCAGGATCCTGTAAGTAAATGGAAGCCTATTTGAATGCAGGTTCTGTCATATTGCTATGTGTCACTGTGCACTGCCACATTGTGTTTCTCTTCCACTCTAGAGTGAGCTATTTGAATCAGTACATAACCACACACAGGACAAATGTGATGTGATAAAGGCTCATGCTACGGAGCGGATATGAATGTGAACTTGACGACTTTTCTCGTAGCAGGTAGTGGCAGTAGTAAGATGTTTCAACCACGTGGGTCTTCGTCAGTTACATTTTTTTGTAACTGACGAATACTCTCATTGTCAAAACATCTTACTACTGCCCCTACTTGCTATGTGACAGCTCTTCAAGCTCAAGTTCATATACACCACTGTACTTAATACAACTCACCTGCTGTTGTAGGGACAGGGTATGAGTGCAGTTGCCTGGAGTCACCACGTTCTGTAGAAACATTGTTCTAAAAGTATGTAAAGGTGAACCCACTTAAATACAGCCACTTTTAATGAGGCGCCCTGACAGCCTTCACTATACTATATGCCATGGATGTGTAAATATATTAATTCAGCAATCTGTGCTAGGCAGCTAATTAAGCCATGAAGTCCCAATGTTTTGCTCCAATTATTAATGTCATAATCTCTTCTCACCCAAATAATGCACCTACGTGTTGGTGTATCACTCAGTGTAATAACTCTCATTGGTTTAAGTTAATGTCATAATGTACATTGTACACTCATTCCACTGCTATCATCTGGTGCAGCATAGGTATCATGTGTGCCGTGCAGAGCAAGTACATGTCCCACACACTCTCTCCCCCTGTATGTGTACGAAGTGTGTATGCTATTTACCAGCTTACAGGCTGTGGCAACTGAGTTGAGGCTGACTTCTTAAATCCTGTGTCTTGCAGATGTTGATTTGGTTTTACATACTGCTCTTCAGACTGCTCTTTAGGTATTTCTTCATAATGATCTTCAGATGCCTCCTCAATTGGCTCTTCATATGGATCTTCCAATGCCTCATAATATGGCTCATCAGAGAGCTCTTCAGATGGCTCTTCATATAGCTCTTCAGACGGTTCCTCATACGGCTCATCAGGGAGCTTTTTGGATGGCTCTCTGGATGTTTCATTCGATGTTTCTTGATATGTGTCTGCATTTGGCTCCTTGGATGGCTTCTCAGACAGCTCTACAGACCGTTCTTCATATGGTTCCTCAGATAGCTCTTCTGATGGCTCTTCAGGTGACTCTTCGAATGGCTCTGCAGGTGGCTCTTTAGGTGGCTCTTCAGGTGGCTCTTCAGGTGGCTCTTCAGGTGGCTCTTCAGGTGGCTCTTCATGTGGCTCTTTAGGTGGCTCTTCAGGTGGCTCTTCATGTGGCTCTGTAGGTGGCTCTTTAGGTGGCTCTTCATGTGGCTCTTCATGTGGCTCTTTAGGTGGCTCTTTAGGTGGCTCTTCATGTGGCTCTTCAGGTAACTCTTTAGGTGGCTCTTTAGGTGGCTCTTCAGGTGGCTCTTCATGTGGCTCTTCAAGTGGCTCTTCAGGTGGCTCTTCATGTGGCTCTTCAAGTGGCTCTTCAGGTAGCCCCTCAAATGGCTCTGCAGGTGGCTCTGCAGATACTTCTGGAAGTTCCTCATACAAATCTTCATCTGTTACTTCATATATATCATCTTCATCTACATAATATATAGCCAGAGATTCGGTACAATCATTGATCTACTTTGCATGATATCCATTCTGTACATCCTTTACCTGTGTCTGTGTGCATACAACTGTGTATGACATTGCACATTACACCAGCACACCTGATCCACTGTCAGTAGTTATCCTTCCTCTTGCACACGTCCAGGGTATATGTGGCAGTGATGGAGCTGTGTTAAACAGCGCTAGCCCACCAGGTTCACATGCAATGTCAAAGTCAGAATACAGCTCCTCCTCTTCATCTGGCCAAGGAAAATGTGGGGTTGGTGAATATACAATTGGTTGTATTCATCTTGAGTTAGTGGTCGCTGTGTGTTTGTGTTTGTGTGTATCTGGTAATTATGCCTGTATTAGAATGAGTGTGTGTAAGAGAGAGAGAGCCCACCTGATCTTCTGTCAGTACTGTTTCTTCTTGTCGGACCAGGGTTGAGTGGTAGAGGTACTGCATCCAGCCAGGGTAAGATGTGGTCACTGCATGGTAAGCTTTACAGTCACCTGTTTATCTAGTGTGGCACTGTGCATGTGTTTGACATTGTGTGTATAGGTCCGTATGTGTATATGTGCGAGAGAGCATAGTACCTGAAGGTAGTTGAAGTGCTGGTGGAGTGCTTCTTGTCGGGCAAGGCTGAGTTGGCAGTGGCGGAGCTGTATGTGTTGGATACATTAAATGGAATAAACCATTGTGAACATATGGTCAGGATATATAGGTTGTGGACATTGGTGAACTAACTTCCAGTTGGTTGCATTCATCTTGTGCAGTACTATACTAGCGTGTGTGTGTGTGTGTGTGTGTGTGTGTGTGTGTGTGTGTGTGTGTGTGTGTGTGTGTGTGTGCATGTGTGTGTGTGTGTGCGTGTGTGTGTTGTCATCACCAAAATGGCTGCCACGAGGTATCGAGTGTTGGAAGACAGTCAGTTTCGCTAGAAGTTAGTGCCTGAAAGACGCCCAGTCTGTGCCTACAACTCCAGAACGGTCGTTTAGGCAGCACTTGAAGAGAAAGTCTGAGCCTCACAAAGGACGAAGCGGAGAGTGGCAACCCGTCCGAGGTGCGAACTTTTGGCTATCTATCGTAACGGTGAACGGCCTCCTCGACGATTACTGGAACAGGCGACTATCACAACGCACCGGTCTGTCAGGCGTACCATAACCCTGACTCGGAGCTGGCAGGGCCCTGACAGGCGAATGAGGGACGCGAGTGTCCCCACCGGCTGGCGGTTGGAAGGGAATTATTCCCAACGCCCCCCTGCTACTACCATACACACAACTCCATATACACATACACAAACTTCATATGCATACACACAACCCATGCCTCATATGCATACACATGATCCTCATATGCATTCACTCTGCCACTACTACTACCACTACTACTGTGTGCCACTACTAAAAACCCAACCAAGAGTCATTTAACAGTTCTAATTTGTGCCATGTGTCCCTCAACATGTAGACAATAACTGTTATTTCGATGACTCCATTTCCTTATTTTGTACTGTTGTCTTATAATAAGGAGATGTTTTGCCCCGTGTGTGTGTGTGTGTGTGTGTGTGTGTGTGTGTGTGTGTGTGTGTGTGTGTGTGTGTGTGTGTGTGTGTGTGTGTGTGTGCACGTGGTGTGTGTGTGTGCGTGGTGCGTGCGCGTGTGTGTGTGTGTGTGCGCGTGGTGTGTGTGTGGTGTATGTGTGTGCGTGTGGTGTATGTGTGTGTATATGTGTGTGTGTGTGTGTGTGTGTGCGCGCGTGGTGTGTGTGTGCGTGGTGTGTGTGTGTGTGTGTGTGTGTGTGTGTGTGTGTGTGTGTGTGCGTGGTGTGTGTGTGCGTGGTGTGTGTGTGTGTGTGTGTGCACGTGGTGTGTGTGTGTGTGTGTGTGTGTGCACGTGGTGTGTGTGTGTGTGTGTGTGTGTGTGTGTGTGTGTGTGCACGCGCGCACGTGGTGTGTGTGCATGTGTGTGTGTGTGTGTGTGTGTGTGTGTGTGTGTGTGTGTGCATGGTGTGTGTGTGTGTGCATGGTGTGTGTGTGTGTGCATGGTATGTTTGTGTGTGCATGTGTGTGTGTGTGTGTGTGTGTGTGTGTGTGTGTGTGCGTGGTGTGCGTGTTTGTGTATGTGTGAGTGAGTGCATATGCAAATTTTGCTATGTGTACATGTGAGAGCATACCTGATCCATTGCCAGTAGTGTGATTTCGTCTTGGGCAAGGATTTGATGGCAGTGGTGGAGCTGTGTTGTACAGAGCATACGTTTCATACAGGTCCTCCTCTTCTGGACAGGGCAAAGGCCGTGCCATGGAGTAGGTTTCCACTGGCTGGTGTTTCCCTACCCATGAAGGGAGGGGCTGGGGCAGAGTAGAGCAAGGATGGTCCTTCTTAATATGTCTGTCTGTAAAGAGTTTCCTCATTTCATGGCTCTCCATCTTTACTGCTGTGACCTAGATACAGTATAAATAGTATAGATGAATTGTATATGTACGTATCTGTTGATATCTTAGAGCACTCAAATATGCATACACTTTTTCTGCTCAAATATACTATCCACTCCTTGACTATGTCACTCCATCTCAATTAGATTAGTAATGAATAGCTTCAACCTTACAAGTCTATGTAATGTGACACTGTGTAAATTGTGCTCTTGTTGAGTGCACTCTCAATGATAACATGACTTAGATAAATATAAGAGTTAGTACACGGCCAGAGAAATGCCCAGCAACTTTCCTGAGAAGCCTCTACGTACATGTGCCCATGTTGCTATATCAGCAGCTGTATGTTAAGTCATAACACAGTCATCAGTTCCATTAGTTACCTTTGTAGTGCTGTCAAGAGGGAGAGTGTGCAGCTTGTCATATTTTGATCCGCCTGCTTTGCTCACCACTAGGTACCGCTTTTCTTCCTTGCCTGTCAAAGTAAGTGTGCCCAGGTTCTTTAGTTGGGGGAATTCCCTACTTTCCTCCTTGTCAAGAAAGACTGTTGCTTCCTGAGGGTATTTGATGACTTCAGCACACTCTCTAAGAGTGCACTTTGTGTCACACTGCCTACTGCTGAACAGTACTCTGGTACCAGTGAGGAAGGTGTACTTCGTCCCATTCACAGCAGTGCCTCGAATGCCTTTTTGTCGCAGCAAACCAACACAAATCTTTTTAATGTTGAAGAGGATGAGTCCAACCTTCACAGGTCTTTTTTCATAGCTGTAGCACTGTCTGAGGACATTAAAGGCCTGCATACATGGACATTGCAAATCATTCTGTAATATTATCCAATGTGCACATTTTGCACCTTGCAACACCATTACATGTGAGGACACTTTAGTACCAAATCATTCCTGATTATGAAAACATTCTAAAGTTACACATAACATGTACAGTGTAATAACATGGACACAAACATACAAAGCGAGAACTGGCCCAATTTAGTCAACAAGAAATGCTTGCATTCTCTCTATAGTTGTACAAAACCATGCATAGCAGCTCAGCATTATAGATCCTCCATTGAACTGCAGTGTACTATAGGCCTATAGTGTATGAGATGATGTAGGTCGCCCATGCAGGACTGATATGCTCACCACAGTGCTTCAATTCCTACTTTATTGTGACAAGCTTACATAATGTAAGTGGCCCATGCATCCTTACGTACAGGAGGCAGTGTGTCACTGTCCAGTATGTCTGAGACTGATGTGAATGTCCTCTCCCAGCTACGGTTGACAATGTTAGTGCTGGCCTCGGGGTCATTCGAAGGCAGTAAGGCCACTTGTAAGTGTGCACATGTGAGAGGAATGGACAGCGGAGCTTGCTGGGTGCCCTTGACTCTGGCACGGAGAGTGGGAACTTTCTTCTCCAGCCACACAGCAATCAACAGGCCTGCAGGGTGAAGAGATGGAGAGTTATCCTTTGTGCGTATGTACAGTCATGCTAGTTACAACATGATTATAGCGTTTTTAAATTAACTGCTATCTATATTTATATAGTGACGGCTAAATTGTGCTATCTGATGGGGCTATATAGTTACGTGGAGCGGGGCTGGTGATGCATAATTCAGCCCTACTGACATACATACCCGGGATCAATGTGCCGTTCGACTCCACGTCTTCTCCCCTCGTCTCTTCTTCGTAGCCCATTTCGTCGATCAACGCGCACTGAGGAAGGCGATGGCCATAGTAGCTAGCAAACCCGCCAAGGGGCATCGACTGCGACTCTTTCACGAAGCGACAACTGCCCGTGGGGGTCTCCTTTTCCATAGGGGCTCGATCCATAGCAGCAGAACGCACGTACGCGCGTCTGCCAGCACTAAGCCGAAGTTAACGGTACAAAAAATACGTTTTCTAGCGATATATAGACATTTTATAGACTGTCTGTCAATTAAGTGAATGATCTAATAGGTGATGAACCGCACAAGCCTGTCATGATAAATATACCCCCCCCCCCCCCCCCCCCCACCCCCCTGGACTCACTTTGACATAATATTAAGTACTTAGCATAGGAAGGTACATGCACACAACCATTATTCAAAGTCTTCTGTTGCATAGGCCTTGAATGCATAGCTGCATGATGTGTGACTGGCATAGTCTAATGCTTTGGTGTCCCATGCAGACAATCAGCCTCCAGTGGTGTCTGTGTGTATACTGTGTAGGTATGTTTATTGCAACTGCCACTACCCCCTCTACACATCTCTGGATCCCCAGTAATATTATGTTGTATAATGATATTCATAGTCAACACCCTTAGGTTAGGTATACTTGTTGTGAGATTTTACAGGAACTGGATCTAACCTATGTACTCAAATGCAATGTCAGCAACACATACATACATAACCTTCTACCATTCTGTTGTAGAGTTCAGAGTGTAGACACATTCTTTGCATAATGTAGTTCAGCATCACTAAAATTGAACAAAGTCTCCCTACTAAACAATGATGGGAGCCAACATCTTGCCTAGCTAGTGACCTACTGGTATTACTGTAGCAACATGTATTGCATGTCACTGCAATCTCAAACTTGATGTAAAATGAAGTAATTATATAAATTATTATAATGTACTGTACAGTTTGAAGCAGCACACCTTGTGTATCCTATATCCTACTAGAACCATATAGTCCTACATCCTTGAATGTAGGGTCAATGGTTAATGCTCCACTGTGTAACAGCCTTTACTTGTTTCTGTCCGTTTTATGCCATCCCTACATCCTTAAATTTTTTGTAGAACATTTCTATTATTTCTAGTTTCTGTACTTTTTATAGTGGACAGCTAAGCTGAAGCAACACACTTAGTCTCAACCACAGGGCATTGGTGCAGGCATTATACCACATTTCTGTAATCTTGAAGCTCTAGGTGTGGGCTAGCACCTAGGTTCCGCGCTAACCCAGCGAGAAACGGCAACCGTAAGTCCTTCAAACGGCCCGCAAGCTAACTGCTACAGCTGTTAACATGGCACCAGTTACTCCGGTTTCATCCGGTTTAATTACGTAATTTGAAAATGGCGTCCGTCCCGCTTGGCCAAGCAACACCAGGGTGGTCTCAGGGGGGGTCGGACAAGTCCTGGGATTGCGCAATACCAGCACCTTAATAATTGCATTACTGACATTCCAATCGCGTTTCCATATGTTAGCTGACTGTGCTCCAAGGCCGAATGTGCATACCCTGAGCCATGGCAGGGCCTTGTACTGCATTCGCGCCCCTGGTATAACCCGTACATACGTAGCCAAGGAGCCATACGGTGGATTGGGCTTAATTGTCTGATCGCTTTCACGATTTAGTTTTGCAAGTTATCGCAGCGTTTCTTGAGGATTGCCAGCACGCTTAAGCCATTTCTAGCATCCCTGCTATCGAATGTGACAAATCATGTACAGAACCAAGACGATTGCAAGGACGTGGCTGCCGATTGCACTCCCATTGCAGAAGCAGTCAACCTATCAGTCTTGCAGTCCTGAAGTGATCAATGATGACTCGCTACCAGCTTCTAAGGAGTCGCTTCTACAGGAGCACTTGCTCAGAATACCAGATTAGGCTCCATCTGCCTCGTAGCCAGCATCAGAGAACACTCGTGCACCGGTGTTGGAAAATGCTCGCAAAACCTACCTAGATGCTGGGGAAAGGCGGGGAAGGGTCTATTTTCTGATAGCCCTTGTCCAACTGTGTGCTCAGAAGCAAAGAAACAAGCGATGCGACGTGTTTCTCGAAATATGTCTGCTCTTAGCTAGTATAGGTAAAATACACAGTAAAGAGCAGCCGCGTCGGCCATTTTGCGGACACACGTGACCTTTGCCAGACCAACGCTAAGTAGCAGTCGTGGAAGTACTGTTGTGGGTGCGCCGGAGCCTGCTAGTAAATTTACAATCTGATTGCTGTCCTATGCACTGACCCCACTATAATACGTTTGCCCCGCTATATAGTGTGCATGTAATTTCACCAGCTGATATGCAGAGTGATATGCCCATCACTCTGCAGGTTTGTCAGTCTTAGTAGCAGTAGTTTCCTATGTTGTTGCAATCAAATGAATAATTAATTACTTCCTTCTGGCAGGGAACCCAATTTATACATAGATGAGGCATGCTTGCAATTGCATGTTATTATTTGCATTCCTATATGAAAGCAAAAGCTGGTTACATTTGAGCCACCCAGGCCAGTGCTCCTTTGATCAAATTTTCTTACACTGCAGCTGTAGCCTTGTTTAAAAGTAGTATATGTCCGTGTGTGCTAGTGCGTGACCCTTCTCTCATGCAAGTATGTGCCCGTGGCTACCACACATGGGAAGCAGGCTGCAAAATATAATGACAGACTACAGATATACAATACAAACCATTGTATTACAGTCATACCAACACTGTCCAGAGCTTGTATTGCAGTACAGAATAAAATGGATATGACAGGACAAACAGAGGATGTTTTTTATTTACTCTGGTGCTAGAGGAGTTCTGAAATCTCTTTACAAACTTCATTGCCACAGCCTTTCTGCACTGCATGGAGCACACTAGACCAGGTCCTGGGGAGAGATCCACAACCCTGCGCCCCAGCAAGCCATCGCCTAAACATCTTGCGGCAGTGATAGTCATTACTTCCACTGGTTGTCCTGATTGCTTGCAGGACACAGTCATTAATGTCCAGGTATAGTCCAGTAGTGTCTCACTTGCCTGCAACACGTACAACAACTTCAATTAGGCTTTTCATTGTTGGCTTTTCATCCAATGGATTGGAGCCTGTAATGAAACACAGTATGTACTAGTTACTATCTGCATATGTATATTATCACATGCTATGCATGCAACAGTTATAATAGCTTACTACATATAACATTAGCATCAAATAATATCAGCTCAAAGATAAAGATAAATGAAAATGAGTTGAATGGGAGGCTTTAAGTGCACATGCCCCCCAAGAATAGAAAGTAAAATGCTGAATTTGTCAATTCAGTTTGTTTGTTTGTTTGCTTGTTTGTTTGTTTGTCTGTTTTCACTGGACAAAATTGCCTGTCTTACTGTTCTTAGGTAGTTTTCTTTAATTTCTGTTTTTTGTTTGTGGTGGACGACACTTCTTTGGTTATGGTTTGCTCATAGTTCCAGTAGAAAATGGCTGTTGCTGTCGTTGTGCTAAATGTCGCTATTGAAATCATGTTTGCACGCTCTGAGGTGCTTTATTCCAGTTACTAAGGACGTACCAGAGCAAGCAAACCCTCAGAAAAATGCCAAGCAAGCAATTAAAGTTCATACATCTTGTTCATATGTATAAAATGCAAGAATGGGATTGCACACACACACACACACACACACACACACACACACACACACACACACACACACACACACACTTGCATGCACACACACACAAACACATGCACACACACGCACACACACAAGCGCACACACAAGTACACAAACACACACACACACAAACACGCACACACACATACACACACACACGCACAAACGCACACACACAAACACACACACAAGCACAAACACGCACACACACACGTACACGCAAGCTAGTGCTGCTGCTATTGGTAACATACTTATGTACAGCCAATCTTGCCAGTAAACACAAACACACACTACATGATTTGTATACACATGTACATACACCTGCTCTCACCATTGGCCCTGTACACTTTGACTGGGAAAGAAACATTACGCTTAGTAGTGCCTGTAATCTTCATATCAAAAGACTCCAGACTGGGCCTCTCAAAGTCAGGAGGTGAGCTGTAGAGCACAGCACACTTGACAGCTGGTGGGTACACTTCACTCTTAACAAAACCTTCCAACTGGCTTGCGGTGCATCTGCTGTGATAGCTCACCTCATCTCGGTTAATCTGAAGAAGGGGTTTGAAGAAATCATAAATACATACAGCTTTGCTATTGAGCCCTAACACTAAGCTCTTTGTCCTGCAATGCATGTAGCATAACTAAACCAAAGTCAACTTACTTCTGCTCCCACTAACGATGCCTTCCACTCCACTCCCTGAACACTGGGTAGCTCCCCACAAACATGGCACCTTGAGAACAATCTCTTTCTAAACTGGAAAACTGCAGTAGCAGAGGCATTCCTTTTCCAGCTTGTCCAGTACTCCTTCAGAATCTGAAATTGAAAACATCTAAGCAGTAAATTTGTATAAATTATTGTATTGCATGTAGCTAGAAAAATTGTATTGTACAAAGAAAAGAATTCCACATTCCATCATAAATTATTTTAAAATTATTATTTTTGATTTTCCCAGGGTCCAGAGCAATCAGCAACTAGTTTCATTCAGTTTCAATCATTGGTGCATCCACTAATCACAAGTTGAATAACTTCCTACTCACCTCCAGCCACACTTCGCTGTAGTACGTTATGGCAATCCTGGTACAGGTCTCGTTCACAAGTTGCTGGTCCCATTGTGTGGCAAGATAAACCGAAGTAGTCTCCTCTCTAAGCACTACTGCAAATAAGGAGCTGTGGCCATCTATGCTGTAGACTCCATACTGCTGTTTCTGCGAAAAGGTACCCCCTTTAACCAGTTCAAAGCAGTACTCTTTTATCCCTTCGTTCAAGGAGTGAGAAGCAAGGGCAAAGGACAGGCCATCTGTAGTATGGTCCTCCCCACCATACCAATGTGGGAGGCGGAGGATGAGGGGCTTGGTGACATGTCGGCCATCATAGTATATGTAGACAGCCATACTGCCCAGTCGGTACCCATTCGGCAGAACAAAAGGACCATGAGGAATGACAGCATAGCGCATTATTACCCTGTCAGAAACGCCAATAGCATCTGGAGGTACGTCTACGGAGATTGCATCATCTATCTTCCCTCCTGACTCTCCACTTGCATGTTGCAAATGCAGTGTGCCACCTTTGGTTTCAATTGGCAAGGTCTTGATATCAAAGGGGACCCAACAGAGGTCCTTCAGGGCAGCTTCATCAGCTATATAATAGAAAGACATGCAGTCACACAATCACAAGTGCAATACAGACCCTGGTGACACTGAAGAGCAATAAATGTTCATAAGGACTACATATCATGCTTTTTGCAGAGCTATCCCCTATAGAATGTTTTTCAACATTTTTGACTGTGCTGACCTATCTGCATCATTAGTTAAAGCCTGATGAGGCCCTGAGAGCATGTAGCAAGTTTTGTATATAGCCTCTGTAGCACAAATTCATACACATATGTAATGTGATATCAAAGTGCTCCAAGCTTATATCTCATGATGTCAACTGTCAACGATTTCACTCACCTTTTCTGGCTCCATTCAAATCTTCATTGTCTGCTGGCTCATATGCCTTACATGAGAATGTTAGCTCATTGTCTGCACCAAGCAATTCCAATGTCACCCACACGGGCCTCCCAGTCTTCCTCAGCTCCTCCGGGTATGTGACCGCATAGGTAATGGAAGGGGGATAAATTCTGTGATTCACTGCCATTTCCAGGAACTTGGGGTTAGTGATTTCATAGAAGTCATATGTCACGTAGTGAGGCTGCAACTGATTGATATCAAATAAGCACAATGTTTGAAAACAAGTAACATTCTCATATTTCAATGAACTCACCACGTGAGATCCATTAATGACTGCATGCCAACCATTTCCATGGTCATCCTTCAGTAGTCCTTTGATTTGGCTGTCGCTAAATGAAAATGGGCTGGAGGGTTTGTCCACTGCCCAACCACTCTTTTCTTGTCTGTATTTCACTATAATCTGTAATATTGCATAAACCAATTTGAAATCAAATATTATGCAACATGTATATAATAATCCACAGTGCAGACCTATAATACAGTGCATATGTTACACACATATATTATATACTTACCTCATTCCACAGAGGTGACGCATACGTCACGACAACATCACATTTTGTTTCATTTCCCTCTTCTTTCTGCAGAGATATGGCTTGGTAACGCAATTGGGCGCCTTCCTTGAACACTTGAGCAAACAGGCTGCAGTGACCATCAATCTCCAGTTCTCCGCTGTGGTAATCAGTAATCCTCCCACTTTTCAGTAACTCAAACTGGTACTCACTTTCCCCCTCCTTCAATGTGTGAGGAGCCATGGCAAAAGAAATGCCATCCTGGACATGGTCCTGCCCACCGTACCAGTGAGGGAGGTGGAGTTTAAAAGGACAGGTGACACGTTGGCCGTCATAGGAGATGTATACCACTGTGCTACCAAATTGATAGCCCGGTGGCAGTGTAAAAGGCCCATACATAATGACAGCAGTGTGCACCTCCACCGTTTCTGAAGAACCAACAGCACCTGGAGGCACTTCTAGAATGATGGTCTCCGTCTCCTTCCCTCCCACAGCACCAGCTAATGGGTGCAGACACAGCTTTCCTCCTTCTGGTCCAACAGAGTGTGATTGGATACCAAATGGGATCCAACACAAGTCATTCAGATCCACTTCGGCAGCTGAGAGATGGAATATATTGTATATATATTGGTTATATAATCCATCACCATGCACTTTCCACCACAGCGACTCTCCACTTACCCTTCACTTTGGCTATGTATGCTTCTTTGGAGTGACCAGTGGAGGCACAACAGGGCATAGAGCCTACAGCATGAAATGAGTGCACAGTTAGAGTCAAACCGTCCCTTGATGTCGGTCTGAATTTTATAGGCTAGGTCTCCTGCGTCTGATAATTAAGTCAAGTATCACTATGTACATCCCATTGCCATGGTAATGGGAATCTAAACGAAGGTTCCAAATCTCTGCGAAGCATTCCAACTGCATTGTGCATGATTTTAAATCCCATAATAGTACCTTGCTCTTCCCCAGTTCAGGTGCATTAATGTTGCAAGGACAAAGTGCTATGGTGTGTATACCCTACACTACTTCCACACACATCTGCATACAACCAGTTTATATCTAGGCACTTGTATGACTGCATTGTTTGTGTATAGTGAAGATGCTTGACATAGATACCAATAAGCCATCAGTTGACGAGACAGTGGCTAGTGTACAGATACTGTACCTTACATGGCAATCTACGTAGCTACTGTATATACGGTCCAGGCTGGCTAATTGGTCTCCTGTATTATGCGTGTAAAATATACAGTGAGGCAGGCAGAGTACCAAATACAGCCTTATAGGCTACAGAATGAGCACTTGAATAAAGGGTTACAACACCTTGTCATGTGCAGAACATGCTGCATGTGATCATGAATGACTATACAAAGGACTCTCTGCCCAAATGCAATGCCACGTGATGAATAAACTCATTCATTCCATGTATGTGAAATTCAGTATGTGTGTGTTCAAGGCCTCCATGCATGTGCTGTAACCTGCATGTGGGTGAATGCTAGCACTCACTATGCTCACTCTGTAAAACCATTCCTTCTTCCACATGATGTGTGGATTTACATTGCTGACTCAGCGATAACCTTCCTTCTCTGATTTCCTTTTCCAACTTGGCTGCTACGTCTTTTTGTCCAGCCAAGCAAAGAGACTTCAGCACTGTATTCCAAGTTCTAGGCTTGTCGGAGTCTCCCTGCCCTCTCAGCCACATCACCAGAGCTTCCATAGCTTGTTCCTCCAACTTAGAATCTGCATAAACTACCTCATCCAACTGGTGCTGCTGTAGACCGAGGTAGGAGCCAACACTGCGCCAGTGCTGGCCAAGCTTGGCTGCTATGTGGTAGCGAAGTTGTCGCTCTGTTGGGCATGCTGACAGTGAAAAGGAAAAATATCCAAATGCTTGGTACAATGTACTTGTAATGCACACACAACACACGCACACAAGCAAAAGCACACCCACCACACCAACAGGCATGCACATACATACACATACACATAAACAAACACACACACACATGCACAGAAAAGTAGGTCATTGGCTAAACATTTGAAGGAAGGTTGATACTACTGCATGCTAATCTGCCAAAGGGCATTCACAGCCAGCTCTATTAGTGAAGTTATAATACTGACAAGGAATACTTGTTGGCAAATTTACAATAATAGCACCAAATCAGTGCATCTCAAGCAAATTTGCAACTTACCGTCCAGAATGTACTTCTGCAAGTCTGTGTACAAGAAGGAAAGGACAGACAATGATTCTGTGTGTGTGTGTGTGTGTGTGTGTGTGTGTGTGTGTGTGTGTGTGTGTGTGTGTGTGTGTGTGTGTGTGTGTGTATCTGCATTGCGAGACAGCATGCAAACCTGACTCATTACCAATATACATGTTCCTTCTTTGTCTACGAGGGCTGTGTGCTTGAAGAAATGGAGCTGTGTTGCTGCGTACAAGTGGGGATCTATTTCCTCTCTCTGCATGTCCCTTGGAGTCTCTCACTCTTTGTATTATCTCTGCCTCTTTCCCTCCATTAGTCTACAAGATTGAGACCAAACATTGTTCAGTTTCAGTCAGGATAGTCTGAGCATGCATTTGGCGCAAACAAGCTGGACAGTGATACATAGTTTGAGTAAACAGTCCCACTGGTCTGTTACTGCAGCTTGTACATGCTCAATATGGTTGACATGCATGCAGTGCATCCATGCACCATGCAGTGTGTCTGGGTCATTTTAAGCATACAGGAAGTGAACATGGATGCACACATTGCTATGCACTGTAGATAATAGTGCCTTTAGCAGACAAACATAATGACTGAGATGAGCCGAGCGCTTGACATGATGTACTGAATGACTGCATGACATGTCTCAGGAGATAGGTTGTGTGGCATGTCTAACATTGCAAAGCCATGGAGGAATTGACCTGATTGTACACTTGCTTCTTCTCCACCCTTCTCCCTCATCCCAACCCTCAACCTCTCCTTTCTTGCTCCCAGTGTGCACATGTGCTTACATTCTCTGCTGGCAAAGTTGTGTACAAGTCTGTCTCTCCTGTGTCTTGTATTTCTTCATATATTTCTTCAGATTTGCTGTGCTCATCCAGTGGAAGGGGCAGTTCCCTAGCGGCTAAGTTTTGGACAATGGTATTTTTCTCCAACTCACTCCTCTCCACTACCTCTGCTGTGACCTACAGCAACCAAGGTAAGCTCACACTACAATTGCCTAGCTATATCTGTTAAATAGTTAACTGCCAAGTGGTGTCTGTGGGATTTAGGGCACAATTGAAGTGTGAGGCTGCCAAGTGACTGAGCACCAGGTGATCTAATTCCCACAGCTAGCTAGCTAGCTACGTAGCTATTGATGACATTCATCTGTTTTGGATTGGTTAGCCAATGGACAAATCACCTTAGCTACTATCTATTCTTGGTGATGTTTGCAAAGAGCTTTTAATGAGCTTGCCTCAAAGTGGCTGAGACGTGTATTTGTGTTGGCAAGAAGGAGTTTACATTGTTTAGCACCAGTCGAGTGTAGCTACAGTACCAAGCAAGAGCCAGCACTGCATGGGCTGTCTGAAAAGGTCCTAGAAGAACTATTCAGTGACTTTGAGTGAGTTGTGATTCGGTTTAGGTGTATGATTGCAGCATTCACTTCACTGTAGAAATGTTTCAATTATAATAATAATAGATACCCTATAGCTAGCTGCTGTACAATGTCTGGAGGATCTATGATACACATTGCAGAGAATGTCTCTGTAATAAACTGGCAGTGTGAATAAATTGGAGCCTGTCTAAGATGGTCATTGTATAAAGCAGCCACATCTCTAAAACAGTCAGCCTCCCTGGCTGGCCCAACTGGCGCTACCACAGCAATATAACAATGCAGCCCATACCTCTGTAGTGCAGCCACTTTCACACCCGGCCACTAAAATTGACCCATAGGTGGCTGCCTTAGACAGGTTTCACTGTACCCCACATTAGCTTGTTAGAGCCCAGCTGCATGGACTTAGTTAGAGCCCACGTGCAAATACTATGGATACAAGTAAGAGCCCAGCTCAGCAAAATGGGGGAATGGGAGGAGCTTTCATAAGCACCAGGGGTGGAGAGGGTCTAACATGCTAGACTAGGCCATGACACAGTGGGGTGTCCAGACACTGTTACCACGGCAATGAGATCTATTTGTGTACTTTAACAAACAATGAATTTTAAGTGATAAACAAAGCTTTAGGGTAGAGCACAGGAAATACCCTATCAGCATTTCAGGGATGCCTATCCCAAGGCTATGAATACAATAAGAGCTGCTGTGTGGCACATGTTGTTCAAGTGGGACTCAAGTACGCATTGCAGTGCATGTGATGTCTGGCATTGTTCATGCACATGCACACACCTGCAGTAAGCAACATTCTACTTCCCACTTCACCAGAATTTGGATTTGGCTTTGCTCTGCCACTCTTGACATGTCGTTGGCTTACAATTTCATCCAGCAGATGAGAATCTCTCAGTTTTATTGCAACCACCTGCAGTTTGAGAAGAGACACATTTCAGCTCTTTTCAAGCATGTTTAAGTGACCAGGTGTTTAAAGCTACCTTCAAGTCTGCTTTCAGAGGAATTGTGAATGTACGCCCCAGGTTGTCTCCACTGTCAGACAGCTTTCTCACCACAAGATGGTACTCTTGGATAACCTCAGTGATGGTGACAGTGGAGAGGTTCTGCAGTGAATGACTCTCCTCCTCCTCTTCCCCTTCTTTGGTGGTTGGATGCAGATACACCCTGGCTGTCTGAGGGAGCTGCAACACTCTTGTGAAGCACATCGGAGGGCACTTCACATCATATTGCCTTGTACTGAAGTACAGTGGATCATCATCTTCCAAAAACCAGTGGACGGTGCCTCTATAGCCTACACCTTCGATACCAAGCCTCTTCCTTAGGCCAACCCTTTGGCTGACCTGATGGATGTTGAAGAGAATGGTGTCTGCTGGTACCTTCTGCTTGTTGTGGTCCTTGGGATTGTTGAGAACCTTCAATGCCTGTGTGTATACAAAGTACAACATGAAACTGTGTGCTGAATAAAACTGTGACAAAAGGACTATAAATTTTATGCTCTCATGCAGAGACTGAGTACATAAATGGTGCACTTCATGTAACAGAGTGCACTGGTCTCACAGCTGGCATGGGTAGGCTCTTGCACTTTCTGATGTCGAGGAACTCAGTGACTGATTCATACTCTCTTTCCCAGCTCCTGATTGCCACGTCTGTCGCATCTTCTTCACTCGGAGGAACGAGAGCAAATACAGTTCGTGTAATAACTGGAACGGTCACAGAGTCTTTCCCTGGCGACGGCACAGCTGGCCTCAACTTTAGGAAGGAAACTGGCTTTTTGAGGCAAACGACGAAGATATCACCTATACAAGACGATGAGCAGAACAAAGTTAGCTAGCTAGCTAGTTAGCTATATACACGCAATGGCTGTGCAAGCTAACTGTTTGGATCTTCACAGAGGAAAGTGCATGGTCTGATCGCACTATCAATACGAAGCCGCAACCACTAATAGCCGTTTAGCTACTCACCCTTCGCTAGCCCTTCCCTCTTGTTGGGGCTGTAGACTCCCTCGCTCACGAGAAACGCCTTTGGGATGCCAAGGCCAAAGTATTGCTCTGCTTCACTTAGCCTGGTAGGGCGAGTCTCTTCGGTATACGTAACTTCACTCATCGGCCGCTGTGAGCTATTCGACATGACTTCTTGACCGCACAAGGCGGACTAGCTAGACGACAGTCCTTTTATAATATATCGAATCCCATTCACACGCAAAAAATGTGGTGTATAGTGTGCTATATAGCTAGAATAGTTCCTGATGTCCGGTCCCTTTGGCACATTGTAAGTGGGTGCAAGGTATTATTTTATCACATGGCAGTGGATTTCTATATAGTTACCAGACTGAGTGCATCATTCATGTTGAACTCTCTCCATGCATGCAAATGCAGTGCTAGCTAATGACTGATTGCAGTGTGCAACATTCGTAATGACAAAAGTCAATACTTCGACCAACAGTATAGATCATGTTGGTCAAGTGCTCTCCTATAGCTAGATCTGTAGTTGCACTAAATGGCTAGACATGTACTGTATGATTGTGTTAGAGACTGTATAATGGCCTGCGAGGCCTGTTTGACACCCCAAGTGCACTGGTCGCTATACTTTAATACAGTGCATGCACCTACAGGAGGTATTGAGACAGTTGAGCTTTCTCACGTGCAGTTTGAAAAGTATGGCCGAGGTAGCCGAGGTAGCTATAGGTGACTGCACTGCACCAGTCCTTACCAAGCTTGGCTGCTACATGGAAGCAAAGCTGTGGCTCGCATGGGCATGCTGACTGGAACAAACCTAAATGATTGATGATAATCACTGGATCTTTATGGATAATAATTATTCCTAATTTACACCTACATGCACCCACTCACACCTACACCCACACGAATGTACACACATTAACACACACACAACACACAAGCAAAATATATGCACACACCACACCATGCACCACACCATGCACCACGCACATCTAAGTCCTAAATAAAGTCCTATTAAAACATAGGTAATAAAATATTGCCAATTCTTCCAATTATGGTGGCATCAGGCTTCTCTATAGTGGATGTGCTGAATGTATAGCATTTAGCCAGAACTACTATAAGAATTAAAGTGAACAACAATACATTATAATAAAGCTGGCTCTTCAGATAAAATTACCTTGCTTGCTTCTTTTGCATCAGAAATGAGATTGATGTGAATTATGATTCAAGACATGTAATGTCTTATAATTAATTATACAATTATATAAGGGCTATTTGTCACAGAATGTGTTGTGAGTGACTTGAATCAATACACAAATGAAAATTCACAGGTCAATTATTAATGCAATGCGTTATGCATGTGAAATATATAATATACGATACGTTTTGAAATCTCCACTCTAATGTAGAAATTAACATTGCTGACTCTGTAATAACCTTCCTTCTCTGATGTCTCTTTCTAACTTGTCTGCCATGTCAATTTGCCCTGCCAAGCGTAGAGCTTTCAGCACTGTTTTCCAGGATCGAGGTGCCCTGGACTCTCCCTTCCCACTCAGCCACATTACCAGAGCTTCCATTGCCTTTTCTTCCAATTTAGAATCTGCCGCATCTGCCTCGTCCAACTGGTAGTGCTGCAGGTCAAGGTAGGTGCCAACACTGCGCCAGTGCCGGCCAAGCTTGGCTGCTACATGGAAGCGAAGGTCAGGCTCTGTTGGACATGCTGACAGTCGGAATGGAGAAAAATTGTAATGCTTGATAGCAATGTATACTTGTGTTACATGTACACATACACACACATATGCATGCACGTACACATGCACACACACACACACACACACACACACACACACACACACACACACACACACACACACACACACACACACACACACACACACACACACACACACACACACACACACACACACACACACACACACACACACACACACACTCACACACACACACACACACACACACACACACACACACACACACACACACACACACACACACACACACACACACACACACACAACACACACACACACAAACACACACACACACACACACACACACACACACACACACACACACACACACACACACACACACACACACACACACACACACAAACACACACACACACACACACACACACACACACACACACACACACACACACACACACACACACACACACACACACACACACACACAAACACACACACACACACACACACACACACACACACACACACACACACACACACACACACACACAAACACACACACACACAAACACACACACACACACACACACACACACACACACACACACACACACACACACACACACACACACACACACACACACACACACACACACACACACACACACACACACACACACACACACACTGGATATCACACTTTATGTTATACTTTGAGAGAGCCAGTATTTGAATCACCTATACCATAATCCTAATTCATATATCTGAGACTCCAAAATGGTGATAAATATATACAAGGGTTTGACATTTATAAAGTATGGACATTGCCAGAACAACCAAATTGTCGCAACATAGTTGATATCTTCACCTCTGGCCTATGTTTAATAAAATTAATATAAGCATTTGATCAGAAAAGATGGCACACAATTGCAGTGTCTGCCCAAAGGTGGACTTACCATCCAAAATGGACTTTTGCAAATCTGTATGCAACAAGAAATGGACAGACAGTAATTCCGGAGACACTTCCAATCCTATACAGTTGATCTTTTAAAGACGTGACCATGCCAACCAGTGTATAATTATGTGCATGGTGTATGCACATGTGTACGTATGTGTGTCCATCCATATCAGTTTCTGTGTGTGTTTGTTTGTTTGTGTGCATGTGTGTTGCGTGTGTAAGTGTGTGTGTGTGTGCGTGTGCGAGCAAGCATGATATGGGTGTAGGTGTGTTCATCTGTGAGTGCACGTGCGACAGCGTACATACATACCTGAGTCATTGCTAGTAGTGTTTCTTCTTCGCTGACAAGGACTGGGTGTTTGATGTGTAGGAGCCGTGTTGCAGCGTACAATTGGGGGCCTCTGGACTGTTGTGAATTTGGGTGGAGCCCCATGGTCCTGCCCACTTGAAGAACTGTCCAACCTGTCAATGACAGTTTGCTCGAGATCTGTCCCAGCATCTGAAGTGTTGTGGCAATGCCCTAAAAATGCATTTGAAGCCAATGTTTATGTCAGAAGATTGTTTCTCTTCCACTTTAGAGTAAACTGTGTGTACAAGCTCATAACAGTGACACAGTGCCTTCTAGAACCTATACGGTAACAGTACATTTGTGTGTACTGCATGTTCAATACAACTCACCAGTTGGTGTAGAATGATGAAACAGTCTCACATAGCCACCACTGTCTGTGGAGATATCCTGAATGCAAAGTCAGGAAGGTATATTATGCTGTGTTTTTAGAGGCAAAGATAATGAAAATGGAATAATACATAATGCACTATATGTAAGCACGTGAGCTCATGGGAGGATAGCCAATGCAGAGTCGGGTAGCACTGCTATTACACATGGACTTCTAACAGCGTCACAATATGTTATAATCATTGTTTGGATGGGCTGTGTAGCAAGTTGTGTATTTGTTGTCAGAGCAATTGCCCATGCTTATTTCCTCTCTCTCTCTATGTCTCACAATTTCTCCTTCTCCGTGTGTTGACAATCTCTCCCTCCTTTGACTTACAAGAGCAGACATTGTTGTCTCGAGCAGTAGCTGGGCTAGGTTTGTTCCACTGTCACCCTCACAATCAGCTTGAGTCAGGATAACCTATGGATGTGATATAAACAAATTACATATGGATATTTTGAGTAAACTCTCAATGAGTTGTGTAGAATCACAGTATTATGTAATCAATGTATTATGACATTTCAAAGCCATGGAGCAAGTATCCTGATTGTACTCAAATCCCCTTCCCCTTCCCCCTCCTCCCTCCCCCTAGGCCTCCCCCCTCCCCCTCCCCCTCTCCCCTCCCCCGAGGCCTCCCCCTCCCCCTCCCCATCCCTCACCCCCACCCCCTTCTCTCTTGCACATTCGCTTAGTACATTTTGTGCCAACGGAGTTGTGTCTGAGCTTGTCCGTCTTGTGACTTGTATTTCTTCATACACTTCCTCAAGCTCTTCACCTAGCGGCTGGTTATATTCTTCCGTGAGTAAAGGAGGGGGCAGAGCAGGAAGACATCGTTCCTTTACTGCTAAGTGCTTGACATCAGTACTTTCCTCCAACTCACTACTCTTCATTTCCTCTGTTGTGACCTACAGCAAGCAAGGCATGCAAGCTCACACTCTGACGGCCTATATACATAATATATAATATATACTACTATTACACATGCACTAATTCATTGTTATCTCTTTGACTTTCTAAGAGCAGTTGCTATGGTCACATTGTACACTACTTCAATCAATCTACATCTTGTCTACATGCATGTGGCTGTCATACAGTGAGTGTAGATTCAAGTTGTACTGTAACCCCATGAGATTATCATAATATAGTATGCTAGCTAGGTGTTCTTATTTTAATTATGCAGTCTTAGTGTACTTTCTTAGATAAACCATGAATTTTAAGTAATAAACAAACCATATTGGGTAGTGCATATGAAATCCCCCATAACATTTCTGGGATGCCTACTCCGATGCCATGTATACAATAACCACTGCATGTGTGGCAATAGTTGTCCATGTGGGACTCACATAGGCATTGCACAGCATGTGTGTATGCTTTGTTGGAGCACATGCACACTTGCAATTAGTCAACACATTTTACTTACCATGTCATCAGAAGGGTTTGGATACAGCTCTGCTGTGTCAGGACTGACACATCGCCGGTCTAAAATTTCATCCAACAGGTGAGAATCTTTTAGCTTTAGTGCAACCACCTGCAAATCAGGAAGAAACATATTTGAACTCCTTCCAAAAACACTTTAAGTGACAATTTCAAAGTATTTCGTAATACCTTCAAGTCTGCTTCCAGAGGAATTGTAAATGTAGGCCCCAGGTCGTCTCCACTGTCAGACAGCTTTCTCACCACAAGATGGTACTCTTGGCTAACGTCAGTGATGGTGACAGTGGAAAGGTTCTGCAGCGAATGCCTCTCCGCCTCTTCTTCCTCCTCTCCCCCTTCCTTGGTGGTTGGCTGCAGATACACCCTGGCTGTCTGAGGGAGCTGCAACACTCTTGTGAAGCACAGCGGAGGACACTTCACATCAATGAGCTTTGTACTGAAGTACAGTGGGTCATCACCTTCCAAGAAACAGTGGACTGTGCCGCTCTGGTCCACTCCTTCGATACCATGCCTCTTCCGCATTCTAACCCATTGACTAACCTCATGAATGTTGAAGAGAATGGTGTCTGCTAGAGCCATCTTCCTTCTATGGTCCAAGGTATTGCTGAGAACCTTCAGTGCCTATATACAAAGTCCAACGTGTTCAGAATTATAGCCTGACATTAAGATTGTAAACGTTTAATGCTCATTAATGCGCTCATACGTGTAAATCAATAATGCACATAGTGTAACTGTGTGCACTGGTCTCACAGCTGGCATGGGTAGGCTCTTCTGCTTTCTGAAGTCAAGTAATTCAGTGACAGATTGATACACCTTCTCCCAGCTCTTGATTGCACCTGCGTCTCCCTCATTATCTTCTTCGCTCGGAGGAGCGAGAGCGAATTCAGTCCGCGTATTAACTGGAACGGTCACGGAGTCATTCCCTGGCGACGGCACAGCTGGCCTCAACTTTATAACTAGGAACGAAACTGGCTTTTTTAGGCAAACCACGAAGATATCACCTACATGGGATGATGTACAGAACAGCTGTGAAAACATGCGGTATAGCTACCTAGCTATACAGCTAGCGTGCAGCACAACTTTGATCTTTGCCCATGGCAATGTCCCTTGCACTAGGAAATAGATCGTTGTTAGCCCAGACGAAACTCTGACAAATAATAGATATACATCAATTTTCTCACCCTTCGCTAGCCCTTCGCTTCCCTTCGAGTTGTAGTCTCCCTCGCTCACGAGAAACACCTTTGCGATGCAAAGGCCGAAGTACTCCTCAGCTTCGCTTAGCCTCGTTGGAAGGGTCTCCTCCGTATACTTTACGCTCAGCGGCAGCTTCACTGAGCGTGCAGTTTTGCACGCCTGTTGCACAGGAGGAGACGAGCTATTCGACATGACTTCACTGTATCTTGACCGCAAAATAGGGTTACGGATTGTACGGTATTTCTTTTATGGAAATCCCGTCCACACGCAAAATGACGTGTACCAATCGTGTCAGAATAATTTCCTGCATGATATCCTGTCCCGCTGGCACACTTCAGCTGCAGGGCTTTATTTTATCATGTGACAGTGGTTTCTTGGTTTTGTATATCCAAACATGGTTTAACACTGCAAAACTCTCTTTAGGTGCTGTGCTATAGGTGCTGGCTGATTGCGGTGCAATGTTCTGTCAGGACAAGAGTCTGAGTGTTTAGTTTCAAATAACGTAGAGGTTGATCAAGTTCTAACCTACCTCTGCAGTTCCACTAAATGATGATACACTGTGTGACACACTGTATAATAAATTCTGCGATGTCCTCTTTGTGACACTTGAATTCACAGATTTGCTACTGGTTATGTGTGTGTGAGTGCGTGTGTGTGTGCGCACGTGTGCATGTGTGCATGTGTGTATGTCTATAAGTACGTATCACATTGCATGTCAGAAGCATGTATGTGCGCACACACATCTCCTTCAAGTTCTATCACTACAAATCATAAACCTGGAGATGGTGTAATGAATCCGTTTACTGTGCTCAGCTGTACACAACACAATGTACTCATTACTAAGGAATTTGAAGGTACAGGCACTGTACACATACCAGGAATGAGTCAAAGTTCGTGATCAACAAATAACAACGAAGTGTGAAATCTTCATTTTCAATGTTTGTATCGTCTTGCACATACTGTACCTGTATTACTATACTGTACATGTACTAGTGAGTTATGTACCACAAGTTCCTACATTCCAACACAAGCACTTATGGTTTCAAATATCTACTTCTTGCTAAGAATACACATGCAACCTTTAAGATATAGAATGAACTCAAACTTAAAGTCCTAGCCTTGCCATGAGCTGACCATGCTGTGATTAACTTGGTCTCACTGCACAAACGTAAAGCCACAGATCATGCAATAAACTCATACATTTCATGCATATGAAAAGGATGTGTGTCTCAAAACCTCTGTGCACTAGCTCTCTCGTGTGGGTGAATTCTGTTCACTCTTCAACAGCCTCCCTTCTCTGATGTCTCTTTCCAAATCACCTGCCAAGTCATTTCGGCTAGCACAGCGAAGAGCTTTCAGTACTCTCTTCCAGGATCGAGGTGCCCTGGACTCTCCCTTCCCACTCAGCCACATCACCAGAGAATCCATTGCCTTATCCTCCAGCTGGGAATATGCCTCATCTGCCTGGTCCAACTGGTAGTACTGCAGGCCGAGGTAGGTGCCAACACTGCGCCAATCCTTGCCAAGCTTGGCTGCTACATGGAAGCGAAGCTCAGATTCTGTTGGACCTGCTGACAATCAAAAATTAACTTTAAAAGCTTATAATACGAATGTACACTCACACAAACATGCACACACTTGAACAGGAGACACACAGAGCCATGTATATCAACCTTGCAGCTACTGACTGCATGTGTCATGCCACAACATTTTCCAGCTACTTTAGTCCTTTTCATGGTACATGTGACAAATGTACCCATGTTCGTGCCACCCCACCCTGCTGAAGTGTTACACTTGATGACATCAGCATGGCAATAATGCAATAATGTAAAAAGTAACTTGCCCAGCACTGTTCTTATTATATACAATCATATGATTAGCAACCCCAACATCACAGCGTGGACTAGGGTATTGAACCCATCCTAGCTATCAAAATGTTCATGTAAGTGAAGTTTGATATGGTAAGTGTTCACAATATGGATGATGTACTAGTGTGTGCTATAAATAAATACTAATGTTGTGCAATGTCAAGTGACCAGCTGTCTAGCTATAATTATATAATAGTTTCCTGTGTTGTTGCTATCAAATGAATAATTAATATTTTGCCATCTAATTACTTCCTCCTGACATAGATGTGGCATACCTGCGTGCATGTATTTAATATAATTTGTATTTCCTATAATTATATAAAAGTGATAACTCGTTATATACATTTGAGCCATCCATATGCATGCCAGTGCTTCTTTAATCAAATTCTTTACACTTACAAACTAAAGATATACAATGCCAACCAATGTATTACAGTGATACCAACACCGTACAGAACTTGTAATGCAGTACAGAATATAATGAATATGACAGGACAAACAAACAGAGGTTACTTTCTATTTACTCTGGTGCTTGAGGAGGTCTGCAATGTCTTTACAAACTTCACTGCCACAGACATTCTGCACTGCATGGAGCACACTAGACCAGGTCTTGGGGAGAGATCTACAACCCTGCGCCCCAGCAAGCCATCGCCTAAACATCTCGCGGCAGTGATCTTCATTACTTCCATTGGGTGTCCTGATTGCTTGCAGGACACAGTCTTCGATGTCCAAGTGCAGTCCAATAGTGTCCCATTTGCCTGCAACACGTACAATAACTTCATGTAGGCCTTTCAATGTTGGCATTTCATCCAATGGATTGGAGCCTGCATAATGAAACACAGTATGCACTAATTAGTATCTGCATAATATATATTATTACATGCTATGCATGCAACAGATAAAGATAAGCGAAAGCCACTAGCTGAAGGGGAGGCATTCAGTGCACATGCCCCCCAAGGAAAGAAAGCACAAAGCTGAATTTGTCAATGAGTGAGAATAGGTATTAATTGTCCACAGGTTGCTGAGGCGGTCATCATAGCACTGTCGAAATTGTATAATTGATATTGAAGAAGATTGGCCCTGGCAGCTAGGTTGCATCACTGGTAGTTCTCTCAGAACTCACTATAGTCAAAGTTTGATGTACTAAAAGGTAGCTGACTGCTGCCTTCTCCATTCTTCTACAACTGAAAAAGGCAGCAATAAGCTACTGAAACACTAAGATATTAAATCTTTGGCAGGTGACTTCCAAGAGAGCTACCTTTGTCAGACTTCGTACGTGCAGTGCTAAATGACTTCATTGGCCAGGTATAGCCCTGAGCGTATTATATGAAGTGTACTTACCAGTCTTCTTCAGAGATGGTGCAGTTGGATGCTTATGAGTCTCCATGGTGGTGGAAGGGTCTGGTGGAGGCTGTCTAGCGGCTGCAGCTAATGGTAGAGAAAGGGAGACATGTGAACATGTTGCTTGCAATTATTTTACTTCATAATGTAATGTGATATCAAACTGCTCTGAGCTTCTCCCGTGATGTCAACTGTCAACAATTTCACTCACCATTTCCAGCTCCATTCAAGTACTCATATGCCTTACATGCAAATGATAGCTCTATCTCTGCACCAAGTAACTCCAGTATCACCCAAACAGGTTTTCCTGTCCTCCTCAGCTCTTCTCGGTATGTGACTTTACATGTAATGGATGGGGGATAACCTCCGCTGTTCACAGCCATTTCCAGTTGCTTGGGGCTGGTGATGTCATTGTAGTCATATTTCAAGTAGTCAGGCTGCACCTTAAGTGTGTCATTGTCGAAATTAATGAGATAAAAGCACTTATGAAAACAGATACACATTCTTGTATACATTACAATTTGAGCCAGTGAACTCACCACATGAAGCCCATCGATGGCTGCATGCCAACCATTTCCATGGTCATCCTTCAGTAGTCCTTTGATTTGGCTGTCACTAAATGAGAATGGGCTGGAGGGTTTGTCCACTGCCCAACCACTCATTTCTTGTCTGTACTTTACTAAAATCTGCAACATTGCATAAACCATATCAAATGTCATGGAACATGTATAATATGCCACAGTGCAGAGCTACTATAGTGCATGTACTAAAATACTTACCGTATATGTCTGTATAGAGGCCGGGCTCAAATAGAGGCCAGGGCTCGAATAGAAGCCAGGGGTCAAAGCAGCTATTCTTTAACAGAGACCGGGTCTCAAATGGAGGCCGGGTCTCGAATAGAGGCCGGGTCTCGAATAGAGGCCGGGTCTCGAATAGAGGCCGGGTCTCGAATAGAGGCCGGGTCTCGAATAGAGGCCGGGTCTCGAATAGAGGCCGGGTCTCGAATAGAGGCCGGGTCTCGAATAGAGGCCGGGTCTCGAATAGAGGCCGGGTCTCGAATAGAGGCCGGGTCTCGAATAGAGGCCGGGTCTCGAATAGAGGCCGGGTCTCGAATAGAGGCCGGGTCTCGAATAGAGGCCGGGTCTCGAATAGAGGCCGGGTCTCGAATAGAGGCCGGGTCTCGAATAGAGGCCGGGTCTCGAATAGAGGCCGGGTCTCGAATAGAGGCCGGGTCTCGAATAGAGGCCGGGTCTCGAATAGAGGCCGGGTCTCGAATAGAGGCCGGGTCTCGAATAGAGGCCGGGTCTCGAATAGAGGCCGGGTCTCGAATAGAGGCCGGGTCTCGAATAGAGGCCGGGTCTCGAATAGAGGCCAAGTCTCGAATAGAGGCCAGGTCTCAAATAGAGGCTGGGTTTCGAATAGAGCCCAGTCCAAATAGTGGCCAGGTCTGGAATCGCCGCACTAGGTCTGTCTTTGACATCTTAAGTGCAGGCTGGAGGTTCGCATCGATTGCAGTGTGATCGGTGGCAATTGATTGGAGTTCCTCTGCACTCGTGGCAGTGATGTCCATGAGGAAATTGTTCTTTTTCCCCGGCTGAAGGCTGTGGAGTGCGCACATAAGAGCAAAGAAGCTGCTGCGAGGAAGATGGGCATCACTGGGTTCCTGACCGAATTGTGAACATGGCAACTTCCTACAGCTCGTGCCTTCTAGAAGGAGCTCAGCAGATTGGCGACCACTCTGTGTTGTGACACTAACAAATTTTGTATAGGAAGCATGGCTAGGTAACTGTTCATTTTAGACTAGTTTTTTTAGTAGAAGCAGGGCTCGAATAGAAGCGGGGCTCAAATAGAGGTCGGGTCAAAATTTCTTGAAAGAAATAGAGGCCTGGGCCTCTATTCGGACATATACGGTACTTACCTCATTCCACAGAAGTGATGCATACGTCACTGCAACATCACGTCTTGTTTCATTTCCCTCTTCTTTCTGCAGAGCTATAGCCCGGTAGCGTGACTGGGCTCCTTTCTTGAACACCTCAGCAAACAGGCTACAGTGACCATCAATCTCCAATTCTCCGCTGTGATTATCAGTAATCCTTCCCCTTTCCAGTAACTCGAACTGGTACACACTTTTCCCTTCCTTCAATGTGTGAGGAGCCATGGCAAAAGAAATGCCATCCTGGACAAGGCTCTGCCCACCGTACCAGTGGGGGAGATGGAGTTTAAAAGAGCGGGTGACACGTCGGCCGTCATAGGAGATGTATACCACCATGCTACCAAATTGATAGCCCGGTGGCAGTGTAAAAGGCCCATATGGAATGACAGCAGTGTGCACCTCCACCGTTTCTGAAGAGCCAACAGCACCTGGAGGCACTTCTAGAATGATGGTCTCCATCTCCTTCCCTACCATAGCACCAGCTAATGGCTGCAGACACAGCTTTCCTCCTTCTGGTCCAACGGACTGTGACTGAATACCAAACGGGATCCAACACAAGTCATTCAGATCCACTTCGGCAGCTGAGAGATGGATTATATTGTAGGTTTTATATACATAGATCCATTACCATGCACTTTCCACCTCATGCAGTGACTCTCCACTCACCCTTCACTTTGGCTATGTATGCTTCTTTGGGGCGATCTGACCTTACTCTGGTTGGATAAATAGACATCTGTGTACATCATGCAGAGTGATGACATGAAGTCATAATTCAAAGACAGACGATGTGCTACAATATTATCAATAAAATCACTTTGAATCCCTATATGTATATATACATGGCACTGACCTTTAGCTGCTGACCTAGTGACAGTCCTGCACTGCTATCAGTTGTACTACCGGTGGAGACACGGTAGGGCATAAAACCTGCAGCATGAAATGGTTGCACAGTTAGAGTCAAACCGTTCCTTGATGTCTGTTCAAATATATACGTAGACTAGGTCTCCCAGGTCTGATAATTAATTCAAGTATCACTACGTAGATTCCACTGCCATGGTAACAGGCATCTAAACAATGATTCTAATCTTTGAAAAGCATTCCAATTGCTTCTAGTGTGATTTTAAATCCCATAATAGTACGCTGCTCTTCCCCAGTTCAGGGGCATTAGCATTAATTAATCACAAGGACATTGCTATAGTGTATATACCCTGCACTACATACTTCAACACACATGTGCATACAACAAGTTCATATCTAGGTACTTGTATAGATGCACTGTTCATGTATTGTGAAGATGCCTGATAGGTACCACTACGTCATCAGATGATCAATGAAACAGTGGCTAGTGGTTCTGTACAGATATTGTACCTTGCATGGCAATGTACATATACTGCTAACTATACACGGTCTAGACTGGCTACTTGGTCTCCTGTATTATGCATGTATGGGTAAAATGTATAGTGAGGCAGACAGAGTACCAGATACAACCGTATAAGCTACAGAATGAACGCTTGAATAAAGGCTTGTAACACCTTGTCGCACATGTGCAGAACATGCTGCATGTGAATGACTATACAAAAGACTCTCTGCCCAAATGCAATGCCACAGATGAATAAACTCATTCATTCCATGTATGTGAAATACAGTATGTGTGTATTCAAGACCTCCATGCATGTGCTGTAACATGCATGTGAGTGAATGCTAGCACTCACTATGCTCACTCTGTAATAACCTTCCTTCTCTGATGTCTCTTTCTAACTTGTCTGCCATGTCAATTTGCCCTGCCAAGCGTAGAGCTTTCAGCACTGTTTTCCAGGATCGAGGTGCCCTGGACTCTCCCTTCACATTCAGCCACATCACCAGAGCTTCCATTGCCTTTTCTTCCAATTTAGTATCTGCCACATCTGCCTCGTCCAACTGGTAGTGCTGCAGGTCAAGGTAGGTGCCAATACTGCGCCAGTGCCGGCCAAGCTTGGCTGCTACATGGAAGCGAAGGTCAGGCTCTGTAGGACATGCTGACAGTCGGAATGGAGAAATGGATCATAATGCTTGATAGCAATGTATACTTGTGTTACATGTACACATACACACACACACACACACACACACACACGCACACGCACACACACACACACACACACACACACACACACACACACACACACACACACACACACACACACACACAATTCAATTTGTTCTTTTGTGCCAAGTGTATGAACCGTATATACCAACCACATTTGTTCTACCCCACTGGATATCACACTTCATGCTATCTTTTGAGAGAGCCAGTATTTAAAAATACCTATACCATAATCCTAATTCATATCCTGATCCATAATCCTAATTCATATCTGAGACTCCAAAATGGTGATAAATATATACATTCTGGAGTAAGGTCCTGACCAGCAGAACATATGATGGTCGATTGCTGAGAAGGATAGCAGTGGATGCAGTGAAGTTTGGCAGAGGTACTTGGTTTGGTAAAATGAGTGTGTGTTGGGGGCAGTTTGGGTGGAAGGATGTTAATGTGGAGGTACTTAAGGAGTTGACAGATGTGGAAGTGAGGGAGGTACTGGAGGCCATTACTTGGAGGAAAGTATGGAAGGAATGGGATCAGGAGATGGAGACGAAGCCAAAGTTGGAGATGCTAAAGAGGATTGTAAGGTTGGGAGAGTGGTCGGAGTGTGCAAGAGTGGGGAGAAGGGCAGACAGGAGGTTGATGACGAAGTTGAGAGGAGGCACGGTAGGTTTTCAAATTGAGACGGGAAGATGGAGGGGGGTGACCAGACAGGAGAGAGTTTGTAAGGAATGTGACAGTGGTGAAGTGGAAGATGTAGATCATTGATTGATGAGGTGCGAAGCTTGGAAATCCCAACGAGGACTATTGGAAGCCTGGATGAGACGACACAGTGACAAGGGCAGTACCCAGGATTCCACTGCGTCCCTGCTGTCTGCTGCATGCCACAACTATGAACTGCTATCTATCATTGTATGTATGTGGCATGCAAGGTTTGGGTAACACTACTGCAGGTTCATGACTCAGTATTCATTTTGCCTGTTATGTGTAAGTGCTGCATGGGGCCAATCTGTGCCCTAGTGCCAATGGGCATGGTGCACTTAAATAGTGATTGATCGATTGATTGATTGATTGATATACAAGGGTTTGACATTTATAAAGACTCAGAACAATCAAATTGTCGCAACATAGTTGATATCTTCACCTCTGGCCTATGTTTAATAAATATAAGCATTTGATCAGAAAGGATGGCACACAATTGCAGTGTCTGCCCAAAGGTGGATACATCCACTTACCATCTAAAATGGACTTTTGCAAATCTGTACGCAACAAGGAAAGGACAGACAATAATTTCAGAGACATTTCCAATCCTATACAGTTGATCATTTAAAGGCGTGACCATGCCAACCAGCATATATATGCATGGTGTGTGCACATGTGTGCGTATGTGTGACTGTACATATCTGTGTGCTTGTTTGTTTGTTTGTGTGCATGTGTGTTGTGTGTGTAAGCGTGTGTGAGTGTGTGTGTGTCTGTGCAAGCATGATATGAGTGTGGGTGTGTTCATCTGTGAGTGTACGTATGACAGCATTCATACATACCTGATTCATTGCTAGTAGTGTTTTTTCTTCGCCAACAAGGACTGGGTGTTTGATGTGTAGGAACCGTGTTGCAGCGTACAATTGGGAGCCTCCGGACTGTTGTGGATTTGGGTGGAGCCCCATGGTCCTGCCCACTTGAAGAACTGTCCAACCTGTCAATGACAGTTTGCTCGAGATCTGTCCCAGCATCTGAAGTGCTGTGGCAATGCCCTAAAAATGCATTTGAAGCCAATGTTTGTGTCAGAAGATTGTTTCTCTTCCACTTTAGAGTAAACTGTGTGTACAAGCTCATGACAGTGACACAGTGCCTTCTAGAACCTATACAGTAACAGTACATTTATGTGTGTACTGAATGTTCAATACAACTCACCAGTTGGTGTAGAATGATGAAACAGTCTCACATAGCCACCACTGTCTGTGGAGATATCCTGAATGCAAAGTCAAGAAGGTATATAATGCTGTGTTTTAAGAGGCAAAGATAATGAAAATGGAATAATACATAATGCACTTAATGTAAGCACGTGAGCTCATGGGAGGATAGCCAATGCAGAGTTGGGTAGCACTGCTATTACACATGGACATGAACACATGAACAGTGTCACAATATGTTGTAATCATTGTGTTTGGATGGGCTGTGTAGCAAGTTGTGTATTTGTTGTCAGAGCAATTTTCCATGCTTGTTTCCTCTCTCTCTCTATGTCTCACAATTTCTCCTTCTCCGTGTGTTGACAATCTCTCCCTCCTTTGACTTACAAGAGCAGACATTGTTGTCTCGAGCAGTAGCTGGGCTAGGTCTGTTCCACTGTCACCCTCACAATCAGCTTCAGTCAGGATAGCCTATAGATGTGATATAAACAAATTACATAAGGATATTTTGAGTAAACTCTCAATGAGTTGTGTAGAATCACAGTATTATGTAATCAATGTATTATGACATTTCAAAGCCATGGAGCAAGTATCCTAATTGTACTCAAATCCCCTTCCCCTTCCCCCTCCCCCTCCCCCTCCCCCTCCCCCTAGGCCTCCCCCCTCCCCCTCCCCCTCCCCCTCCCCCCTCCCCCAGAGGCCTCCCCCTCCCCCTCCCCATCCCTCACCCCCACCCCCTTCTCTCTTGCACATTCGCTTAGTACATTTTGTGCCAACGGAGTTGTGTCTGAGCTTGTCCGTCTTGTGACTTGTATTTCTTCATACACTTCCTCAAGCTCTTCACCTAGCGGCTGGTTATATTCTTCCGTGAGTAAATCAGGGGGCAGAGCAGGAAGACGCCGTTCCTTTGCTGCTAAGTGCTTGACATCGGTACTTTCCTCCAACTCACTACTCTTCATTTCCTCTGTTGTGACCTACAGCAAGCAAGGCATGCAAGCTCACACTCTGACAGCCTATATACATAATATATAATATATAATACTATTACACATGCACTAATTCATCATTATCTCCTTGACTTTCTAAAAGCAGTTGCTATGGGTACATTGTACACTACTTCAATCAATCTACATCTTGTCTACATGCATGACATTGTGGCTGTCATACAGTGAGTGTAGATTCATGTTGTACTGTAACCCCATGAGATTATCATATAGAATGCTAGCTAGGTGTTCTAATTTTAATTATGCAGTCTTGGTGTACTTACTTAGATAAACCATGAATTTTAAGTAATAAACAAACTATAACGGGTAGTGCATATGAAGTCCCCTACAACATTTCTGGGATGCCTACTCCAGATGCCATATATACAATAACCACTGCATGTGTGGCAATAGTTGTCCATGTGGGACTCACATAGGCATTGCATAGCATGTGTGTATGCTTTGTTGGAGCACATGCACACTTGCAATTAGTCAACATTTTACTTACCATGTCAGCAGAAGGATTTGGATACAGCTCTGCTGTGTCAGGACTGATACATTGCCGGTCTAAAATTTCATCCAACAGGTGAGAATCTTTTAGTTTTAGTGCAACCACCTGCAAATCAGGAAGAAACATATTTGAACTCCTTCCAAACACGCTTTAAGTGACAATTTCAAAGTATTTCGTAATACCTTCAAGTCTGCTTCCAGAGGAATTGTGAATGTAGGCCCCAGGTCGTCTCCACTGTCAGACAGCTTTCTCACCACAAGATGGTACTCTTGGCTAACGTCAGTGATGGTGACAGTGGAAAGGTTCTGCAGCAAATGCCTCTCCGCCTCTTCTTCCTCCTCTCCCCCTTCCTTGGTGGTTGGCTGCAGATACACCCTGGCTGTCTGAGGGAGCTGCAACACTCTTGTGAAGCACAGCGGAGGACACTTCACATCAATGAGCTTTGTACTGAAGTACAGTGGATCATCACCTTCCAAGAAACAGTGGACTGTGCCGCTCTGGTCCACTCCTTCGATACCATGCCTCTTCCGCATTCTAACCCATTGACTAACCTCATGAATGTTGAAGAGAATGGTGTCTGCTAGAGCCATCTTCCTTCTATGGTCCAAGGTATTGCTGAGAACCTTCAGTGCCTATATACAAAGTCCAACATGGAATTGTGTTCAGAATTATAGCCTGACATTAAGATTGTAAACGTTTAATGCTCATTAATGCGCTCATACGTGTAAATCAATAATGCACATAGTGTAACTGTGTGCACTGGTCTCACAGCTGGCATGGGTAGGCTCTTCTGCTTTCTAAAGTCAAGTAATTCAGTGACAGATTGATACACCTTCTCCCAGCTCTTGATTGCACCTGCGTCTCCCTCATTATCTTCTTCGCGCGGAGGAGCGAGAGCAAATTCAGTCCGCGTATTAACTGGAACGGTCACGGAGTCATTCCCTGGCGATGGCACAGCTGGCCTCAACTTTATAACTAGGAACGAAACTGGCTTTTTTAGGCAAACTACGAAGATATCACCTACATGGAATGATGTGCAGAACAGCTGTGAAAACATGCAGTAGCTACCTAGCTATACAGCTAGCCTGCAGCACGATGCAGCCCATGGCAATGTCCCTTGCACTAGGAAATAGTAGTCAGGCGTCGCGTGACCCCTCCTCACGGAAGGGTCAGGTTAAGTCTAATACATTGACTTGTCCATGCCGAATGCAATTATGCGCTGTGGAATGTAATTATTTCGCAACATTAGGCCTGGCTTGAGCTTGTGGCCGCAAGTACGCGCCACGGCTCGCCACACTTACCTGATCATTCATAATAGCAGTCAAAGGAGCGACACTAGAGACTATCGATGTTCCTTCGACTAGTCTCGCGGGGCCAGACCCATTTCCTGCCTCCATTTTTTCATTATGACGTCATCGGTCGGCAGGAAAAGGCCTGCCGACGGATGACGTCATAATGAAAAAAATGGAGGCAGGAAATGGGTCTGGCCCCGCGAGACTACCTTCGACTGGCAACACCAGGACAAACACTGTCGGCATGCACGCGTAGCACGGCCCTTGCCGAAGCCGGTCGGCAAAACAGCGAAAACGTCCCTCCCAGAAACGATGCGAGAGCAACAGAGATTACTTTCCATTGTGAAAACACACACACGCGCGCACACACACACACACACGACCTGAAGTTGCTCTGGCTTCATGGTAGAATAACAAAGGCGCTGGATGGCTTCCGTCTCAGGGTATAACCATAGACTACACTGTGGTTTTTACTATCTATGGTATAACACTCTCTGGTCCATGCTCTGGTCTGCTGCCATTTGCGGACACGCGATCGATAAATATTTCACACTTTTCCTGCAATCTGATTGGGCACGCAACGTATTTCAAAGACCCTTCCGTGAGGAGGGGTCACGCGACGCCTGACTAAGGAAATAGATCGTTATTAGGCCAGACGAAACTCTGACAAATAATAGATACATCAGTTTTCTCACCCTTCGCTAGCCCTTCGCTTCCTTTCGAGTTGTAGTCTCCCTCGCTCACGAGAAACACCTTTGCGATGCAAAGGCCGAAGTACTCCTCAGCTTCGCTTAGCCTCATTGGAAGGGTCTCCTCCGTATACTTTACGCTCAGCGGCTGCTTCACTGAGCGTGCAGCTTTGCACGCCTGTTGCACAGGAGGAGACGAGCTATTCGACATGACTTCACTGTGTCTTGACCGCAAAATAGGGCTGCGGATTGTACGATATTTCTTTTATGGAAATGCCGTCTACACGCAAAATGACGTGTACCAATTGTGTCAGAATAATTTTCTACATGATATCCTGTTCCGTTGACACACTTCAGCTGCAGAGCTTTATTTTATCATGTGACAGTGAATTCGTGGTCTTGTATATCCAAACATGGTTTAACACTGCAAAACTCTCTTTAGGTGCTGTGCTATAGGTGCTGGCTGATTGCGGTGCAATGTTCTGTCAGAGTCCTAATGTTTAGTTCCAAATAACACTGAGGTTGATCGAGTTCTTACCTACTTCTGCAGCTCCACTAAATGATGAAACACTGTGTGACACACTGTATATTAAACTCTGCAATGTCCTCTTTGTGACACTTGAATTCACAGATTTGCTACTGGTTGTGTGTGTGTGTGTGTGTGTGTGCGTGCGCACGTGTGTGTGTGTGTGTGCGTGCGCACGTGTGTGTGTGTGTGTGCGTGCGCACGTGTGTGTGTGCGTGTGTGCATGTGTGTATGTCTATAAGTACGTATCACATTGCATGCCTGGAGCATGCATGTGCGCACGCACATCTCACTCAAGCTCTATCACTACAAATCATAAACCTGGAGATGGTGTAATGAATCCGTTTACTGTGCTCAGCTGTACACAACGCAATGTACTAATTACTAGGGAATTTGAAGGTACAGGCACTGTACACATACCAGGAATGAGTCAGAGTTCGTGATCAACAAATAACAATGAAGTGTGAAATCTTCTTTTCAATGTAACCCCATAGTTATGTATTACAAGTTCCTACATTCCAACACAAGCACTTATGGTTTCAAATGTCTACTTCTTGCTAAGAATACACATGCAACCTTTAAGATATAGAATGAACTCAAACTAAAGTCTTAGCCTTGCCATGAGCTGACCATGCTGTGATTGACTTGGCCTCACTGCACAAACGTAAAGCCACAGATCATGCAATAAACTCATACATTTCATGCATATGAAAAGGATGTGTGTGTTCAAAACCTCCTTGCTTGCTAACATGTAGGTGAATTCTGTTCACTCTTCAACAGCCTCCCTTCTCTGATGTCTCTTTCCAAATCACCTGCCAAGCCATTTTGGCCAGCACAGCGAAGAGCTTTCAGTACTGTCTTCCACGATCGTGGTGCCTTGGACTCTCCCTTCCCACTCAGCCACATCACTAGAGTATCCATGCCTTATCCTCCATTTCAGAACGTGCCACATCTGCCTGGTCCAACTGGTAGTACTGCAGGCCGAGGTAGGTGCCAACACTGCGCCAATCCTTTTGATGCAATGTGTGTGTGTGTGTGTGTGTGTGTGTGTGTGTTATGAGTGTTTGGCAGAAGCTGTGTGAGTATGCCAGAAGGGTGACAGATCTGCAGCCAACAGGTCTGGCATTCGGAAGGTTGAAAACTTGGTTTTTGCTTTGGTTACAAGTCTAGTCATACTTGTGAACCACAAACCACTGGGAAAGTAAGGAACTTGTGTAATTCTCTGTTAGGTGCTAGCGCACTTTCCAGTGTTTAACACTGGTAGTGCAATGTATGCTAGTCACCTAGACATTACCAAGTGTAGGTGGGGAATTCTATGGCCAGGAGCACAGGACGGATACTCTGATGCCGTCACTCAAGGCCGAACCCCACCTCTCTCATCTCATAGGTCTTGCAAGCCCATAGATGAGTACCCCTACTGCACCGAGGGGGCCATGCGACTGGGGTGATAAGGCTGGTGTCTCCGCAGCCAACGGAGCCACCGATCTTGTTGCCACCTGCTGGCTCACCCCATTCATGGGGTCCACTTAGCCAAGTCTTGGCTGTGGTATTACAAGTACATTACAAGTACAAGTGTTATGAGTTGAGTGAAGTTATGAGAATGCTTCTATTCACTCTCAAGTGAGCTATTGCTACATTGTTCAGGACAGCCACATACCCATGCATGCACAGTTAGGAAGTGCAGTTATGGTGTAGCTATACAGCCCGGCAGAGTGGACGGGATTAGCTGCAGAATACAGTGCTCAAATCCCTCCCCTCTCTCTTCCTCCTTTCTCTCCTTCTTATGTGCATGTATGCTTACAGACTGAGACTCTGGTTTTGCACCCACATCTTTGTCTTCTGTCTGTATTTCTTTGTACAACTCCTCTTCACCTGGTGCACTTGTCAAGGATGTACTATTTTGTTGGTCATACTCATCAGAACGTGATGGATGGGGCAAGGGCAGATCAGGGAGAGAACGTTCCCTTGCCATGCATGTGGCTGGCACCTGTAGTTTTCTCAATCTCACTACTCTCCACATCCACTGCTGGGTTCTATACAGCAACCATGGTAAGAGCGTGATGATGTGTACCGTATGCATGTCACTCATACATGTACTGTCATATATTTCAATTGGTATATCATGCAGCTATAGTGCAGGTAAAATCCCTACAACATTCCAGGGATGCCTAACATACATTCCCAGCTTGTACATAACAGCAGCAGCTGAGTTAGCAGCCACTGCACAAACAGGTCTATAGGACTCTGGTATGATTGGTATTGTAAGTCAGCAGTTCGCTACATTGTCAGTGCAGAACACCACCTGTAATTAGAGAGTAAAATGCTTACTGTGTCATCTGAAAGCCCAAGGCTTGCAGGTGGCTTGGCCTTATGCTTTGTAATACGTCGGTAACGAGAAATTTCATCAAGCAGGTGTGAATCCTCTAGTCGTATTGCAACCACCTACAGTTGGAGAAGAAGTACACACTGAGCTCTTCCACACCTGCCAAAGGGAGAATACATTGCATACTGAATGAAACTATAAACATACCTTCAAGTCTGCATCCAAAGGAATTGGAAATGCAGGCCCCAGCTCAACTCCACTATCAGACACTCAGACAGCATGACACTCATACATGCACTGATTGAGTGATTATATCTGGTAGTGTAATGAGAGCCCCTACTAACATTCCAGGGATGCCTGCGGTATACACCCCTACACCTTGTAGCCACAGCTGCAGTGTCTGCATGTTACTGCACAAACATGAGTATTGCAAGTTAGCAGGTTCTCTAGCTGTCAGTTCAGATACCACCTGTAATCGCTGTGGGACCTTATTGTATTTTTATGCTCACTGGGTCATCTGATGGCTTGGCCTTAAGCTTCGTAATACGTCGGTAATGAGAAATTTCATCAATCAGGTGTGGGTTCTCAAGTTGTATTGCAACCACCTACAGTTAGACAATAATTACACACTGAGTTCTTACACACACACACACACACACACACACACACACACACACACACACAGTCACACACACAGTCACACACACACACACACACACACACACACACACACACACACACACACACACACACACACACACACACACACACACACACACACACACACACACACAGTCTAAATGTAATACCTTCAAGTCTGCATCCAAAGGAATCGGAAATGCAGGCCCCAGCTCAACTCCACAATCAGACAGCTTTCTCACAACTAAATGTTTGGTGTCTAAGACCTCAATGATTGTGACAGTTGAGAGGTTCTGCAGCAAGCTCATCTCCTCTTCATCTGTGTTTGGTTGCAGATACACCCTGGCCGGCTGAGGGGGCTGTAACACTCCTTTGAAGCACAGCGGAATGCACTTCACATCAAACAGCTTTTTGCTGAAGTACAAAGGACTTTCATACTACTTTCATACAAAGGACTTTCACCTTCCATAAAACGGTGGACAGTGCCAATGTGGTCCACTCCTTCAATGCCACGCTTCTTCCACGGCCCAACCCCTTGGCTGACCTGGCGGGTGTTGAAGAGGATGGTTCCTGTTGGGACCCGCTGCTTGTTGTGGTTCAAAGTGCCATCGAGGACCTTCAGTGCCTGCAAAGTGCAATGTATGAAAGTTGTATAGTGCTAAGCGTGACACACAAATGTGTGGGTTTGTGCTCAGGCTGGACAGTAACGGCGCAACTGCATTTTGCAGGCAGTGTGCACTCCACTCACAGCTGGCATTGGTATAGCCTGGTGCTTTCTGTCCTCAAAGAATTCAGGAACAGAAAAAAACTCTTCTTCCCACCTTTTGACTGCTGCATCTGACTCACTGCCTCCTTGATTTTGTGGAACGAGGGCAAACTGAGTTTTAGTAGTGACTGGAATATGTATAAGGTGATCACTCTCCAGCGACGGCCCAGTTAACTTCAGGAATGACACCGGTTTTGTGAGGCAAGCAATGAGAACATCACCTGCGGAACGGCGTGTACAGAACAATTAAGACTTAATTGTAGCTTGTCGTATTGTTTTCAAGTTCAATGATTCTCGGTTTCTTCCCATTGCCCAGCCTACTGCTGCGAAAGCACTAGCTGCAGCTACGTATCTATCTACTCACCCTTCGCTGCTCCTTCGTCTCCCTTGGGACCGTAGGTACCCCCGATCACGCGAAACTGCCTCGTGATACTACGACCGAAATACTTCATCGCTTCATCTAGCCTCATTGGGAGGCTCTCCTCCACGTACTTCACTTTCAGCGGCCGCTCAACTGCTTGCGCGACTTCGCATTCCCGATGCATAAGGGAGTCGAGTTCTTTGATGTGACTTTAGTGAATCACAGTACGTGTCTTCACCAACAACAGGACAGCTATGGTTTAGCTAGCAAATAGCATCAGTATTAAACGTACTTTTATATAGTCTGTAACTACTTGCTAATTAATTCTTACGTAATTTGGTGAGGCCATGAGGGCACTTGCCACTGCAGTATAGCAAGAACATGGTCTGCTGGCTATCTTAGAGCATTCAAGCATGCACACACTTTATACTCAGAATTAACAATTACTGCACATGCTCACATTATTCCACACCACCACCTGACCTCTAGCTTGACTAGGTCACTTAATATATCTGTTACGCGCATATCTCCTATGTTTCTACTCAAATTCAATTTCATGTCATGTGACACAAGTGTTAAATTGTATACTCCCACTACAAGATAGGATATCCCTGCCAACTTTCCCAAAAGACCCATATGTATACTACAATGTCACTTTATCAGCTGTTCATTGAACTGTACAAATAGGATACGCCCAGTATGCCTTCATGTCTGTCTTGCACCTGGAATGAACCTTCGTACAATGTGACAATGTTTGGGTAATTAGTTACATTTGTAGTGCTGTCAAGAGGGAATGCATGCAGCTTCTCACGAGTTAAGCTGCTGCATATCTTCCTTCATCTTGCTACAACTACTATAGGTACCACTTTTCTTTCTTACACATGAGAGTAAGCATGCACTTTCTCTCCTCCTTGCACGGGTGAAGATGCTATAAGCAGGCAGCCTACTATAAGCTGCAGACTGAATGCTAAAAGGCCTAGCACTTTGTCTAATGTGCTGCTATGAGTGACTTGGTCTCTCCAAACAGCTGTATGGCACAGACTGTCATGCATTCTATGCATGTGTGCATGTAAAATAATTAAAAGCATGACACTCTGCAAACACTTTTAAATTAGTATAATCTTGATTGCTCTTTTGGCTTCATTAGGAGTAGCGATTAAAGACCTTTATTATCACATTCCAAAAATTACTTAATATGTACTTTCATGCAACTGGAATAATAATTATAGGGTTTGCTCAGATTCAAAACCGCCATTCTAATGTGTAAATGAACGATGTTGACTCTGTAATAACCTTCCTTCTCTGATGTCCCTTTCTAACTTGTCTGCCATGTCAATTAGCCCAGCCAAACAAAGAGCTTTCAACACTGTCCTCCAGGATCGCGGCTCCTTGGAGTCTCCCTGACCTCTCAACCACATCATCAGCGCTTCCATTGCCTTTTCCTCCAACTTAGAATCAGCCCAATCTGCCTGTTCCAACTGCCAGTGCTGCAGACCGAGGTAAGTGCCAACACTGCGCCAATCCTTGCCAAGCTTGGCTGCTATGTGGTAGCGAAGCTCCGGCTCTGTTGGACATGCTGAGTGGAAAACAAAAATAAATTTGATTATTTGCACACCCACCCACTCACACTTACCCACATAAATGCACATTCACACCTCACAAACACATGCATACACACACAGCACACAGGCAAACACACACCATACCACACATCAAAATGGCAACACTCAGAAAGAAATACATAGTCTGCACGCCTTGTAAATTAAGGCTTCAGACTACATGTGTCAGGCCATATAGATAATTTCCATTCAATGCATTCTGTTGCGCCAAATGTGTCAAAACGGACCATTTTGTCCCACATCCTCCATATATCCCACTTAACAACATCCTTTGAGCAATCATAAATTTGCCTATTAAGGCTAACTCTCATCTCCCTGTGGTTATTAAAGGGGTTGACACCAGCAAATTATATAAAATAGACACCATCAGAGCAACCAAAGATTGTCATAACACAGTTGGCGAGGTTACCTCAGGCCTACGTTAACTGGATGGAATGCATTATAATCATAGAAAACTCTATACATCCATGGACTTTAACAGACTCCTATATATCAAATATTAACAATGATGTCGTAGAGGCTCATTGCTACGTTGTTGATACGTTGTTTTGTACACAGTTGACAAAGGCCTACGTGGCCGAAACGTCCTGCATCGATTGTTATTGATTCTGCTACGTATATGCTCATGATCAGTTCGCCCGGTAAATATTAACAAGTATAGACAGTTTTATTTGCTAGGCTTTGACAAAAGCAATTAAGACAGTAGTATGCAAAATCAACGCAAAGTGGCCACGGGGTCACAGCTATATAGTTCTTTTAGTCGGGTTGTAACACTGTAAGGGAATACCTGCCTGCCATATCATAATACATGTACCAAAACAGTGCATCCCAAAACAGATTTGGGACTTACCATCCAGAAGGGACTTTTGCAAGTCTATGTGCAAGAAGAAATGACAGACAATAATTCTAAAATAATAGAGACAATAAAATATCCGAACCTTAAATAACCAGTAGAGAATTGAACACTGTATACATAGCTTATGTGTGGAGTACTTGTGGTTGTGCGTGAAGTGTACATCCACGTGTGTGCAGTGTGTGGGTGGGTGGGTGGGTGGAGTGTGTGTGTGGGAAGATGGGTGGGTGGAGTGTGTGGGGGGGGGTGGGTGGGTGGAGTGTGTGGGGGGGGGTGGGTGGAGTGTGTGTGTGGGAAGGTGGGTGGGTGGAGTGTGTGTGGGAAGGTGGGTGGGTGGGTGGAGTGTGTGTGTGGGAAGGTGGGTGGGTGGGTGGAGTGTGTGTGTGGGAAGGTGGGTGGGTGGAGTGTGTGTGTGGGAAGGTGGGTGGGTGGGTGGAGTGTGTGGGGGGTGGGGGGGTGGAGTGTGTGGGAGGGTAGATGGATGGAGTGTGTGTGTGGGAAGGTGGATGGGTGGGTGGAGTGTGTGGGGGGTGGATGGGTGGAGTGGGAAGGTGGGTGGGTGGAGTGTGTGGGGGGTGGATGGGTGGGTGGAGTGTGTGGGGGGTGGATGGGTGGAGTGTGTGTGGGTGGGTGCATGCACGTGTGGGGTGTGTTTATCTGTGAGTGTGAGACAGCATGCGAACATACCTGATTCATTGCAAGTAGTGTTTCTTCTTCGCATATAATGGCTGGGTGTTTGATGCGATGGAGCTGTGTTGCTGCGCACACGTGGGGACCACTGGAGTATGGTAGTAGTGGGCGGGGTCCCATGGCCATGCCCACTTGAAAAACTGTCCAACCTATCAATGCAGGAATGCTCCATCTCGGTGTCTGAAGCATTGGGGTAATGCCCTAAAGGGGCATTGGATGTCAATGTATAATTTAAGCCATGCAGAAGACTAATGTTCCTCTGCCACTTTAGAGTGAGCAGTGAATGCACAGACTCAGTGACTCACAGGCTCACTACCCTGCCACAGATATCACTATACTTTGTTTTTACAGTGTATAGAACCTACATTATATTACATATACATAAATTATGCAGTTCTGTACTCACCAGTTGGTGTGGAATAATGGGTTACAGACAGTCTCATATTGCCACCACAGTCTGCTGAGATGTCCTGCATGCAAGTCAGGAAGATAATCTACTGTGCCCATAATTAACACATGCATGCATTTGTAGTTGCTGCATATATCACATGCCTATAATGCAACCAGTTTCCCTGCATAGGCAATTTGAGTATGGCACTCATTGACAAGGTTATATGTAGTCAAAATGCACATACTCAAATGGCTGCATAATTAGCAGTGTGCATGTCTACATTACTGTGGCAGCTATAGGATGAGCCATTTCTGGAATGCATATATAATACTGTGCTTTAGGAGACACAGATAGTGAAAATGGAATACACATTACACAGTGTAGTATAAAGTAAGCGCATGAGGTCATGCATGGGAGGACGTAATATGGCTATATGCAGAGGTGGGAAGTATTGCTAAATTTGTGTGCATGAACTACTTGACAGTGGCACAATATAGTTGTTATCATCCTATATGTGTGGTAGAATGGGCTGTGCTCGGCATTGTCAGAGTATCTGTGTTGTCAGAACAAAATGTCCATGCATATTTCCTCTCCCTTGCGTGTCTCTCATTCTTTCCTACTCCTTTGTATCCTCTCTCTCTCTCCCCTTTCCTTAACCTACAAGACTGAGACCAGACAGGGTTGTCTCAAGCAGTGGCTGGGGTAGGTCTGTTCCAGTGTGCTCCTCACAATCCACTTCAGTCAGGGTCGTCTGATCATGCATGTTGGGCAAGACATTAAACCAGTTATATAAAAGATATCATATAGTTTGAGTAAACAGCTGCAGCCCCCTTGGTTTGTTGTTGCAGCTCGCACATGCTCAATATTATTAGCAATGCATTCATGCAGTCATTGCAGTGTGTCTGGGTCATTTTAAGCACACACAAAGCTAGGGAATGCATGGATGCACACTGCCATGCACTGTAGATGGCTATGATGTCTTTAGAAGACAAACAAGCATAATGAATGAAAATGGGTTGAGCTTGAAATGATGTACTGAAATGGTTGTGTGCATGACAAGGGTCACACGGAATGCGTCATGTAGCATGGCTAGCACTGCAACACCATGAGCAAATGTCCTGATTGTGCTCAATGTCTCCCCCCCCCCCCCCCCCAATCCCTCGTTCCAGCCCTCACCTCCTTCTGTTCTGTTCCTACAAGTACATTCTGTGCTGACAGAGTTGTGTCCAAGCCTGTCTGTCCTGTGTCTAGCATTTTTTCACACACTTCCACCAGATCTTCACGTAGTGGTAGCTTGTATTCTCCCAAGAGTAGATCAGGGGTGGAACAAGAAGACATTGTTCCCCTGCAGCTAAGTGCTTGATATTGGTATTTTTTTCCAACTCACTACTCTCTAATTCTTCTGTTGTGACCTACATACAGCAATGCAAGGTACATTAGCTCACACTCTGATGGCCACAAGACTACATTTACCAGCACTATTTCATAGTTGAATTACTGACTCTAAAAGAAGTTGCTATGGTCACCCACTCTACACTTAACAATGAATTTAATTAAGTGATACAGTAGTTTTACCATTTCTGATTCAGTGATTCAGTGCAGAGCACATTTAGCAATCGGAACAAGAAATTGTGAATGTCCGTAAACATAGCTAATGGGAAGTGCATACGATACCCCATAAAATTTCAGGGATGCCACACTGCAAAGCTATGTATGCAATTAGGCTGTGTTAGTTCAAGTTGGTACAGTATTACATTGTATGTCTAGCTAGCTTTATTGATGCACATGTAACCAGCAACAGGCAAACATCTTACATACCATGTCATCTGAAGGGCCAGGTGTCGAATATGACTCTGCTTTGACAGGCCTAGGACTGATACATCGCCGGTCTAAAATTTCATCCAACAGGTGAGAATCATTTAGCTTTATTGCAACCACCTGCAGTTCAAGAAGAAAATTTGCATGAGCTCTATTCAAACACTTTCAAGTGACAAGTTGTTATACCAACTACCTTCAATGCTGCATTCAAAGGGATCGTAAATGTAGGCCCCAAGTCGTTTCCACCATCAGACAGCTTCCTCACCATAAGATGGCAGTGTTGACCAACTTCCATGATGGTGACAGTAGACAGGTTCTGCAGTGAGCTTACCTCCTCCTCCTCCGTGATTGGATGCAGGTATACTCTGGCTGTTTGAGGGAGCTGCAACACACTTGTGAAGCACATCGGAGGGCACTTCACATCATAGAGCTTTGTGCTGAAGTGCAATGGATCTTCATTTTCCATGAAATAGTGAACGGTGCCACTTTCGTCAACTCCCTTGATGCCATGCCGCTTCCGCAGTCCAGCCCATTGAGTAACCTCATGAATGTTGAAGAAAATGGTGTTTGCTGGGACCATCTTCTTATTGTGGTCCAAGGTATTGCTGAGAACTTTCAGTGCCTATATATATATGCAAAGTCCAACATGAAATTGTGGTCTGAATTAAAGTGTGACATTGTACACTGTAAATGCTCGAGTATACTCTCGTGCAAAGAACAATAAACAATAATATTATGGTGCGCTTCGTGTATATGCGCGTAGCATATATTATATACGTACATGTTATGCGCAAACTATATTATAACAGTGCATGTGCTCACAGCTGGCATGGGTAAGCTCTTGCACTTTCTGATGTCCAGGAATTCAGTAACTGATCGATACACTCTCTCCCAACTCTTGATTGCCGCGTCTGACTCGTTATCTTCTTCCCTCGGAGGAGCGAGAGCAAATTCAGTTCGAGTCATCACTGGAACGGTCATGAAGTCCTTCCCTGGCGACGGCAGCGCTGGCCTCAACTTTAGGAATGAAACTAGCGTTTTGAGATAAACCACGAAGATGTCACCTACGCACATGGGATAATGAGCATGCAGGATTAATATACAGTAGCTACATAGAAGGCTTGGTGCACGGCTATGACCTTCGTCCCATGGCGAGGCACCACCGGGAAAGTGATCTCGCCGTCAAGTGATATGATTGTTACTAGCCTAAACGAAGCTCTTAGGAACAATAGATGAAACCATTTTCTCACCTTTTACTAGCCTTTCGCATCCCTTGTGGCTGTAGACTCCCTCGCTCACGAGAAACACCTTTACAATGTAAGGATTAAAGTACTCCACAGCTTCACATAGCCTCGTTGGAAGGGTCTCCTCCGTGTACTTCACGCTCTGTGGCCGCTCCACTGATTGTGCAGCTTTGCACGCCCCCTGCGCAGCTACAGGAGGAAGCGAGCTATTCGCCATGGGTCACTGTACCTTGATCGCGCATAATATGGTTATACACACGATCGATACTCCTTAAGCTACGGAAATCCCTGGGAAATCCTGTAATTTATTCACACGTAAAATTGCATGGTCACGGTGTGCTATCAGAGTAGTTTCCTGATTTCCTGTCCCATTAGCAAGTGCACATATTCGTATGCAGGTGCGCGGTTGTTTTTATCATGTGACAGTGGATTCTTGGCCATTTGTATCCGAGCATCCCCAATTCATGCATAGCTCTTTCCAGAAGCTGTCCTTTCTAATGGCTGGCTGCGGTATACAACATTCCCTCATCCCTCAGAATCCAGTGATGTTGATCAAGTGCTCACCTACATAGCTATGCAGTTCCACTAGACAGGACACACCGTATAACAAAATTTGCAATGGCCTCTTTGCCACATGCAGTGCATGCACTTACAGAAGGGATTGAGATGATGAGTTTTGTGAAGTTCTTCCCCACATTCAAGCACTCCTTCCAAACTTCTGATTGGTTGATGAACAGCACTGATCATGACTGCACGGCCACTGTCACAGAGAGAAAGAAAATCTCACTTGTGTGTGTGTGTGTGTGTGTGTGTGTGTGTGTGTGTGTGTGTGTGTGTGTGTGTGTGATTGTGTGTGTGTGTGTGTGTGTGTGTGTGTGTGTGTGTTTGTAAATGTCTCACATTGTAGGTCAGGATTACACACACTCATACATGTGTACACAAGCACACATCAGCTGACCATCCACAAAACCTGGAGATGTTGCAGTAAACCATTAGCAACCAGTTCAATGTCTGCAACGAGTAATGTGTTGTGTAGAGCTGAGCACAGTAAACAAAGGTGTGGATGTGTAAACACACAAATGCACACGGATAAAAACTGGTCCATAAAGAAGAGTGAAGCTCACCATTAGCTAAAAGTGTAAATGTGAATAATGTAACTGTAGACAAAGAACACACACACACACACACACACACACACACACACACACACACACACACACACACACACACACACACACACACACACACACACACACACACACACACACACACTTGCACACACGCACACTTGTAGCTCATAACTTGTAATACCACAGCCAAGACTTGGCTACGTTGACCCCATTGGGGTAAGCCAGCAGGTGGCAATAAGACTGGTGGCACCATTCGCTGCGGAGACACCAGCTTATCACTCCAGCCACATGGCCCACTCAGTGCAGTAGGAGTATTCATCTATGGCTTGCAAGACCCATGAGACGAGAGAGGTGGGGTACAGCCTTGAGTGACGGCATCAGAGTATCTGTCCTGCGTGGGCTCCTTGCTGTAGAACTACCCACCTACACACACACACACACACACACACACACACACACACACACACACACACACACACACACACACTCAAATACACATTCCATTTATACTGTACAGTCAGCCCTAAGCAACAACCACAAGTGCAGAAGACTTAAGTGTTAGCTGGGAGCTAGCAAAAATATGGCTGTATTATGCATGCATGTATATGTGTAGTGCAGTCAACTACATAAAATATACTACATGTGATCACTGTGATGTCACCCAACTCAAGTGTGTCAGGGAGTGTAGTATCATTGGTCTACTTCCTTTAGCAGCACTGGAGAAGATGGACTCCAGGACCTTTTAATGAACAATCCACTAATGTGACTGGATGTCTTAGACATGCAGCTGTTATAGGCCATAAAAGGTCTTAAGCTACTTAAAACAAGACTCAATCCCATCTTCATCTGTGGCAGCTCCATTCTAGTCCCAGCCTGTGATGCAACACACATTAACATCATAAAGACAGTAGAGTGTCCACCCACACACACCACGGCACACGAGTGCTTAAGCACTTGTAGCTGTATCATCTGTGCATTGTGACAACTCCTGGTTGGTATTAGCGTATCATCAGATCCTGTCACATGCACTCTGACGCGAAACCTTACATGGTACTCGCGTAACAATATTCAGACCATGGCCAGGTATATAGGCTACCAAAATTCAGGTTTCTTACGTAATTGGTTTCCCATAAATGCATGCATGAGTAAAGACACAGAGCGAGAAAGGCAGCGTATAGTCTCGCGCGCCAGCCCCTATTATTGCGCAATCGCGCTTAGAATAAGGAATAGCTGCGCAGCGTATATTATTATAGTCTCGCGCGCTAGCCCCTATTATTGCGCAATCGCGATTGCGCAATAAGGGAAATGGGGGCTGGCGCGCGAGGCTAGGCAGCGTATACCGAATACAACTCAGCCTTGTCACGTGCAGAACATGCTGTGAATGACTTAGTCTCACTGCACAAAAGTAAAGACATATAATAAAATCATACATTTCATGCATGTGAAGTAGAGGGGGCGGGTGTTCAAACCCTTCGTGCACTCTGACGCGTGGGTGAATTCTGTTCACTTGTCAACAGCCTCCCTTCTCTTATGTCTTTCTCCAAATCACTTGCCATGTCAACTCGTCCTGCATTATGAAGAGCCTTCAGCACTGTTTTCCACGATCGGGGGGCCTTGGACTCTCCCTTCCCACTCAGCCACATCACCAGAGAATCCATTGCCTTATCCTCCAGCTCAGAACGTGCCACATCTGCCTGGTCCAACTGGTAGTACTGCAGACCGAGGTAAGTGCCAACACTGCGCCAGTCCTTGCCAAGCTTGGATGCCACATGGTAGAGAAGCTGTGATTCCCTGGGACGTGCTATGAGCCAAAGAGAAGTGTGACAATGCTTGATACAGACACACACACACACACGCACACGCACACACACACACACACACACACACACACACACACACACACACACACACACACACACACACACACACACACACACACACACACACACACACACACACACACACACACACACACACACACACACACACACACACACACACACACACACACACACACACACACACACACACACACACACACACACACACACACACACACACCTTTCAAGCTGCCTGGTCCACTGGCAGGCTCTTGTGCAACACAATGTCGATCACCTATTCCAACACCACCTGAGACAAGAACAACAAATAACAATTTAAAAATTAATATTTCTAAATAATAACATGAACAAGAAAGAACAATACACAAAAACAGTACAGAAAAAAGTGTTAGTAAAAGTAACTAAATTTACAAAAATCCCTACTCAAAAATTGCAAAAATTTGTGCACAATAAATCTTGCAATTTACTCATGATTATTCTGTATACCTACCCATTTCTCTTGTGTTCACATGCCTGAGAACAGGTGCTTCATGAGGGAAAGGGAGGGCCAGCCCATGCGTGGGGGGAGCAACCTTGTCTGAGGCGCTTCGAGGCTGACTTGATGATCTCACCCTGGAAGACTTTCCGTGTGTTTTCACAGGCTTGCTGCGAGAAGGCAGTGGTTCACTGTCAGCGACTGTTCCTGGTATATGAGCCATATGCATTCTATAGTCTCCTGGAGCGCTTGGTGACGCTTGTGGGATCAGGGGGTGAGTGACCTTGTCCGAAATGCTTCGAGGCTGACTTGATGATCGCATCTTAGAAGACTTTCCTTTTGTTTTCGCAGGCTTGCTGCGAGAAGGTCGTGGTTTACTGTCACTTTCTGCTATACAGGCCATATGCATTCTGTAGTCTTCTGGAGCACTTGGTGACACTCGTGGGATCACTGTAGTGCGTCTGTGCTGTGGTGGGTGCCTGGGGTTACCCTTTGGGTACACCACTGAATGCAGGACTGAGCCAGTCATCCTGATGCTATCGACATAATCATACTCGAAACTGTCACCCAGCTCCTCTGCGGAAGTCGGCTTCATTGTGAGGTACTGGTCTTCGGTACTGTCCTCCGGTGATGTTTCCCTACCGTCATCGGTGTTGTTGTCATCAGAACTGCTAAACACTACAGAGAAAGGGAGGGAGGGGGGCAGGCAGGATTGGATTACAGGGCAGCAGCAAGTGGCGGAACTTAATGGGAGGAGTACTGTTTGCACACTACAAGTACCAGTGTGTTTGCATACACACTACACTCTGTTGTTCACCATTACCATATATGGCAGTGCAGGTACAATGTTTGGGAAATTGAATGGATGCCCTAAACCACAGCTAGCGATATAAGTGATAATTCTGATCTAATTGTGTGCACAAGTAAAGGTGAAGGAATAGATATCCAACCTTTAAAGTTCTCGTATGTCCTGCGTTCCTCTTTTAAGGGCAAGTTGTAGTACTGTGCTGGCTCCCTCGAATTCTTCTCCATCTCTACCTGCATACACACATGTATGTAATGGTGTGTACATGATTGATAAGCTACAGTATGCCACACACACACACACACGCACACGCACACACACACACACACACACACAACACACACACACACAACACACACACACACACACACACACACACACACACACACACACACACACACACACACACACACACCTCAAAAGGTTGGTAATGCCTCTCCTCTACTGTGTATGCAGACTGAGATCTTTGCTTTGGATTGCTCCTTCTCCTGTCCACCACCTCCTGCTCCGCAACAGCCTCTTCCTCCACATGTTCTTCCACAGCTGTTTCTCTCACTTCTCCAAGATAGTGGTTCATACCCACAGGCGACACAAGTTCAACTGAGTCTGTGGTGTGCTGACGGTTAGCCAAGATCTGGTCCATTACCTCCGAGTCCTTAAGGGTGACCCCCACCACCTACAGGAATGCAATGAATGGGAAGTAGTCAATAATTCAATAGGAGCTATGAATATCATTATGCATTCATGTACACAAAGTGTACATTCAACTTTGTACAGTCATGCTCAACTGTCAAAAAGAAGTGGACACATTGAGATGGCAAGAAGGAAACAGTGTGACACGAGTAGATTACATCATAACATCTAAAGTGTATCATTCCAGTATAATAACATACATTAATAGCATATTGCAATGCAAGACTCTCTCTGTTAACTGAAGCATGAAGTGATGCCAGTGGTTGACATGGCAAGTAGGTGTCACATCAAACACACTTTGATTGTCGTTATCTCACCTCAATGGGTGCGTTGAATGGAATGTTCAAATATGACACACTTTCCCTGCCGGAGGTCCCCTTCTGCTGGCAGTCGCTGTCGGACAGCTTCCTCACTACGAGGTGCTGGTCGTAGCTGAGGTCAGTGATGGTTACTGTTGAGAGGTGCTGCAGTGACTTCATCTTCTGCTCCTCCCCCATCTCTGGATGCAGGTACACCACGGCCCTCTGAGGGAACTGCAACACATTTGCAAAGTACATCGGACTGCACTTCACGTCAAACAGCTTGGTACTGAAGTGCAGTGGAACTTCGCCTTCCAGAAAGCGGTGGACAGTACCACTGCTGTCTTCTCCTTCAATCCCCCGCCTCTTCCATATGCCAACCCTTTGGCTGACCTGACGGATGTTGAAGAGAATGGTGTCTGCTGGTACCTGCTTCTTGTTGTGGTCCAAGGCATTGTTGACAACCTTCAGCACCTGCAAAGTCCAATGCATAAGAAAGTCAACTATGACACCCACCCAATGGCATATGGTACTTGCACACATACAGTAAGACCGTAAGACCCTGAACTGTTGGAGTTTGCAAACTCACAGTGTGAGACTGTGAGCATAGCAAATGATAATTGAGCTGCAGCAGATATTCCCTTCAGCACATGTGACATGCATCCTTTGCTGTTGGAGGTGGTTGCATAAGACAGTGCACTAGAGATGGTGTGCATCCTTGTGTCTCAAAGTTGAACATGTATTAGTGAGCCAACCACATACAGTAGTGCACTTGTGATGAAGATAAAATGTGTGTGTGTGTGTGTGTGTGTGTGTGTGTGTACGCATGTGTGTGTGTGTGTGTGTGTGTGTGTGTGTGTGTGTGTGTGTGTGTGTGTGTGTGTGTGCGTGCGTAGCAGTGCACGCACTTACAGAAGGTATCGGGATAATTTGGCTTTCTCTCAGCTTGAGCAGCTCCTCCACACATTCAAACCTTCTTTCCCAACTCCTGATTGGTTGATTAGCTGCACTAAAGTTGCCTTCATCACTTGGGAGAAAGGAAAACTCGCAGCTCGTCTTAACAGGGACAGACATCATCTGCTGGAGTCCTCTCACACTGTCCTCAGTCACCATTTGCAGCACTGGCTCCTTCTTCACCATACACACTGCAAACAAATCCCCTGAGGGCACAGAAGGAAGGGTGGCTGACGCTCAGCACCTGCACACATGCACACAGCATGCATGCAACACAAAGACAGCTCACAGCTACCGATAACAGTAGGTGTGACCATCCGGAGAGTCACCAAATTGGCGCCCCACTCGTACAAGTGCTAGGGTGTCACTCCATGCAGTGGCTCTCCAAGACACCACACTTCTCTTAATTGTGAAAACACAGCGTATAACGGACAGGAAGCACACAAAAGGCTTATAGCACGGATTGATTGAAAGTGACAGTGTGTGGGCTTCGGCTAACTGGTTTCCTTGGCTTCAGAACGCACTGTAAATGGGCTAAGTAGCTTTAGTGCATGCTGTGTGTGAGTAGGCACAGGTATGTATTGACGTGTGTGTGTGTGTGTGTGTGTGTGTGTGTGTGTGTGTGTGTGTGTGTGTGTGTGTGTGTGTGTGTGTATCAGTACATATGTGTGCATACACATGTGTATATGTCCTGTAAATGTGTGTATGCGTCTGTCTGTACCTGTCACACTGTATGCATGTGCATGCAAGTACACATTTGACCATACACAGTGACACTCAACTTCCTACACTACAAGCCGTTCATGAACCTGGAGTTGTTGCAGTGAACCATTGGCAACCAGTTTGTTGGGTATAATGAGCACTGTGCTGTGTACTACTGAGCATGAGCATAGTAAACAAGGGGTAAACAAGGGTGTGGATGTGTAAACACACAAGTGAGCACACAAACAAACTGGTCCATTAAGGAAGAATGAAGTTCACTTTTAACTAATTGTGTAGGTACGAATAGATAAATCACACGATAAACTAATAGCATAAATGTGAATAAGTAACTAGAGATAATGAATCACTCACACATATAGCGGCTTATAATTATGGGCACACACACACACACACACACACACACACACACACACACACACACACACACACACACACACACGCACACACACGCGCGCACACACACGCACGCACACACACACACACACACACACACACACACACACAGTGAGCCAATGTGCACTGCTCAACCACAAACAGTAATACAATAAGAATGAGCCTACCCCTTCAGTTTCACTGTCTACATTGTCACCCAATACTGTAGCTACATGCCCACATATGGCAGTCAGTGAGCTACAGCAATGTACAGTAGGACCTGTGTACAGTGAGCCTTTCCTGTTACTGAATGTAACCACAAAAACACAACACTCAGTGTTTCTATGGCTATGTACTTCCCTTTGAAAAGTACATTTATGAATCACTTACTATGTGCACTCTTGTACTTGTAATACTGTCAGTGTAACTGTATTAAAGCAAGCTAGTCCACATACTGCTACTACTTATCTACACTGCACCACACCACAAGTTCTGTAATGTGCCAACACCTAAAGTGTGTCAGAAAATAGTAACACACATCATCTGGTATTCTTTTCATAGCTACTGAAGAAGATGAACCCTTCAGCAATCCAGTGTGACTGGGTGTCTTGGACAGCGGCTATTAGGCTAAAGGTCATTCTAGTTCAAACAAGACTCAATCTGGTGGTAATCACCATAACGGGGACAAACTGCTAGTGTACACACCCACACTCCCACACAACACTGCATATATACAACATGTGCCTAGGCACTTGCAGCTGTGACACTGTATATGTATGCGGGAAGACTCCCGGTATGGAGTGGACTATTCACACTACTCTGTGTGTGTGTAAACAGTATCCCATTACAAAGTGGCGTGATGTTGGTGTAAGGACACTCCCTCCAATGATTAATGTCAAGATAGCAATTAGATGCATTGGGCTGCCCTGACAGGCAACACACACCACGCTTTAATACTAAAATTGATTCAAATTACCTAAACAGAAATAATTCCAGTGCTGAGAGTTCACTGCAATGCATCTTCTGTGTGTTGCTGTGTGCTTAGCTCTACACAGAAATTCATTACAACTGAACCCCAACACTTCACTCTCCACATCTTTGTAGCTTCACATTAATGAGTTCAGATGATTAAGATCCACCCAGTGCGATGGCACAGCACAGCCAGTGAAAGACATCAGCATGCATGTGTCACAATGCACTGAACTACACCTCTGCTGCAAGTGATGTGGTACAGGGGAAATTAATGAGCAAGGACAGGGGAATTATTGAGCAACACGGTGTGGTACATTTTACAGGGCTGCTTAGCTGAATAGCCAAAAATAAAATACCATTGATTTCCACATCGACGCACTAGAGTGAACTTTGGTAGGAATGAAAGCACAGCCAAATTGAGGGCACACTGCAATCTTTCAACTTTATAAGTGACGATTTCTGAAGCAGTAATTTCCAAAATCTTGGTAATACTAAGGGGCCAAGTACTGCTAAACACGCATACACAAGTAAAGTAATCATGGAGGGGGGGGGGGGGGGGGGGGGGAGAGGGATAGTCCATTTGCGGTTTTCGTCCTTGCAAAGATAGTCAATTACCAGTACAGTGTATTACCATTTTGGAATTACTGTGAATCAATGCTGTCCCCTTCCACCACCTTTCCACATGGCAATACGCACTAGAGTGCACTTTGGTAGGAATGAAAGCACAGCCTAATTGAGGTCACACTGCAATCTTTCAAAGTTACAAGTGATGATTTCTGAAGCAGTAATTCTTGGTAATACTAAGTGGCCAAGTACTGCTAAACACACATACACAAGTAATGTAATCATGGAAAGGGGGGGGGGGGGGGGGTGGGGGAGGAGGGGGGGGGGGGAGAGACAGTCCATTTTCGGTTTTCGTCCTTGCAAAGATAGTCTATTACCAGTACAGTGGATTACCATTTTGGAATTACTGTGAATCAATGCTGTCGAATTTTGGGTGGGATACACAATTTCCTACACAATGATCAGCTAAAGCTCGGCTAAGCCAGCAAAGCCGCTCGTTGGACACAAACAGTGTACGCAGTCCTGATGTACCACGGTGGTGGGCTGTTTCAGATATACGTGGTGCGTTCGTGCAGGCCATTAGGAAGAGATCGCGATCAAAATGCAGCACATTATAAGAGACGATGTGCCCAATTTAATAGCTAGCTAGCTACCTCCACTACTCACCCTTCGTAACTCCTATGCATTCCTTGGGGTTGTAGGACCCGTCGCTCACGAGAAACGCATTCGCTGGAGAAGGATTGTAGTACACCACCGCGTCGCCGAGCCTCATGGGGGCGCTCTGTTCCAAGTACTTCGTAACACTCTGTGGTCGCTCCGTGAGAGCTGGAAACTGGAAAGTGGTTTTGGGCCGAGGCAAAACTTTGGGAGGATGACCCGACTTCTTGTTAGACATCTTGGCCGCCTGCAGCCGTGGGTCTGAGGTATCTCCTTCTGTCGTAAATCGAAAATTCTCTCTGTCGTATTACTTGACTCCCCGGACGAGCTCAATAGTTTTATTGGGAGCAGTATGACGTCATCCTCATTTATATTTCAAAAATGGCTGCTTTCAGTGGTGGACTCAGGTTGACCGATCTGGACGACTTTATAACCCCTTCACAGGTGTGTGTGCGCGCTTGTAGTGTCATGAACGTCAAATAAAACTTTGATAGTTCCTGATATATACCCTCCGTCCTTTTAGGAGTGCATTAAACCAGTGAAGATTGAGAAGAAACAAGGGAGTAAGGTAAGACTGCGTTTCGTGCCCTTTAAAGCAGTGATGTGTGTTTCAGGAGAGTATGTTGTAGCGTCACTTGTTATTGGTAATGTGTGCAGACGTCAGCCATTAAGATCGAAACGGATGGCAGTTACAAGGAGATCAACGAAGTGGGTATTTGTGTTCATAAGTGTACATGTGTGTATTTGTGTGTGTGTGTGGGGGGGGGGGAGGTGTATGTATGTGTGTCTCTGTTACTGCTGCACTGTGTGACCTGCACTGCTGCAAAGTGCACTGTGTATATGTATAATGCTTCAATCTCTTGTGCATTTGTTATTTGTTATAATTATTTGTCATTATGGTGGTCCCTTCGGCCATGGGCTTGTATAAATGGGTGCATTCGATGTACACAAATTCTTCCAGAATATCATACCTTTTCAATTGTCTACCAATATTGTATTGCAGTGTAGAGCAGAGACTGGGTTCAGTGATAATGGACTACTGTGTCATTTCAAAGGTCTACGGACAGCAACGACGCCGGTTGCGTGTTGTCGACAAATTGCCAAGAGGCCTTTGGACTTAGCCTTCTTCCATCATGTCTGTCTTCGGATGTGGCCCTCTTCCAACGGCCTAGCTGTGTTTACGCCTACGAATTTCTTCCTGTAACTGTGTATTAACGCTACACGCAAATCGGCCATCATCCCATGCACCTGTGCAAAGTGAATGACAAGAATAGTTCCAACAGCAGACAGCCCAACCACTTGAAGCCACACTTAATCATATTATATAAGTAAATATCGTGCAAGTAATCTTATATTAGTAATTTGTATTAGCTGACTGATATAAGGAACAGTTCTGGTCTCCAACAGGGCAACTGTCACATCTTCAGTGTTGAGACTAGCTGTCCTTTTACTTGCAACATGGCGGTCATGTTTGAGACTCCCTCTGTTGGGAGCACTGTGGCTGGGACTACAGCAATGCCCTGTCAAGGACACCCTGTGAAAGATGCCTTTAGGATGTCATGTGATGTAGCTAGGTGCACAGTACGGGCCGTCCCAAATGTGCACCTAACTACGAAAATGAACACAATGTGACGAAACATTCCTAACCTGGGAACCTCCTAATAAGGAGTGACCGCTGTGTCGGATGTGAAATACAATCGGGAGTGCTACACTCCATATGGCTGCAGAGCACAACTGGAAATATGGATTACTGAAGCATTGAGTGGACAAAG
>OZ025873.1:9036733-9041733 GCA_964019415.1 Ianthella basta | reverse complement strand
CCCTCACTCACCCTCACATGCACCCCTCACACCCTCACCTACCCTCACATGCACTCCTCACACCCTCACTCACCCTCACATGCACCCCTCACCCTCACTCACCCCTCACATACACCCTTCACCCTCACTCACCCTCGTGTGCACCCCTCACACCCTCACTCACCCCTCACATACACCCCTCACACTTACTCTCACCTCACACTCACAGGGTGGTTACTTGGAATACATACTGAGAGCTGCATCCAAAGATGTAAGAGAGCAAGTGCTACCACACACACACACACACACCACCCCTCACACACACAACCCCTCCCCTCCCCTCCCCTCCCTTCCCCTCCCCTCCCCTCCCAGCTCTTCCAACACCACGTGGATGACATCTCATACAAGGTTCTGCGTAACAGTGACTTCAGAGAGGTTAGCGTGGAGGTAGGAGGTAACACAGTGCTCAGGTTTGCTGCAGCCTATGGCTTCAGGAACATACAGGTGGGTGTGTACAGTGGGCGGGGCTGGGGCCTGGCCTGTCACCATGTGCAGTTGTGTCACTCTGTACCGTCATGTCACCATGTGCCGTCATGTCACCATGTGATGTCATGTCACCATGTGCCATCATCTCACCCTGTGATGTCATGTCACCCTGTGCCGTCATGTCATCATGTGCCGTCATCTCACCATGTGCCGTCACATCACCATGTGCCGTCATGTCACCCTGTCAGAACTTAGTCCAGAAGTTGAAGCGTGGCAAGTGTGCTTACCACTTTGTGGAGGTGATGGCATGCCCGGCCGGCTGCCTCAATGGGGGAGGACAGCTTCGGGAGGCGGGTCCAGAGGAAATGAAAGTGCAGGGCCTTCTGGAGGAACTTGAAAGTGTATACAGTGCTGTGAGGTAGTGCCCACTGTTGCATACTGCCATTGTGTTTAGTTGTAAAATGGCACATACACACTTTGTGGTGTGTGTGGGAGCTACAGTGACACTTCTTCATTCTGAAAGGGTTGGTTCTCCAATACCAGCTTCACAACAGGGTTGAAAACCTTGCCGACGTTTCGACCAGATGCTCTGGTCTTCTTCATCTTCGCCCTGAAGAAGACCAGAGCATCTGGTCGAAACGTCGGCAAGGTTTTCAACCCTGTTGTGAAGCTGGTATTGGAGAACCAACCCTTTCTGATGCCTGAGCCAGCTGAGAAGCCCTCACTTCATTCTTCATTCTGGACTACTCTGGGATCTTCAAATGGGAATTGATGAGCAAATTCACATGGCACAAATAACAACAGAATGTTTTGCCCAGAAGGCCTTCTTCAGCTGTTAGACTAACGAACAGCTGAAGAAGGCCTTCTGGGTCGACACCTTCAGTTGTTAATTGTTTGTGCCTCGTGAATTTGCTCATCAATCTGTATTTGAAAGAACCTACGACGTGGCATTGAGCCTCTACAATATCATCGACCACTGTGGGATATTTTAGTGTCCTCAGTAGAGTTGTGTCCTTATTTTTTTAATGTAATTTTGTACACTACTCTATGTACCTAACTGGAGCTACAGGCGATGTTCTGTTGGAGAGGTGCTCTGATTTGATGGTGTTTTGTTATGAGGATTCCAAAATACTTTGTACTCAGCTTGTGAAATATTTGGTTCAGCAGCCAATGCCATTGATACACTAACACCTGCAGTCTTCTGCTGTGGCTCTTCACATGTCCACGTACACATACATGTTGCAGCTCCACAGGGTGAACGTGTAGTGTGCGTGTTGTGACTAATGTGGTGTTTGTGCAGATTACGTAATCCTGAGGGAAATCCCCTAGTGGAAGAGCTGTACACGAAGTGGTTTGGAGGTCCAGCTACAGCAAAGGTGAGGTAGCAACACACAAGACTTGTAGCAGAGATTGCTGCATTCTCTGACAATGGTGAATAGATGTTAGTCAGATGAAGTGCCTCTTGAATCTCAAGTTGACTGGTCCATACAATACTCTATGCTCTTGTAGCTACTGTGTGGTCTGCTCTCTTGTACTATACCATATGTGGGCTTTATCCTCCAACCCTTCCTCTCTCTCTCACACTTTCCTCCCTCCCCTCTCCCTCCACCCGCAGGCCAAACAGGTGTTGCGAACACAGTACCATGCAATTGAAAAGCCCACTTCCGCTCTGAACATAAAATGGTAGCCCAGTCTATTCTTGTACTACAGCACTCATTATTGGGTATTTATTCACCTGTATCATATCTCACCATCAAGTGTGGCTACATGTTCCATGACAGCACAGTGAAAATAATGACAATAGTGACAATAGTGACAGTAGTGACAATAGTGACAGTAGTGATAGTAGTGAATAGCAACAGCAATAGCAATAGTGGCTGTAGCAACAGTGACAGCAGTGACAATAATGACAGTAGTGACAATAGCAATAGCAACAGCAGTAAAATGGTGACAGTAGTGACAATAGTGACAGAGTGAGACAGAACACAAGCAGTCATGCATTTGGCTGCATGGGTGTGCATGCATGATACAGTGGTTTGCATGGTTTCTAGTCCCGATTGACATTTGCGCTCTGCACTCATTCACGTGAGTAAAGTATTTGGAACCTCACATTCTCACGTGTGTGTGCTGACGTGTGGCTATACTTTGCTCGCGTGATTGAGTGCATGCAGAGCACAAATGTCAGTCGAGACTAGAAACTGTGAAACCACCGTATGGTGTCAGATGGGTATGGAAACAATATATAAATTGCACTTAATTATTCATGTACTGCAGCTATTTGTGGTAAAAGGAGGTCATGAATATGCATGCCATTTCGTCACCGTGTCACTTGCACACGCCCCCAGTGGTCAACTTAGAAATCAGGTTTACTCGAGTGGTTCGTCTCTTTCATCTCCGTGAAGCCTTTCAACAGCGCTATCATCTGTGCTAGCTGCTCTTGGCCGTGGGGCACTGCATTTTTAGCTGAGGAAAATCAGACAAGCAGCAAAGACTGGAACCATATAGGGTAGAATAGAAGTGACGGCGCCAGTGCCGCGGACTTATTTACTTGTGGTTGTATTGGAGTCGATTTTGTCACACCGTGACTGCGGACCCGCGATCGTCCCAGTGTATCCGACTGCTTCCCGCTTGCACTGAGGCAGCGTCAAGCTGAGGGCAGCACCATGACATCCTCCAGACCACTTCCCTACACGGTCGAGTCGCAGGATCTTTCCCTTCCTGCTTTCGTGAGCAGTTACGCGGACGCCTTCCCACAGGCTGCAATTGTCACCCAAGGCTACTGCCCCGTCGACGAAGAGGAGGAGAGCGAGGAGTTCTCTTCGGGTGAGTTAGCTCTGACTACATACGGGGAAGAGACTCTAGACCTGTTCGTAGCTATGGTCCAGGGTGTAAAACTGCGATGTCATGTGAGGGCCATGCACCATTGTGTGTGGATGTACTGAAGGCTAGGAGGATGTACAGTGGCACACTTATAGCTATACACAGCTGCAGAACATGGACGAAAGGCGCTTGCATGCACACATGCCCACAAGCTCATGTACAAGCACTCATCATGTACTTGGCTGCTTGGCTACATGGCTGTGAATGGCAGTGCTGTACGAGTGTTTGTCTTTGCATACATTCTGCACATTTCAGGAGAGATCTTCATTGCTTGCTTGAAAAAGACGGTCCGGGTGCTTCACGTGGAGGCACTTTCAGGACACCATAAAGCATCAGTGCCCATCAACTCCACCCTCCAGTTTGCCTTCCTCCCTCAACAGGATGATGGGGAGCCAGAGATAAAACTGGGCAAGAAGTGGGAGAGGACAGTCACATCTGTTACAGAGGTTCTGGAAATGGCAATCCTGCCACCTGTGAGTCAGTGTGTGTGTGTGTGTGTGTGTGTGTGTGTGTGTGTGTGTGTGTGTGTGTGTGTGTGCGTCACGTTGTATCACTGTCATATGTGGGCATGTAGCAGCAGTGCAAGCTGTCAGTACAGATGTGAAACTGAAGAGTTGGCTCATTCCTAATACAGTATTTAACTGTTTGTGGTTGAGCAGTGCACATTGGCTCAATTGCACTCTGTGTAGCACACTTAGTGTCTCTTGAGGTACTCTCGTTATTGATAATTATGTCAAAAAGAAGTGTACATATATGTGCGTATGTGTGTGTGTCTGTGTGTGTGTCTGTGTGTGTGTGTGTGTCTGTGTGTGTGTGTGTGTGTGTGTGTGTGTGTGTGTGTGTGTGTGTGTGTGTGTGTGTGTGTGTGTGTGTGTGTGTGTGTGTGTGTGTGTGTCTGTGTGTGTGTCTGTTACATGCACAGGCCTTCAAGGTACTTGAGGACTGTGTGGACCACAAACAGAGGTGTGTCCCTGCAGGTGTGGTCCTGTACAATATCAGTCCAATCACCATGCGGGGGTTGCACAAGAAGCGAGGTATTCGAGGAATATCATCCAATCAGATTGCACACAAATTCCTTGAGGGACAGAAAATTTGTTTCAGTAGTCGTCAAGACGATACCCGCTCCATCCCGGCTGCCTTCATTGACAGTATCAACTTTCCCCAGAAGGCACGTGTATTCCATCCAGACTGCACCAAAGCTGAGGCTCAGCAACACAGTTGGATGCAACAACTAGATCACCTCTCGGCCTGCATCTTTACTGCACGCAGTGAGGACGACTTTCTCGTTGTCAAGTTAAATGTCAAGGACGGCTCTGATATGCCACAGAACGTGGTGTCTGTCCCACTCACTGAAAAGTACATGGTGAGTGCATCAAGAGTGGCAGCCATTTTGAATTTTGTTGAGCAATCTTGCAAAGTGTGATGTAGCCCGGACAGCTCTTCATAGTGTAAATATATATATGTAAGGTGTATGTGTGTGTAACAGGTGTGTGTCTTGGCATACATGTGGTAGATATAGAAATGAAAGCTATGTACATGTGTATGTATAAGCACTAGGTGAGATGATGAGAACAATGCACGTATACTGGTATTGCACGTAGTACAATGACATAAGTAATAATGTGTGTATGTACATTTCCTTGTGTGCTAAGTGT
>OZ025873.1:8749233-9026733 GCA_964019415.1 Ianthella basta | reverse complement strand
ATGCTCTCAGTGCAAGAGCAGGACTTGTACGATCACTTCAGTGAGTGGAGGAGTGGGGTGTGTGGGTATGGAGTAGTGTGTGTGTGTTTGGAGGATTGGGGTGTGTGTGTTTGGAGGATTGGGGTGTGTGGGTATGGAGTAGTGTGTGTGTGTTTGGAGGAGTGGGGTGTGTGTGTTTGTACTTGTGCTCAATATGTCCTTTAATATGACACTCAGTCTTACCCTGTTGTCTGCTGTGTGCTTCTCTTTGCAGAGGCAGTTGGTGCTAACAATATGTTCTTTGCCTTTCGATGGATCTTGATCAACTTTAAGAGGGAATTCACTTACAACAGTGTGATGAAAATATGGGAAGTCATTTGGTGTGGGATTCTCTCCACTGACCACGCCCTGTGTGTGGCTCTAGCCATCATAGGACAGGAGAAGGAGGCCTTGCTGCAGGCTGAAGACCAGTCAGCCATTTTGAAAGTATGTGTGTCCGTGTGTGTGTGTGTGTCTGTGTGTCTGTGTGTGTGTGTGTGTGTGTGTGTGTGTGTGTGTGTGTGTTCTGTCCTCAATCTCTCTCTCGGTGTGTATAACAGTGTTTGTGTTTGAATGGCAGCACAGTAACAAGGAATGGTTTGGTTCCTCTCCTCCCCACAGCTGGTCAACGAACTTGCTTACCATCTTGACGCAGACGAGATACTGACCTTGGCAGAGGCATACGCACTGCAGCTTCACTGCTCTCAATCCCTCCCTGATGAACTGAAGGCCCTTCTTGTGAAGGGTGGCAAAGAGGAGCTGTTCACAGGGTACCAGGCGGCAGGGAGCACTGCAGACTGCCCAACCATCCTGTTGTCTTAACATGAAGCAAACGACACACCCTTGTGAAGTGCCCTCGTGGACACAGCAACATATATACAGCTATTGTAAAAGGACACACACTACATTACTGGCTGGTATTAGTTAGATGGCCCTTACACCTCAAAGACGCAGTATTTGCTCGCATTTTATATACTCACACAATCTCCTGATTGGTAAATATTATTTCTGTACAGTCTATTTATAGCAATTACATTGGTCATGTGACTTCCCGTTTGTCGCTAGTACAGCAGAATTTATATTGTGAGCTGTGTTGTGTTTTAACATAATATAGATTCTATACTCCGCCTTAGAAGATCGAAGCTCTTTCGTCGTACTGTTCACAAACCGCCTCCAGCCATGACTATGACGGACGTACAGATGAAGCGTGAACTAGCAGGAGTAAGCTCTGATTACAGGTGTAGGTTGAGTGTATGTGAGCGACAATAAATGCGCCCTGATGATTCTCCGAATCTACCTGACTGTCTCCTTCCCTTCACCTCTCTTTTAGTATCGCTACGTAGACCAGACCACTCGACACATTCAGGCGGTTGTGAAGAACTTTGGGTCCTTACAAGCAGGGAAGAAGGAGTATGGTAAGTTCTAGTCCAAGTCTCTTGTGATGCTCGTGGCCCCAGCCAGTCTGCAACTTTATCAGTTACAGCTTGGACGAAGAATCTTGCAGCCTCACGCAGCTCATGATCCACTATCCGTTGCTCTCTCTTAGCTTGTAATGCTACTCTACACATAATAGGAGGGTAGTGTAGTGTGTGTGTGTGTGTGTACTATGACAGTGCCCAGTGTAGTGTGTGTGTGTGTGTGTACTATGACAGTGCCCAGTGTAGTGTGTGTGTGTGTGTGTACTATGACAGTGCCCAGTGTAGTGTGTGTGTGTGTGTGTACTATGACAGTGCCCAGTGTAGTGTGTGTGTGCGTGTGTACTATGACAGTGCCCAGTGTAGTGTGTGTGTGTGTACTATGACAGTGCCCAGTGTAGTGTGTGTGTGTGTACTATGACAGTGCCCAGTGTAGTGTATGTGTGTGTGTACTATGACAGTGCCCAGTGTAGTGTATGTGTGTGTGTACTATGACAGTGCCCAGTGTAGTGTATGTGTGTGTGTGTACTATGACAGTGCCCAGTGTAGTGTATGTGTGTGTGTACTATGACAGTGCCCAGTGTAGTGTGTGTGTGTGTGTACTATGACAGTGCCCAGTGTAGTGTGTGTGTCTGTACTATGACAGTGCCCAGTGTAGTGTGTGTGTGTGTACTATGACAGTGCCCAGTGTAGTGTGTGTGTGTGTACTATGACAGTGCCCAGTGTAGTGTATGTGTGTGTGTACTATGACAGTGCCCAGTGTAGTGTGTGTGTGTGTACTATGACAGTGCCCAGTGTAGTGTGTGTGTGTGTACTATGACAGTGCCCAGTGTAGTGTGTGTGTGTGTACTATGACAGTGCCCAGTGTAGTGTGTGTGTGTGTGTACTATGACAGTGCCCAGTGTAGTGTGTGTGTGTGTGTGTACTATGACAGTGCCCAGTGTAGTGTGTGTGTGTGTGTGTACTATGACAGTGCCCAGTGTAGTGTATGTGTGTGTACTATGACAGTGCCCAGTGTAGTGTATGTGTGTGTGTACTATGACAGTGCCCAGTGTAGTGTGTGTGTGTGTACTATGACAGTGCCCAGTGTAGTGTATGTGTGTGTGTACTATGACAGTGCCCAGTGTAGTGTATGTGTGTGTGTACTATGACAGTGCCCAGTGTAGTGTGTGTGTCTGTACTATGACAGTGCCCAGTGTAGTGTGTGTGTGTGTACTATGACAGTGCCCAGTGTAGTGTGTGTGTGTGTACTATGACAGTGCCCAGTGTAGTGTATGTGTGTGTGTACTATGACAGTGCCCAGTGTAGTGTATGTGTGTGTGTACTATGACAGTGCCCAATGTAGTGTGTGTGTCTGTACTATGACAGTGCCCAGTGTAGTGTATGTGTGTGTGTACTATGACAGTGCCCAGTGTAGTGTATGTGTGTGTGTACTATGACAGTGCCCAGTGTAGTGTATGTGTGTGTGTACTATGACAGTGCCCAGTGTAGTGTGTGTGTGTGTACTATGACAGTGCCCAGTGTAGTGTATGTGTGTGTGTACTATGACAGTGCCCAGTGTAGTGTATGTGTGTGTGTACTATGACAGTGCCCAGTGTAGTGTGTGTGTGTGTACTATGACAGTGCCCAGTGTAGTGTATGTGTGTGTGTACTATGACAGTGCCCAGTGTAGTGTATGTGTGTGTGTACTATGACAGTGCCCAGTGTAGTATGTGTGTGTGTGTGTACTATGACAGTGCCCAGTGTAGTGTGTGTGTGTGTGTGTACTATGACAGTGCCCAGTGTAGTGTATGTGTGTGTGTACTATGACAGTGCCCAGTGTAGTGTGTGTGTGTGTGTACTATGACAGTGCCCAGTGTAGTGTATGTGTGTGTGTACTATGACAGTGCCCAGTGTAGTGTGTGTGTGTGTACTATGACAGTGCCCAGTGTAGTGTGTGTGTGTGTACTATGACAGTGCCCAGTGTAGTGTATGTGTGTGTGTACTATGACAGTGCCCAGTGTAGTGTATGTGTGTGTGTACTATGACAGTGCCCAGTGTAGTATGTGTGTGTGTACTATGACAGTGCCCAGTGTAGTGTGTGTGTGTGTGTACTATGACAGTGCCCAGTGTAGTGTGTGTGTGTGTACTATGACAGTGCCCAGTGTAGTGTGTGTGTGTGTACTATGACAGTGCCCAGTGTAGTGTATGTGTGTGTGTACTATGACAGTGCCCAGTGTAGTGTATGTGTGTGTGTACTATGACAGTGCCCAGTGTAGTATGTGTGTGTGTACTATGACAGTGCCCAGTGTAGTGTGTGTGTGTGTGTACTATGACAGTGCCCAGTGTAGTGTGTGTGTGTGTGTACTATGACAGTGCCCAGTGTAGTGTATGTGTGTGTGTACTATGACAGTGCCCAGTGTAGTGTGTGTGTGTGTACTATGACAGTGCCCAGTGTAGTGTATGTGTGTGTGTACTATGACAGTGCCCAGTGTAGTGTGTGTGTGTGTGTACTATGACAGTGCCCAGTGTAGTGTATGTGTGTGTGTACTATGACAGTGCCCAGTGTAGTGTGTGTGTGTGTACTATGACAGTGCCCAGTGTAGTGTATGTGTGTGTGTACTATGACAGTGCCCAGTGTAGTGTGTGTGTGTGTACTATGACAGTGCCCAGTGTAGTGTATGTGTGTGTGTACTATGACAGTGCCCAGTGTAGTGTGTGTGTGTGTACTATGACAGTGCCCAGTGTAGTGTATGTGTGTGTGTACTATGACAGTGCCCAGTGTAGTGTGTGTGTGTGTACTATGACAGTGCCCAGTGTAGTGTGTGTGTGTGTACTATGACAGTGCCCAGTGTAGTGTGTGTGTGTGTGTACTATGACAGTGCCCAGTGTAGTGTATGTGTGTGTACTATGACAGTGCCCAGTGTAGTGTGTGTGTGTGTGTGTACTATGACAGTGCCCAGTGTAGTGTATGTGTGTGTACTATGACAGTGCCCAGTGTAGTGTATGTGTGTGTGTACTATGACAGTGCCCAGTGTAGTGTGTGTGTGTGTACTATGACAGTGCCCAGTGTAGTGTATGTGTGTGTACTATGACAGTGCCCAGTGTAGTGTATGTGTGTGTGTACTATGACAGTGCCCAGTGTAGTGTGTGTGTGTGTACTATGACAGTGCCCAGTGTAGTGTATGTGTGTGTACTATGACAGTGCCCAGTGTAGTGTGTGTGTGTGTACTATGACAGTGCCCAGTGTAGTGTATGTGTGTGTGTACTATGACAGTGCCCAGTGTAGTGTGTGTGTGTGTCTGTACTATGACAGTGCCCAGTGTAGTGTGTGTGTGTGTACTATGACAGTGCCCAGTGTAGTGTATGTGTGTGTGTACTATGACAGTGCCCAGTGTAGTGTATGTGTGTGTGTACTATGACAGTGCCCAGTGTAGTGTATGTGTGTGTCTGTACTATGACAGTGCCCAGTGTAGTGTGTGTGTGTGTGTACTATGACAGTGCCCAGTGTAGTGTGTGTGTGTGTACTATGACAGTGCCCAGTGTAGTGTATGTGTGTGTGTACTATGACAGTGCCCAGTGTAGTGTATGTGTGTGTGTACTATGACAGTGCCCAGTGTAGTGTATGTGTGTGTACTATGACAGTGCCCAGTGTAGTGTGTGTGTGTGTGTACTATGACAGTGCCCAGTGTAGTGTGTGTGTGTGTACTATGACAGTGCCCAATGTAGTGTGTGTGTGTGTACTATGACAGTGCCCAGTGTAGTGTGTGTGTGTGTACTATGACAGTGCCCAGTGTAGTGTATGTGTGTGTGTACTATGACAGTGCCCAGTGTAGTGTGTGTGTGTGTACTATGACAGTGCCCAGTGTTGAGTGAGTGGCGCTGGGTATTCTTGATTTCCCTTCCCACTGGCCCTCTCCATATCCATAGCAACTGGTCCATCACTATGGCAACCCCTTTCCCTCCCCCAGCTCACTCTAATGGTGCCAGAGAGCAAATGATGTGTCTGTCAGGGACTATACCAGTAAACATACAAGGTGTGTGTCTGTTTGTCTGTACGTACGTACGTATGTTTGTCTATATGTATAATGTTATGTGTATGTACATATGAACAGCTACTGACAGTTTGTGGACGTGCTACCACTATTACCACTACATACAGCCACTGTGTAAGTACATATCCCCTCCCCTATCCTCCCTCCCTTTTCCCCTTTCTCTCCCACCTCCCCCCATCCTTTCCTCCCCCTCCCCTTCTCTCCCCTCCCCCTCCCCCTACCCCTCCCTTCCTCTCCCCTCCCCCCTGCCCACCCTTAGGTGCCAGCTACAACATTCCTGTGGGGATTTACCTGCGCAAGGACTACCCCTATCAGTGCCCCTATTGCCTGGTCCAGCCCACTCCTGATATGATGATTGCTCCCTCAAAGTACGTCAACCAGCAAGGTGTCATCTTCCTGCCATACCTCCATGACTGGAAACATGTGAGTGGAAGGAGGGGGCGTGTAAACAGGGCGGAGCAAAGTGGATAGAGGGCGGGGCTAAGTAGATAGAGGGCGGGGCTAAGTAGATAGAGGGCGGGGCTAAGTAGATAGAGGGCGGGGCTAAGTAGATAGAGGGCGGAGCTAAGTAGATAGAGGGCGGGGCTATGGATTTCAGTAGTAGCAGAAGTGATCATGTATGTACTGTTACGTATTCCTTGGAAGTTGTGTTAGTTAGACTTTGTGACTACTCCATTTACTCAGAATTGTGAATATGTGGTCACTCATAGACAGACATCTAGTGTGTATATTCTCCACTTGAAGGGTTTTGTTTATACCAGTTCCCTCTGATATGGTGATGGGTGAATATTCGGCATGCTCTATGCCGTAATGCACATGCACATTTGATTGTTTATGTGACACTTCCCTCTCCCTCTCCCCTCCCTTCCTCCTCTCTCCCTCCCCTCCAGACCACGTGTGACCTCTCCACACTGATTCAAGTGCTGATTGCTGCCTTCAGCGAACAGAGTCCAGTTTTCGCCCGACCCCCCAACCAGCCTCCTCCTCCTCAACAGCAGCAGTACAACCCTTATGTAAGTAGAGGAGTTATTCAGTGGACCCCCCTCTGTGTGTGTTGTTGTATACATTGCAGTGCCCTACTGGCCCTCTGCCCTTGTCAGTAGATTGTGACTGTTTTACTTGTTCTCTCTCTTATTTAGGGAGCCGCCCCTTATCCGAATCAGGGTTATCCCCCCTACACTCAGGGTGGTTCCAACCCGCCTTATCCAGTCACAACTGGTCAGAGCCAGATGCCCACGCCCCACATGCCATCAGCACAGGGTTATCCCCCTGCTGCCTACCAGCCCGCTAGTGGCTACCCGCCCACCCAGTCTCTGGGGGGCGTCGGCACAGCTGCTCTCGCTGGTACGGCTGCCGCTGTTGCTGTGACCGCCGAGGACGAGAAGAAGAAGAAAGGTGAAGGACACTCCTGGACTGTGTCTTTTGTTGTGTGTGTGTGTGTGTGTGTGTGTGTGTGTGTGTGTGTGTGTGTGTGTGTGTGTGTGTGTGTGTGTGTGTGTGTGTGTGTGTGTGTGTGTGTGTGTGTGTGTGTGTGTGAACTCTTCCTCTGCCTGCTGTTACCTGCAGAGGAGCAGGAGAAAGCTGAGCGTGAGTCACTGATCAGTGCTGTCACTGAACGTATCAAGCGTCAGGTGCGGAATGCTCTGGACCAAGGTGAGGTGGAGATGAGTCAGCTGATTGAGACTCAGGAGAAGCTGAAGAGGGGAAGCGAAGAGCTTAACAGGAAACTGCAGAACATGGAGGATGAGCAGGTGAGGGGGCGGGGCAATGATCATATGACTGTCACATGACAGTATGTCATGTTGTCACAAGGCATTCACACGACCCATTAGTAACAATCACTCTAATCATACACTGTAACAAGGGTTATGGTGGGTATGGATATTGGTAAATTGGCCTGGCAGAAAAATTTGGCTGGGGATATTTTAGTGCATGACAGTACACTCTGTACACTTTCGATACTGTATGCTTTAGCTACACGGTCTAGTGTGCTAGACCCTCCCTTCTTCAGGCACTGGGAGGGTCTAGCGTGCTAGACTGTACAGTACACTATGCAGGCTTTTCATAATAATAGTGTTGTTGTGTGTGCAGCGCAAGGTGGAGTGTGCCATTGAGGAGATGCGTTTGAAGACGGCTGAGATCGAGTCAGTTGTGGAGCAACTGGAGCAGCAGCCAGAGGTGGACGTGGATGAGGCAGTGGTGGGGGCCAATGTGGTGTACAACCAGTGAGTGGGAGGAGAAGGGAGGGTAGAGGGAGCAGGGAGGGGAGAGAGAGACCATGCAGACTGGAAGGGAGGAGGGAGGGGAAGGGAAGGAAATTCTCTATCATGCTAGCCACTATAAGTTAGAGTAGAGAGATGCATGTCATTTTTGATATCTATGTGACATTTAAGCTGTCATTACAACAGTGCACCTAACCCTCTCTGCCTCTCCTGCCCATTGTACTCACAGGATCCTCCACCTGTATGCTGAGGAGAACGCCATTGATGACACCATCTACTACCTCAGTGAGGCCCTGAGGAAGGGAGTCATCACACTGGACGTGTTTCTTAAGGTGATTGTGAGTGCATGGAACAATTGTACACACGTCTGTAATATGTGTAGGTTGCAGCCTGTTTCAGCAGTCTCGTCCACTTCCCCCCATCCCCCCTCTCCGTCTTCCCCTCCCCCTCCCCCTCCTCTCCCCTTCCCCTCCTCTCCCCCTCCCCCTCCTCTCCCCTTCCCTTCCTCTCCCCCTCCCCCTCCTCTCCCCTCCCCTCCTCTCCCCTCCTCTCCCCTCCCCTCCTCTCCCCCTCCCCCTCCCCATCCCTTGTCATCCCTCCTCCTTCCTTCCATGTAGCACGTCCGTGAGATCTCTCGGGAGCAGTTTATGAAGAGAGCTCTGATTTCCAAGGCCAGGCTCACTGCTGGACTGCCCGAGAGGAGATGACTTTATATTAATAATGTGGTCGTGTAGCACTTAGTGTGTTTGTGCATGGTTTGGATGCATACACTGCCAGTGTATTACCAACTGTGTGTGTGTGTGTGTGTGTGTGTGTACGTAATCTGAATGCATTGTTGTATGATGTATTATCATTACTCTTGTCAGATTGACACACCACGTACTCAAGCTCAAGTTGTGACTGTTTACAATAATAGAATGTATAATATGTAACACTGTCCTTAGGTAGGTGCATAACATGTCTGTCTCTGGATGTGAAGCTGTTGGGTGGCTAGTGCAAGAGGGAAGGAAGTATGTTAACTATTTTTGATTATCTACAATTAATTGAACATCTGATTCCGTTCTTTATTTATAACTTGTCCAGATTGAGTTGATATATGTCACGCTATATAAGGTAGCATAATATTATGCATCATTATACAAAATTTGCAAGACATAATTTTATATTTCATGGGTGCCCCTTGCTTGAGGATTTTTGTGAAGCCCTTGTAGCCCCTAAATGTCTTGGACTAATGACAGTAAGGAATTTTCCTATTTTCATTTTCATGATCACAAATGTCAAGTAACGCCTATAAATTTACAAAATAATGTTCTGTAAATGTTTGTGCAGTACTATGCTCACCGTATGCTGCCAATCATCAATATAAATGTACCATTTTATGAGTATTCAAGTACTAACTGTATAATTATGTTTCATGTCTACTGCTACATAATTGGCTGAAACTTGAATGACCAGAATGATTAAAGCATTTGAAAACAATGTATGCGATTAATTGTGGCTTGCTTAATATATGCATGTATGTATATTTATACTTTCATTTGCTCACTACATGGTATACAAATGTGAAATACTTCATACAAAGAACAGTATAGTTAGTTTGACATCTTCATCTATATTAACAGGTACTCTTTATACGGTTTCCCGATCCAGGCTGTCACTACGTGAATACCTAAGCAGACGCACTTTAGCAGGAGATCTAGTAGGAGTGACCTGCTCCTGTAGAATGACAGAATACAAAGAAGAGATTGAAGCCCAGTCGGGCATGAGTGCATATGCAAAGTTAGCACCATGCAGCTAAGCAGCCCTCAACCATCTCTCACAGTCAAATTCAGTCACTTGTCACAGCACATGACTTGTAATAGCGTACCTTGCCTTCATCCTCTTTGGGACGGTCAAGCTGCAATTGTTTCATCAGATCATCAGTGAATTGTTGTCCAATAGCTGCATACTCCATGGCCTCAAGTAACACTTTCCAGGTGTGAGGCTGTAGGCCTTTGCCTTCTGTCCACTTGCGCAACCCAGTCATCACTGGTTCCTCCTTCCTTCCTTCAGTGAAACTTGCTCGTATTGCATGCGTGTCTAGCCCCACTCCCTCAAGAAGTAATTTTCCCTTGTTGCCCATGTCGCTGCTCACACACTTTGTGAGGGGCTCAAGATCTGCAGAGAAGAGTATAGCTCTTTACACTCACATTCCACACGATTGACTGGACCTACAGTAGCTCACCGTTAACTTCCTGAGATAAGATATCGATTGCCTTCTCAGAGGAGACTGACTTTTCATCTGGGCCATGTTCAGGGGATTCTGGGGGATGCTGAATGTGCATGTGCTCCACAGGAGACAGGCTAGAGGCTGTAGCCAATGGCACAGTATGGTCTCTCTTGTCCTCGCTGCTACGCTTACGCTGTCTTGCAAACCATATTCGTTTCCTTGGTGAGTCTTCCACAGAAAGCGAGCTAGTGGGACTAGCTGAGTGCACAGCATGGCCTCTCTGCTTTCTCCTGTCTGTGCTGCTGCTGCGCTCAGGGGAACCTGGGGAAGGTGGAGTGAGCATTTTCCCTGGTGAGTGGACTGCAGGAGATGGGTTTGTAGGAGTTGACTCTCTCACAATGAAGACTTTACCCTCCTCATTCTTAACTTCATCAAGCTGCAATTGATGTAAATTTGAGAAGTGCACATGACAGATTATGTATGTGAACAAGAACCACATAAATTAAGGGCTAAGCACATGAAAGTACAGTAGATTATAATGTATGTAGACACAAGTACTGTAAATGGCTAGGGTACTAAGGTAATCAGGTGGACATAAGACAACTAAAATATGCATGCAGCTAGGTGCAAAACTCAGAAGTGGTATCTTCAGCCTATTCTCTCACCTTAATGCCACTGACTGGACTGAACCAAATTTGCTGGTCTTTCTTGCTGGCTTGTCGTGTCTTGCTGGCTTGGCAGATCAGGGATTTTGCATGTGACGATGCTGGAGTGGCCAGATGGGGTACTCTTCCATGGCCACAGTCACACTCGAACCCAAACATGATCTCAGCTGTCTTGCCAATTTGGTCCCCTAGTACATCCTCAGACGAGGGAATGACGCTCTTGTGAAGTGTGTCAAATAATTCTTTGCACAGCTTGTGCAGTAACTTTTCTTCCAATTGCTCCTTCCCCTCCAACTTCTCCACCAGGACAGGAGTAAGGCTGATGAATTCTGGTGCTTCACAGAGGTACAGCTGAAGCTTATCTGCATTGGCTTTAAATTTGACAGTGGTTCGATCACTTTCTTCCCAGCAGGGTATCCAGGATCTTCTACTCAGCTCCACTGCAAGCCGGCAGAATATGCCTCTGGGCAGATACGTGCAGTCCAATGGGTTGTTAGGAGTCTTGAACTTGAATGTGAAACAGAGGGGTGCCATAGTGCTGAGTAAAGGCAACTTCGTTTTCCCTTCTGGGAGTGCTGAGGGCATGAAATAGGAGAAGTAGCCAGGGTCCGTCTGGATCCCTTCTGGGTGCACCATGGCTATGAGATGGGAAAGGAGGCTCTGGTCAGCAGTCTGGCGTGCCATGAGACCAACATGCTCCAGAGCTGAAAGGAACCATCTTGGATCAACATCCTTGCTAATGCCCAGCTCTTCAAATATCCCTTTGCATGTGTCACTGGTGATAATGCCACTTTGCTTGAACTCCTTCACAGCAGGGCCATGATGGAACTGCACAGCCAGCAGTTTGGACACCTCCTTTAGGAACACTCCAGTATCAGTGCAGACAAAGTTGCTCTCATCATCGAATTCCTTAAGGTCAAAGAATGTGTAGAAGCCGAGGAGGGACAACCGCTGCAAGAGGGAGTGAAAATGCTTGTCAGCCTTTTTAGCATCAATTAGCTTGTGCTTCATGCAGAATGCCTTCAGATCCCGGACCCTGAAAAACTTCTTTTGAGCCCTTTGGGTGATTTGCTCACACATGAGCCAAGCCACTGGGACCTCATGCTTGAGGGCTGATTTCGCCACTGGGACCTCATGCTTGAGGGCTGATTTTGCCACTGGGACCTCATGCTTGAGGGCTGATTTCGCCACTGGGACCTCATGCTTGAGGGCTGATTTCACCACTGGGACCTCATGCTTGAAGGCTGCACTGCCGAGGCTGTTGCGAAGGCGGCGAAGTGCCCTATCTCTGATGGCTATGGTGCTGACAAGGAAAAAGGGCTGCCCATTGGATGGATTATACGTCATCAAGCGATGATACAGCTTTCCCTCCAACTCCCGGAGATGCATGCTGATATCATCAGACCTCCGATATCTTTCTTCCTTATTCAGCATATCTTTAAAAGTACCTACCACAGCAATGCAGTGCTGGGGCAACTTGCCTCCCTCCTGCTGAAATGAGGCCAGCTCTTTGGAGCACTTATGGGCCTTGGTCTGCATGGTGGAGAAGGAGCGTAGCATTATTTCCCATCCTGTCTCTTCACTCTTTCTGCGTTCCACAGTTGTTTGATCAGGATGGTATGTCATGAGGATGGGCTTGTCCAGGTCACGGGCTGCATTGAATACTTGGATGTATGTGCAGGGGGCAGTGATTAGGAGAGGTAGGGCATCCTGAAATGATGGCTGACCACCTGTGTCAATCATGCGGATGAATGAGGCATTCCTTAGCTCAATGCTCTCGCCGTCTCCTTTTTGCATTTCCTTCATGAAACTGTCGTATGCAGTATCAAGCAATTGCAATGCACGGTCATCCTTTGCTACCGCCAATTTATGTTGACGGCCAAGTGAAGGGTGCTTCTGCTTTTCTTCACCATGCGGCTGGCTACCCTCATCCAGTGCCCTGCTTGAAACAAAGGAATGCAGAGAGTTTCCCATGATGTTGTTGGTCACCAGCTTCCAAGTAGAGTCAGCTCCCACTCCCACTACTGCATACTGCTCAAATGAGATGGTCACTTCCTTTGGCTTGCCTGCATCTGAACACCGGCCTTCCACATCTGGCATGCCTGTTGGCATGGCCTCTGGTTCGTCTCTGTCAGACTGGTGCAGCGTATCAGTCCCAGCAGTTGTCCCATTAGCTGCTTTGGGTGTATTGTGCACCAGAAAGTGCTTCAGAGAGGATTTTCCTACCTCTGATGTTCCAGCAAAGATGCAGTGCGTCATTGATATCTCTACTGAAGATTTCTCATAAAGGAGTTCCTTGTCTGCCATTTGCAACTCTATGGAGACCGGTAGAAGCAATAGGCTATGTAGCTATGACATTACCAAAACTGAACTTATAGTCAATTATAAGAAAAGAAAGGGATCATCATTGATGCAATTTATAATACGGTTTGTTGCCATTTGCAGACTGCATGTGATCAGATGTACGTAGAATTTGTTTTTAGTTTGAAAATGTATAATTTTTGCCAGTTGAGAGGTATAATGACATTTCTGATACTGTGTCGTTATGTAAAAGCTCATTCTCTTGTCATTGGGGATTGTGAGGTTACCTGGGATTGAAATTCTCCCAAATTTATGTCTCCATCCAAGCATACCTATTCATTAATGCTTTCTGGTAGGCAAGTGTTTTTCTATGACATTTTTATGGCAATTGGGAAGTTTTGGGGTGTGGAAGTCGGATTATTTGCATGAAGCTTAGATTGGGCTTATATGAAGGAAAGATACATGAATCTGTGAAATATGATCATTATGACTTTGAACTGGTTGAATCGCAGCAATGGACAAAGCATTGTTAAGATAGGAGGATAAATACTGTGGAAAAGGACGAATGTTTGCACTAAATGATCTGCTATATAATTTTCTTATTGCTGGCATAGAAGGCAGCATGGTCTGCGGACTTTCAACAGTAAGCCAAGAAATATCACCAGATGCTCATATTATTATGCCAAACTCCATATGGTATGCCCAATGCACAAGGAGTCAGGTTGCCTGTACTGCTTTTTGGCTGCTGTTTTTCTCAGGCCTCTCTTGATTCATCTTAACGGATGTCCACAATGCTATGCTCCTCCTCACATTCAGCACTGAATTCTCATATATAATAATTTGTATAATAATTAATCGGGAAGAACTGTGCAGATGGAGGGTGGGGGGAGGGTATGGGGTAGAGATTGCCCGTGTCCTGCCTTTTATCCACTCTTGCCATTCAACTGCCATTGTTTTTCTTCATGGCCGACTGCCATTAGTAATTATGGTTTCTGATTGTATAATATTTCATTACTGCCATGGACCTTTGAATCCATACACGTCATTTATTCTAGAATAATTTATAATCAGATCATTTTAAAACCTATACCTGTGATAAATGGTTGTGCCTCTGAGTTTATCCATCCTTGACTGCATGACAGCAGTGAAGAAAATGCCTGTACTCAGCCAATTTTACCGTTTGCTTACTTGCTTATGCATGTAGCTCAAAAAATTAAAAGGAGCAGTTGTGTGTTTGTGCTTCCACACAGATATGTAGTTGTCTTCCTTTGCAGATGTAACTGTTAAAGGGGAGTAGAAGGACACCCATTTGCGGCTGCTGCCACGGAAAATAGATATGATGAAGGGTTTACTGAATTAATATTGCTGCCTGCCTTGTGCGTTGCTCAGACTGTCTCCTAGACGTCTGTTCATGCATTCCCATGAACCACACGACTCTCTGCTTTGTCTCTCTTTACTAAACGCTGTTCTGTGGCCTCTCTGCATTCCTTCGCTTGGGTAATAGCTACATGCTCGCTTTGCGGTCGTGCTCTGACGTCACAGCGAGCTTTACTGATTCCTGGGCATATTTTTCCGAGCATTTGTATGCTCTGTTACGCCCTTAGTAACTGGAATATGCACCTCAGAGAACGCAAACACAATTTCAATAGCGACATTTAGCATGATGACGGCGACAGCCATTTTCTTCAGGCTAACTTTCAGAACTATGACTAGTATCAACGAGCAATCGATTAAAAACTGCGGTCCATCGCACTAACAAAAAAACGGAATTCGAAGGATAAGTACCAAAGAACAATAAGACACCAGTGGAGGACACTCCCCGTTCCGTTCTTTGTAATCCCTGCGGGTTTGGTAGCGTTCTGTCCTGGGCCAGGTGTAGTTTTTGCATAAAACATCCAAACAAACAAACATACATTATGTTGAGTATCTAGCTGCTATACAACTTAATGGTGTTGTCATATGAGCCCAAAGTTTAGTTGCGATGTTACTGAAATCAGCTTGGGCTTTGCCCTTGATGATTGCACAACATGCTAGGTTTTAGCTATGAGACACAGCTTGTGCCATAACCAATACTATAAAAACCTTAGTGAAAGCAGTGAAGATTTGACATCGATCGTGTGCAAATATAGCTGTATGAATATTCCTCGAGGTCCTCCTCCAACGCTACATGTATATGAGTGGACATGCAAACAAGGAGACAAAATTAATACACAAGTAGTGTGACTCCGTCTCTGTACTAGACAGAATAGACCATACACTGTATGTGTGGTGTACCACAAGATCTGCAGTACATCACACATACACATAATATGGCACTTGACAAATGCATGCAAACACTGCAAATGCAAGTTGTTGTCATGGAGGGTCAGTCGATCTGTGTCAATCCAATGATTTAAATCACACATTATGTGAATACGAATGTATAGTTATTGCTGCAAGACTCAGTTGCTGTGGCTCATATAATGCCTGCATCGCTGTCTGTACCCTGAAGATCTATACAATCCACCAGTACATACTAATATTGTTGTAGCCTGAGTCTTTATATATAATTACAGTAATGCGTAAATTTATATATTGCATTATGCATTATACCATGATGATCTTCTTCACTGTAAAAAGATGTCCTTTCTCTGCTGGGACTCTGTGCTGACAGATATTCTTGTTTCTGGGCCATCCTGGATAATTGCTGGGAACTGCAGCCTTTGGTTGATGGGTTCTACTGCAATAACAAGGTGAACATTTCTTAATAGTATACACTTTCGCGAGTGTCCGACTTCATTAGCGGCTGTAGTCAACGTATACGGACAGTTTTCAGGAGTGAATGACTCGTGAAGGACTTACCTTCCAAAGTTTCTTCCCTTAATGCCGTTTAATGTACTCCAGCCTTTAGCCTCGCTAGTTTCTAGCTTTCCTCTTCCCGCCGCTGCGGACCCAGTGAATCTGTTGCAGCTAAGCAGTGCCCGGTTTATAAAGGCATTCATCCACTGATCACTGCTTCCGGTCTACTTCGGCACTCTATTAATTGACGGAAACGATAGTAAGATGAACATGAGATGACGCTTACAACCGCATCCGAATTGCCTCTGAATTCTGCAGTTGGTAGGCAATACTTTGAGGATGTGTGCATCTGACTCAATCCTCAGACTTCGTATGTGCACTCTATTATACCTTCCAGCAAGCTATAGCTATATACTAGATACATGGCCTGTGTTTGCACCACATGCATTATTAGGGCCATAACATGAACATGTTGTCACTGTACATATGCAATGCGGACATATTAGACATGTACTTTCACAGTCAATGCCATATACTGCATGTAGGAGTAGCATTATGTAACATCAATAAATTACTGTGCACACAACAGATACAGCAGACTAGTACAGGGTACACAGTGCATGGCAGATCTAAGGGGATCCACGCAGAGGTGCAAAGGAAGCTCCCTTTTGCTATATAGTATGTGTGTAACATATGTAGTCTTTTAAGTAGGAAATAGGACAGATTTAGACCAGAATTACTTCAGGGACACTGTGTGCACCTAACTAACTACTTTAAACCACCCCCTTCAGAAATCCTGGATCAGCCTATGCTATATAATATTATGTTACGCGCATACCTATACATGCACTTGTGACTTGGAGAAAGTTCATTCACTATGTAATATGTGGCTGCTTATTATGTACAAAGTAGCTATTTAGTGCTACTATTAAATAGTCTAAGAACTGAGCTGGCACATTCCTGTGTTATAGGATAAGTCTGGGAATGGTGTATACAGATTAGGTGACACTATATCGGCATGCGAATGAGTCTCCTCCTGACTCCACATGCAGCTGAGGTAGAGTCCCACTTATGAATGACACTTCACGTAATTGCACACTTCAACCTGTACTATGTCATTAAGTAAGGTAGTTATGAAGTAGGGCTTTGCAATAAACATGGAAATGTATAAACTGAACTGAACTGCATGCACACCCCAACCTGCACTATGCACAGGTGTCTTCAGCAGAACACTACAAACTACACTATTCAAGTTGCTCCATATACACATGCATGCACACACTTTGTTATACACAAAGGAAATATGTATAACTAGTCTGTACGTGCACTAGACCCACTTCGCCACTGGTTGCATTGTTGGGTAATCGCTCTGGAGGTAGAGTGGATCTGGAGTGGGCTAGACTAATGTGTAACTGGCTGTATATAGACATTACACAACATTAATGCCTTATGCTAAGATTGGCACTGTACAGCCGTATACCTGAGTGATAAGTGCCAGGAACAGGAATGCTCTGCTAAAGAATAGGCTACAACAAGGGCAAGATGCCATTCAAAGAATTGACTCTTATCTCTGTGGTAGAGTCCCACTTGCGATACTTTGCATAGTGGCACATCGCAAGGTGCACCACACACCTTCATGTGTAGACAGTGAGAAGAGCTCTTGAGCAGGTTGACACTTTAAGCTGCACTATTCAAATTGCTGCATACACACATGCACACACCTTGCTATCAGCAATACAGGTCAGACTGATAGATCAAATATCACAAACAGTATGCAATTAAGCACCTGCTGCAATTCCATCAGACCCCTTTCATCTCAAAGGTAGAGTCCCATTTGTAATACCTTGCATAGCTGCATGCACACTCCACTGTACACATTCGTGTAGCTATTATACGTATGGTGATCTCTGCTCACAGTCACACACACAGACACACAAAACACACACACACACACACACACACACACAACACACACACACACACACACACACACACACACACACACACACACACACACACACACACACACACACACACACACACACAGACACAGACACACACACACACTTTACCTGTCATGTTTTTTATTCCCAAACATTAATAACTAGCAATCACACAATAGAGGAGTTACATCAAAGCAGATGTAGTGCCAGTCTTGATACTGGAAAACAAGACACACATGATACATCAAGTGACATCAGGGTGGTCCAAACACAAGCTAAATAATATATCATGTATGGTAAGGCCCAGCTATAAGGCAGTGATACTTGGGATGCATTATATGTTCAGGCTGCAGCACTAACTAGATGACATGTTCCTTAATTGAACACTAAACACTGAAGGGTTCCGAAATGGCTACCCTGGCTAGCTGGAAGTACAGGTTGCTGATTTGGGGTCGTCCTGTGCAACAAAGGGATGCAGGTGCTGGAAGCTGAGCTCATCCATGATCCCTTTGGATCCGACTTGTACCGTCTGCAGATGACAGGTGTACCCAGAGGGTCTCACTTGGTTTGCAAGATCTTTGTGTGTACCTGTTTCTCTTCCTCATGCTAGCATAAGCTAAATTTACTTTGAAGCACACAGTCAGTTCAGTGAGGAAGATCAGCTTAGTCTGCTCCTTCCAAGGATGATGTCTGGTCTCATTGATGTAGGGCAAAGGTGCATTATAAAGTTATAGACATCTGTACTGAGTTCACCAGAAATGTGGAATCCAGGAGCACATGCAGAGATGTTTACAGAAGTATATGATAGGATTACTTTATGAGCACCTCATCATGCCTTTGTTTTACCAGCTCTCTTGGAAGGCATGCTCACAGCCATCAAGAGCATGCCTTAGGGTCTGTAGGCCTCCACAGAGGAGGCATGATGGTTACACTGATCTTTGCCATCTGACATAATACATAATTGCAGTGTAGTGTGTGTGTGTGTGTGTGTGTGTGTGTGTGTGTGTGTGTGTGTGTGCGTGTGTGTGTGTGTGTGTGTGTGTGTGTGTATTGTATTGTATTGTATTGTATTTATTTGGGGCGTGTGCAGAAGAGAGGCATGAGATTTATTCTAGATGAAGATTATGGCTGTCCGTCTGCAAGCATGAGGTCGAGGCTGGGCTGGATGACCCTTCACAACAGAAGGAGGATGCAGAGGGTGGTGTCACCAGAAGATGCTTAAGAGGTATGGGACCGAACTATATGAAGAGAATGTTTGCAACGAATGAGAGCCTTGGGCTGCGGAGTGCAAGGAGGCCAAATGATCTGCATTTGAAACCATGCAAGACCAATTGGCTGAGCAGGTCCTTTGCTTACTGTGCAGGGCAGGATTGGAACAGTCTACCTTTGTCAATCAGAGATGCGAGTGACACTACTTTTAAATCAGCCTTAAAGCAATATTTCATTGACTTGGATTGAACCATTGAATTATGTTATGACAATGCAATTTATCACAATTCAATAACAGTATATTATTTCATGTTCTCCCTGTTGTCTATTTTTCATGTTTTCCCTGTTGCCTTTATCCTACTGTACCTTGTCGGGTCCCCCATTCACACCAGCCTTGTGCTGAAGGGGTAACCTTAATAAATACAATACAATACAATACAATAATTGAGTTGTGTGGCAGTGTGTCCTGTGGACCATTCATGGTGAAGCTCATGAGCCTTGCAGGGAGGGATCATACAGCTCTAGGCAGTAGTCATCACACACACACACACACACACACACACACACACACACACACACACACACACACACACACACACACACACACACACACACACACACACACACACACACACACACACACACACACGCACGCACGCACGCACACACACACACACACACACACACACACACACATGCACACACACACACACACACACACACACACTCACATATGCATATATTCACAGGATGGTAACATCTTGCAATGTCAGATGATATACTGATTGTACTGTTTTGGTGCACTGTGGCAACTGTGTTTCAATTCAGTAGAATTATACAGTGGAGAATACAAATGGTATAAATGCAATCATTACATGGAATTAGAGTGATATATAACTATAGAGGGTTATACATGGATAAAAATAAAAGATATATTCTTCCTTACATTTATGACTCAGATATTGTTAGCTACTGATTATAGCAGAAAACAGTCATGCAGGAAAGTGAACTACTCCTGCAAAGGGAGGAAGGAAACAAAGAAAGTGAAGGCCTGTGGGCATGAGTCAAAGATGCAGTACCAAGCAGCTGCAGGCAGCAACTCTCAACAACCATGCATCTCTCACAGTCTAATGAAGTCACTTGTCACAGGACAAGCACTATAATACTGTACCTCACCTTCGTCCTCTTTAGGAAGGCCTAGTTCAGTTCTCAGATTGTTCCGGTATTGCACTCCAATATTTGCATACTTCATGGCTTCAAGTAACACTTGCCAGGTTGGAGGTTGTTGGCCTTTGCCTTCAATCCATTTTGTCAGCCCAGTTTGTACTGCTTCTTCATCCTTCTCATTCTTGCATGCATTAATTGTTGATGAGTCAAACCCAATTCCTTCAAGAACTGGTTTCCATTTATCTGCAGCATTTCTGCTCACATGTATTCTGAGGAGCATGAGGTGTCTATTACGATCTGCAGGGAAGACAGGCTCTTCATAAGTACTTGAATTCTTCATAATGACACTCAGATAGCTAATTATAACTCACCATACACTTTCTGGGACAATATCTCATGGGGCAAAGTGGGTTCTGGGTCTGAATCAAATGTTTCATTCTGGGACACATTTTCCCTGGGTAAGTTTGGCTCTGAAACTACATGGGTGTCAATGCATGCATGTAGAAGGACACTTCACAGCTGATATACAACCAAACATATATGACCATGCACACAAACACACACTTGTAACTTGTAATACCACAGCCAAGACTTGGCTAAGTGGACCCCATTAATGGGGTGAGCCAGCAGGTGGCAACAAGACCGGTGGCACCGTTGGCTGCGGAGACACCAGCCTTATCACCCCAGTCGCATGGCCCCCTCGGTGCAGTAGGGGTACTCATCTATGGGCTTGCAAGACCCATGAGATGAGAGAGGTGGGGTACGGCCTTGAGTGACGGCATCAGAGTATCCGTCCTGTGCTCCTGGCCGTAGAATTCCCCACCTACACTTGGTAATGTCTAAGTGACTAGCATACGTTGCACTACCAGTGTTGAACACAGGAAAGTGCGCTAGCACCTAACAGAGAATTACACAAGTTCCTTACTTTCCCAGTGGTTTGTGGTTCACAAGTATGACTTGACTTGTAACCAAAGCAAAAACCAAGTTTTCAACCTTCCAAATGCCAGACCCGCTGGCTGCAGATCTGTCACCCTTCTGGCATACTCACACAGCTTTTGCCAAACACTGGACACAAACACACACACACACACACACACACACACACACACACACACACACACACACACACACTACCAAAGACACAATCCAGGAGTGTCCCTTACCTTTCTTCTTCCTCTCGTCCTCGGCGGTCACAGCAACAGCGGCAGCCGTACCAGCGAGAGTGGCTGTGCCGACGCCCCCCAGAGACTGGGTGGGTGGGTGACCGCCAGCAGCCAGGTATGCCTTTTCGGTAATCATCCAAATATTGGCCTCGTCAGCCTTCACAAGCTGTAATGAAGTACACAGTACAGGTGATAACGGGTAGAGGTTAAGTTGTCAAGTAGTGCTTAGTGCTGGAGAAATAATAATCAACAGTATAACAGCTATACGGTTGGAAAAGGATCAGATAGATAGTTATAATTATACAGAATTTAACTGGTAATATAACCTAGCTTAAATTCATACTTTCCATTCCCTCACCTCTGCTCCACTAACTGGACTGAACCAGATTCTTTGCTGTATTTTCTGGCCTGGTTTTCGCTTCTTGCTGGCTTGGCAGATCAGAGATTTCCCATTTTCTGAATCTGAGGCTAAATGAGCCACTGTCCCACAGCAAATCTCACAATCGAACCCAAACACAATCTTGGCTGTTTGGCTGAATTGCTCTCCTAGCACATCCTTAGCAGAGGAAATGATGCTCTTCTCAAGTGTTTCATACAATTGTTTGCAGAGCTCGTGCAATTCTGAGAGTGGATCCTTCCCATTCCTGTCCAACTCCTCCACCAGGACAGGAGTAAGGATGATGAATTCTGGTGCTTCTGTGAGGTACAGCTCAAACGTATCAGTGTAGAACTTGACTGTGGTGCGATCACTTTCCGATGGAATGGGCTCCCATGGCCCATTACTGAGCTCCACTGCCAGTCGGCAGAACATGCCCCGGGGGAGATGCATGTACTTATTGGGATTGTTAGGGCCGCGCTTGAACTTGAAGGTGAAGCAGAGGGGTGCCACCGTGCTGGGGTCAGGCAACTTTGTCTTTCCTTCTGGGAGAGCTAGGGGCATGAAGTAGGAAGGAGGGTACTTAGGGTTTGATGCATTGCGTGCCATGAGCCCAACATGTTCCAGAGCTGCCAGGAACCATCTCGGATCAACATCATCTCTGATGCCCAGCTCCTCAAAAATCCCCGTACGTGTGTCATTGGTGATAATGCCACTTCGCTTGAACTCCTCCACAGCAGGGCTGTGATGCGATTGTACAGCCAGCAGTTTGGACACCTCCATCAGGAAAACTCCAGTATCAGTGCAGACAAAATTGCTCTCATCTTTTGCGAGATTCTTCAGATTGAAGAATGTGTAGAAGCCGAGGAGGGACAACTGCTGCAGGAGGGAACGAAACTGCTTGTCAGCCTTCTTAGCATTATTTGCAATGAGCTGGTTCTTCATGCAGAATGCCTTCAGATCCTGGACCCTGAAAAACTTTTTTTGAGCCCTTTGGGTGATTTGCTCACACATGAACCATGCCACTGGGACCTTATGCTTGAGGGCTGATCTTGCACTACAGAGGCTATCACGAAGGCAACTACGGGCAGTTTCATCTTCTTCGCTCCCTCCTGCAATTTCCACGTTGCTGACGAGGAAAAATGGCTGATGATTGGATTCTGGATTTGTCTCAATCAAGCGATAATACCTTTTTCCTCTCAAATCCTCTAGATGCTTGCTGATATCTTCCTTAGCCTCCTTTAGCCTTTTTCCATCCTCAACCAGCTGATCTCTGAAAGTGCCCACTACAAATATGCGAAGTTGTGGCAACTGGCCTTCCTCCTGCTGCAACGCTTCCAGCTCTTTGGAGCATTTGTGATCCATGGTCTGCAGGGTGGAGAAGGAGCGCAGCATCATTTCCCACCCTGTCTCTTTGCTGGTTCTTTTCTTTTCATCAGGATGGTGTGTCATGGGGACAGGCTGATCCAAGTTTCGGGCTGCATTGAATACTTGGATGTATGTGCAGGGGGTAGCAACTAAGAGTGGTAGGGCATCCTGGAATGATGGTTGACCGCCAGCATCAAGCAGGTGGATAAAGGAGGCATCCTTAAGCTCAATGCTGTCATCTCCCTCTTGCATATCCATCTGAAAACTGGCATGTGCCTTATCAAGTAAGGCAATATCTGCATCGCTATCGCCTGCTGCAAGTTGCTTTCCTCTATGGGTAAAGACCCTTTTCAAAAAAGCTTGCAATCCCGTTCTTGGCTGCAGCTGATCATGTGCCTTGCTTGAAACAAAGGAATGTAGGGACCTCCCCATGATGTCGTTGCTGACCAGCTTCCATTTAGTGTCGTCTCCCACTTTTGCATACTGCTCGAACGAGATTGTGAATACCCTTGATTTGTCTGAATATGAGTATGTGCGTGTCATAGTCCCGGTATTGTCTCCATGAAGCTGCTGCGGTGTGTCCATCACAGTAGCGTTGCTCATGCTCATTGCTTTGGGTACCGGTACATCGTGCACCAGGAGGTGCTTCAGAGCAGATTTCCCCACTTCTGGGCTTCCAGTGAAGATACACTGTGTCACCTCTACTGACACTGTATCATTCTTAGCAAGAATTTTCTCATAAGCCTTTTGCCACAGTAACTCTAAGGATACCAGAAAGGGAAGTGTGGAGGATGTAATTCAAAAGCTATTATGGACAGTTGTAATAGTAAATCTAAAATTCATAATATTTATTTGACAATAATTTTGATAATTTTAATGTTAATTCATGTATTATCTGGTCCAGGATTACATTTTATGCCATTTACAGGGTTTAAAACTAACTATTATGTATTTTGATCAATAGAGATAGCATTTCGTTTATGCAGTAGATAGCTATGTACAGGGTGTTCTTTCTTAGTGGCTTCCAATGCATATACGAATTTTCCATTTTTTATTTCCATCTAATGCATATGTATATATGTCTTCACTTCTCGTCCTGTCTACTCTAGTTATGTTTTTTAGTTTCCTCGGATACTTTGTCTTCATTGCCCTTCTTCAATGATTGTCACCTTCACCAGTTTATATACTATCATCAATTTTCATTCCATACACAGAACATTACATGATGTCCACCCATTTCCGTAAGGTTTCCGCAGAAGATTTCATGCATCTTCCACTTGCCACCTCATTGCCAATGCTCAGGTGCTCATGCTATATAGTGCCATGCCATAGGTTGTTCAGAGGTTTCGGCATTCTCTGGCAGTCTATGGCCGAGGAGGGAGTGGCAAAAGAGTACCTCTACAATGTATGAAGAATAAGCAAGCCTTCGTCCCTGTTGTTCTTGGGTGCCATATATGTCTTCAACCAGTTCACTCATGAACTGTATGCACTGATGCATCTGTAATAGCCACATTATGTACATGTACACCCTGAGAATTGAGTCTGTAGAAGTTCTATCAATATATCTCTCCTCTGGTATTTCTTTAATCTTCCTCAGCCATTGTCTCTTCACTCTTAGGCCAGTATTCGGTGTAACTTCCTGCTTTAGTCTCTTTCTAATGTCCTACTTCTCATACTGTCCGTTCTCGTCGCTCCCTTAACTTTCCTATCTCTATTGCTTGCAGCTTCTTCATATGCCTACTCTGTACATAGTATGGCATGTTTCACTGCCGTAGAGTATTGGAGGCTTTACGATAGCATTATACACTCAACTTTGTGGTCTTCTTTATTAGACATAATTCTTTATGGTCTACAACCTCCTGCCGTAGTAACCCAATGGTTCTGCATGTCAAACAATTTGAATTATACTTTCAACTTCCTCTTCTCATAACCCATTGCCATTTAACATTGCCTCTAGATTCTTCATCACTTTTGCTACCTCCATGGATCCTCTCACCCTTCACAGAAACATTGCATGAACCTCCTCCTCTGATCACAACCATGCATTGCCTTAACATTCTTCCAATTCATCTTCATCTTCCACTTTGCCATCACATCTTCCATGTTCCTTAGATTACCCTCCATATCCTCCCCACTGTCAGCCATTATACCATTGGGTCATCTGCAAATATGACAAACTGCACACTTCTTTTTCCAGCTTGATTCCTGCGTTAAACCTCTCCTATGGCACCTAATTATTTGGTCCATGTACATATTTAAGAACCATGGGGACATCACACAGTCATCCTTGCATGCTTCACACCTTGCTCCATCTGGAACCAGTCTGATTTGCTTCCTTGGACTTTCATACATTCCTCACACTTCACATAAAATTACTGCCTTCACCACACTTCCTCTAATTCCGCACTCTTCCAACACATTCTACCCCATAAATGCCCTGTTTCATCTTGTTCCAAGCTAGGCCTATAGGCTCAAAAACGTACTCATTTCATTCCATTTCTTATTCATTTTCATTTTGCTCATCATCAGCTGTCACTCTCACACATTCAACAACCATGCACACACTTGTAAGCCACAACCACTGAAGAATTAATGCAGCAGTCGACAGCTGCTGAAATAAATCGCTTGGTGTAGTCAAGTTCTTGACTTCATCAATTTGAAAGAACTATGTGTTCTTACAGACCTTTTTATATATGAAGTGACGGCTTTTTATATAGCTTTTTATTTATAGCTTTTCTATTACAAACATTTCTATCATGACTCAATGTCAAAGTCCCCAAATTGCTGTTATATATTGGATGTTGCATATTAATACTTTCCTGACGCAAGTACTATAATGTTGCCAATTTACAACAACTGTTCCTCTTAGTGTTCTCTTCAATGGCAGCTGGTCTGGGTCTCCTGTTTCATTCCAGTAGACACAGGTAAGCTGGTAGTTACATGGATAGACATGACAGTTTGGTGCTTCTTCTGATGTTTCCAGTTTTTTGTGCCATCACGGTGTCTTATTTGACACATCATACATTGAAACAGTAAGTATTTTGTGATCCGTTGCAATTAATGTTTTGGTTACTGCAACTAAACTGAACTGAAGGTACTGACTTTCAAGACAGGCTAGCTCCCATTTGTGATATGCGTGTTAAAGCTGCTCTGAGATTTGTGCACCTGTTAGATGTGAATGCAGTTATTGTACATAATTATACTATTGGTACGTATGACACCATCAAAAAACTTCAAGTAAACAACACAGACACCTATACAAAATACACAAACTTCATGCAGAGGTGGAAATTTCATTGATCAGACAATAACAAAAAGTAATGTGTTTCTATAATGCTGTTGGTCATGAATTTATGTATCCATGGATTTGATTGCTGGTTGAACTTCACACTTCATTCAGCCCCATCAGGGCTCTGCATCAATAGTCTTTCTACTAACCAGTTAGTGCTACACCAGCCATTGGTACAGGATTGATAAAGCCATTTGCATGCAGCAAATGAACAGATATGAAAGTGCAGTACATTCGTGCCTCCCTTCATTCGTCATTTCAGTTGTGATCTTGCAATTTTGAGTAATTAAGTTTGTTGTTGCTTCCCAATCTCCTTGTGTGTAAGACCACGCAAATCGGAGGGTGTAGATTCAATTCAATTCAATTCAATTCATTATTAGATTGCACCATGCCAATAGGCATGCACTAGGACACATCATGGTCCAATGTAGCACTGCACACATCATACACAATGGAAGATGCAGAGATACAGATGAGTACCATGTAAAGAAAAACTGGGGTCAATGTTAATAGAGGGCATGGGAATGGATATGATGATGGGAATATAAATAAATTTATATTAATATTCCCATCATCACAGTGGAATACTAGCTTCTATATAGTTGGTACATTCCTGCTAAAGAGACAAAGTAAGGCATGGCTTTTCACAAAATGTGCAGCTTCTGAAAGACTTGATCCTTGTGTAACACTACACTAGCAGAGCAGTGTAATTGTACTATTCTGGAATGGACAGAAACAGCTATAGCTGATGTTTCAGTATTCAATCGGCAGCGCTCAATCTAACCACTTGATAGATGTCAACAACATCTGTAACTGTTTTCCTGCCATGTGCAGTGTCAGAAAATCACAGTCTTGGCAAATTGACAGTCACTGACTTGTGACATTTTCTACTTACACTCTAATTAAATGATCTGCATGTGCATGCATGAGTCACCAGATTAACTGTTAGTCTAACAATATTCAGTGATGCCCAGGTCCTCTCCATGCCTGCTCTAATTGTTACAGATGGCCTGGGCAAGAGGGCTAGACTTGACAACCCCCTATAATTATACCAAATAGCTGGAAATGTTTCTGGTTATTATAAAATGAAATTATTTTGTGGATCTAAAGTTTGCAGTTTAAATTACTCAACAGACCATTTTATACTCATAATATTACAAAACCATTAGCGGATATAATGTTTGCGGATTCCTGCCAAAACCACAATCCTCAAAATTTAATGCCCTGCAAAATTTCCAGCTATATGGTACCTGATTTCTCATAATTGCATGCGTGTAAGTTGGATCTATATGTAGCCAGACTAAACAATACCATGTATGCATGAAGGGCTGGGAACTGAAATGCACTCATCTGAGAATACAATGGCCTGGACCAAGCAATAGCATCTCTGTACCATTGTCAGCTCTGCTTTGATATTTTGATAGTGTTTTTGGCTTCTCCTGCCTTGATTGGATGTCAGCAGAGGCGTCCGGCTGTAGGGCCATCCTTGATGCAAATGTGGGGAATGTTGCCTTTGATCACTGCAATATACCCACTGCAATTGAGCAAGAGAATTAATACATTATCAATGATACCATATTCAATACATATTATATAATGCACTTTCAGTCACAATAACACCATAAATTCAACCAAACCAGCTCCGAAGACTTGGTAGTCAAGCCTGCAAATCACAGATTCAAAGCATGGATGTAGATCTCCTGACCTTTCTCACTTAGGCCCTATTATTGCTCGACAGGTACATGTTCTCTCTCATGCAGGACAGAGTAATGTATCAGACATGTGACAGAACAGAAATGGGACACTGGCAGCAAACCGCGCAGATTTTCGGCGACTCTTTGGCTACGGACTTCAACAACACACTGTTGGCTACGTTTGGATGTCGCAGAGAGAGAACGGTTTCCTCGAGTCGCGAATGTATGTCGAAATTGGGGCACTTGACAGCAGTGTTCCCGTGCTGCACCTTCGCGAATGTCTGACTGTGAGCATGCGAAGCTCTGGGCCGGCGATCTGTTTGCATTTCGAAAAGTATACAAACGGCAGACTGTGCGAAGGACTTACCGTCCAGACTCAATTCCTGCGGTCTTTTCTGCTGCGACCAACCGTTCCAAACTGCTTATATAGGCATTCACTGTTTCCGGTCTGCTTTAATTGGCCCTGTTTGCGGAAATCTCGGGAATATACATGCCGGGAGTACAGTAAGATAGCCGACCCTTAATGCTGAAGCAATGAACGTTTAGGCAGAAACTGAAATAAGCTAAAATTACCATAACCCCTAACATATATGATAGGCAAACGGCCCAAACTAAACACAATACTTATTATACAATCTAAAGCATGCAAATTCCCTCTACATGCATGCAAGATAGGAATAAACATGCACACCTCCTCCTTGTCTCCTTTGCAGCAGAAAATTGTAGGAAACTATATAATGCTATGTATTATACAAATTCTGTCTATTACAATATTTAGATTTAAGAATGAAATACATTGACTACAACCCACATCATATACCTATTGCACTGTAAGTCTTTTCAGCAATAGGCAGAGTTTACTTAGAGTTTAACACGTTGCACATTATGCCTCTTGGGGTGGCAGTCCTGGAATACAAACACAACACAGGTTACTCCCATCCTCCCCCCCACACGGAATGGTACCAGTGCACACAACACATATCGTTCTCCACTTCTCTCCAAATATAAGGTGTGTCAGAGTACCAACACAGCACATACCACTCTCCACCATTTGGCACCAATACTGCATAAGTATTTATGTAACGTGAAATGTGGACACTTGTGTCAGGGCTCATGATGCATCTCAGTGTGTCTATAAATAGAACTAAGCTGCCACATTCCTGTTTTATAGAGTAAGTCTGGGAATGGTGTCTACAGATTAAGTGGATCTATATTGGAATGCGAATGAGTCTCCTCCCACCTCCACATCCAGCTGAGGTAGAGTCCCACTTGTGACACATGGCATAGTTGCACACTTTAACCAGTAGTCACTACTGTTGTGTACAGTATACATAGAGCTTGTAGCAGAGTTCTACATGAAACAGGCCAATTTATTATACTGAACAGCACATGGTCTACATGTGTGACCTTCCCTAATACAGCAGTGCAATTTTAAGTGCCTGCACCATACCACAAACCATGCACCTCCACAGCTGCATAACCAGTCCGATGTTTTACAAGCAGATGTATGATTATAATGCTATACTTGGTGGTCTCAACTTTGTCATCTGCGCACACTGGTACCTTATATTCATCTAATTCTTCATACAGTTACTGTATAAATATAATTATTTTGTACTAGACAGAAATATTAATAAAAATTTCTACAAAATAATATGGATATGCATATAATTATATAGGAATGGTACAAACCGACACAAACAAGTAAACTGTTGCACAATTGCAATAGAGCATCAATTATAACCATGGTCCTTATGTACACAGATGTTGCACCCTATCCAGTCCTACATCTTCAATCACACAATTGTAGAGACGACGGTTAATGTTCCACTGTGTAGCTGTAGCCTTTACTTAACAGCAATGGTTAGTTTTGGGAGCTTCATTCACTGTCGTCAATGCTGTACTGGAGTATATAAATTATATAATCTATATATATAAAGAGGTAATGAGCAGAACGGTTGTTCGCGAACTCCTCCCGCGAGCAACGACGCATCGACACCAAACTTTCCCAGATTATGGACGCCACATCCGGTCTCAATCTAAGGGGGGCGACGTGCGCGAAGAGGCCCCTGCCGAGGAGCGCGCGGCGAAAAACCTCAAAACGACCGTCCGCCATCTTGGATTTACGGAGAAACTATACGGTTTTCCGCGCACGCTCCTATGCTGCCAATACAAAAGAAGAACCCCAACCGTTGTTCGCGAACTCCTCCCGCGAACATCGACGAAAAGCGACCAAACATTCCCAGCCGTCGTACGCTGTACCTCACATCAATATAAGGTAGTAGACGTGCTAAAATAAGCTGCTGCCGAGGAGCGCGGGGCGAAAACCCAGAATGAACCGACCGTCGGCCATCTTGGAAGAAAGTATGCCGTATCCTAGGCGTTCGCGCATCCAAGCTAGCGCGATGCTGAAGCGGACAAAAAGGAAAGGGGGTTGTCTCACACACAGAAACCATCAGCTTCTTACAACTATCTATTGTTTGTCTACGGCGATCTTCCATGTAAATTGCATGTACACATGGTAGGTCAGTCACACTGACATCACCAGGCCAGCCTGGACTATCATTTGCCAGAGCATGCATGACAATCCAGTGCATTACTAGCTGGGTCTGAGTAGCAATGGCATTACCAGCCTGTGTCCGACCAACTGGCATACGCCGAGTATGAGGAGAGACCCGCCCGAAGGTAGTGTATACGTACATATTTCTGGATCTACATTCATGTGCTAATTGATAGGCAAAACCACTACCAGTGTAAGTTACAGCGGTTTGGGGCCACCAACATGTCCACAATATAAGGTGGTAGACGTGCTAAAATAAGCTGCTGCCGAGGAGCGTGTGGTGATAACCCAGGATGAAACGACCGTCGGCCATCTTGGATCTGCGAATAACGTACAGGACCCCTCTACAGGATGCACTAGGGCCCCCTACAGGAAGCACTCGACCACTTTACAGTATACACTGTACCCTCCTACACTATTAAAAATGGGGAGTGATGATCACACCCAAAATTGGTGTGAATTGGTTGCCACTGTGAGCACACCCATTTGCAGTGTGATGTTCACTCCAACCATGCAGTACACAACATACCATTTATGTGAACAGTTTGTAAGAGACTAAGCACTTCATGGTACATTTCACTACAGATAGTACACAACATACCACCTGGTGGGACTGTTTGTGGGTGATACAATGTACCTAATGGTACATTAAATTACACACTTAGTTTGACGAGGTCCTCCCACTGTACACAACATACCATTAGGCTAAGCTGTATCCTGGGTAGCTATGTATGTACTTAGTTAGCTCATAGGATTCCAAGTAAAATCTCATCTTTGCATGTAAATTACTTCAAAGTCTCTTAATCTATCAGAAAAGATTTGAACAACAGTGTGGATACTGGTGTCAGTGTGAACGTCACACTAAAGTAATAGTGTGACTGATCACACCATTGGTGTGAGCACTAAGTGGTGTGACGGTCACACCATATTTTTAACAGTGTACAGGACTTGCTGAACCCCTTGGAAGAAAAAGTATGCCGTATCCTAGGCTTTCGCGTTGTTCTGCCATGTCGATCAACAAAGCCCAAGGCCAAAGTTTGATAGTCGCTGGGCTACACCTTGAACCACCCTGCTTTGATCATGGTCAATTTTACATGGGTTGCTCCAGAGTTGGCTGTCCTAACAACCTTTTCATTTATGCACCTGGTGGTGAGACCAGGAATGTTGTTTGTAGAGAAGTACTATAGCTATAACCATCAGCATGTAGCTACATACAGTAACATTCTTTGTACACATAGAGCTTTCCTTTGTACATATAATTATAGCATCCTGTGTACATTATATACCTTTAAATGTCTATTGCAGAAAGTCTGCATATATACACACAGGAACCATCAGCTTCTTACAACTATCCACACTGTTAAAAATGGGGAGTGATGATCACACCCAAAATTGGTGTGAATTGGTTGCCACTGTGAGCACACCCATTTGCAGTGTGATGTTCACTCCAACCATGCAGTACACAACATACCATTTATGTGAACAGTTTGTAAGAGACTAAGCACTTCATGGTACATTTCACTACAGATAGTACACAACATACCACCTGGTGGGACTGTTTGTGGGTGATACAATGTACCTAATGGTACATTAAATTACACACTTAGTTTGACGAGGTCCTCCCACTGTACACAACATACCATTAGGCTAAGCTGTATCCTGGGTAGCTATGTATGTACTTAGTTAGCTCATAGGATTCCAAGTAAAATCTCATCTTTGCGTGTAAATTACTTCAAAGTCTCTTAATCTATCAGAAAAGATTTGAACAACAGTGTGGATACTGGTGTCAGTGTGAACGTCACACTAAAGTAATAGTGTGACTGATCACACCATTGGTGTGAGCACTGAGTGGTGTGAGGGTCACACCATATTTTTAACAGTGCATTGTTTGTCTGTGGTGATCTTCCATATAAATTGCATGCACACATGGTAAGTCAGTCACACTGACATCACCAAGCCAGCCTGGACTATCCTTTGCCAGAGCATGCATGCCCAGCCAGTGCATTACTAGCTGGGGCCTGAGTAGCAATGGCATTACCAGCCTGTGTCCGGTCAGCTGGCATACGCCGAGCACGCGGAGAGACCCACCCTTATGTACCTGGTGGTAAGATCAGGAATGTTGTTTATAGAGAAGTACTATAGCTAAAGGGTGTGTAAAAATGTTTCCTCCAAAAACAAGGGCAGATGTAGGGATGGTGCAGTGCGTACCTGCAAGGTAGGGCAAAACTGCCTGGCAGAAAAACTGTAGTAACAAGGAGGAGGGCCAGTCCATGCAAAGAGAGGGGGCAGTTGGCCCATGCAACATGGAGGAGGGCCGATCCATGCAAAACCCAGGTCATTAACATGCGCTGACTTTGAATATGTTTTCACCATCCCTACATCTGCCAACATTTTGTATTGTACATTATATAGCTTTATATTGCAGAAAGTCTGCATGGACATGGTAGGTCAGTCACACTGACATCACCAGGCCAGCCTGGACTATCCTTTGCCAGAGCACGCATGACCAGCCAGTGCATTACTAGCTGGGGCCTGAGTAGCAATGGCATTACCAGCCTGTGTCCGACCAGCTGGCATACGCCGAGCACGCGGAGAGACCTGCCCGAAGGGCGGGTCTGTCCGCTAGTAGTACTATACTTTGATAATTTCTGTTGTATTCCAGCATAATTATAAACATTCACTGCATGCCTTCCTTACATAGACAGTACTACCGTGCTGTCTGATATATATTGGTCTCAACTTCACTCTGCAACTCTGCCTGCTGTATTTAAGCATTGATACATACAATAAGAATGCCTTATGCTAAGATTGGCACTGTACAGCCGTATACCTGAGTGATAAGTGCCAGGAACAGGAATGCTCTGCTAAAGAATAGGCTACAACAAGGGCAAGATGCCATTCAATGAATTGACTCTTATCTCTGTGGTAGAGTCCCTCTTGCGATACTTCGCATAGTGGCACATTGCAAGGTGCACCATGCACACACCTTCATGTGTAGACAGTGAGAAGAGCTCTTGAGCAGATCGACACTTCAAGCTGCACTATTCAAACTGCTGCATACACACATGCACACACCTTCCTATCAGCAGTACAGGTCAGACTGATAGATCAAATATCACAAACAGTATGCAATTAAGCACCTGCTGCAATTCCATCAGACCCCTTTCATCTCAGAGGTAGAGTCCCATTTGTGATATCTTGCATAGCTGCACGCACACTCCATTGTACACATTCTTGATGGTCTCGAGCTCTGCTCACAGTCACACACACACACACACACACACACACACACACACACACACACACACACACACACACACACACACACACACACACACACACACACACACAACTTTGCAATAGTTTGGTTAGGCCATGAACAGGAATGCTCTGCTAAAGAATAGGCAACAACAAGGGCAAGCTGCAATCCAAAGAATTGACTCTTATCTCTGTGGTAGAGTCCCACTTGTGATACTTTGCATAGTGGCACATTGCAAGGTGCATTGTACATGCCCTGTGCAAAGCACCCATGCATACACCATGTGATTCTCATTGGAGAGCACATTATGCACTGATCAGGAATGAGTACTTGCTACTGTAAACCAGATTAAGCATCAAGCTAGACAAGCATAATCATACATCATACAAGGCTACAAGTATTTAGGAATTTAATCACACATACTGTACATATGTCACTGTGGCTATATTGAGTCACTATTGGGCACTACTGCCTTACATGCTTAGTGCTATTAAAACGATCACTGAACTCCTATGTATGTACTGTCGTATACCCTGTTATGTGCATTACAAAGAATGCAACACATTGTACCATTATCCTCCCCCCATGGGCGGAAGATCCCAGAGTACAATGCAAGCACAATTAACACATACCACCCTACTTCCACTTTGCACAGAAAGGTGTCAGAGTACATACAAAGCAGCAAGTACCATTCCCTCCTCACTAACATGGAGCAGTACCATGCAGATCTCAAGTGCAGATGTACCATGCCCCATGGGCTCTGATCCCATTATACACTAACACAGCACACAACTCTTCATTAATTTTGTGTTAAATTGCTATATCCTGATGTACACATTTACATTTACACACACACACACACACACACACACACACACACACACACACACACACACACACACACACACACACACACACACACACACACACACACACACACACACACACACACACACACACACACACACACACACACTTCATACATGATGCATTACACAACATGCCAACGTGTTGTGTATGTAGTGCTGTTTGAGTGTCAATATGCACTGAACCTCACACTCGAGTGCAGTGCACTTGAGCCATAATTCACCCATGCATGTACAGTACCTTACATACACAGATATACAGACTATTACCACACCTTTACGCTGAAACAAATTATGTGAGTATATATTCTTGTTGGAGGTTCTTGAGCTGTTGGGTATATATCTGCCTAGAAGGCATAGGCTGCTCCAGGATTTCTGAAGGGGGTGGTTTAAAGTAGTTAGTTAGGTGCACACAGTGTCCCTGAAGTAATTCTGGTCTATACCTGTCCTATTTCCTACTTAAGACTATATATGTTACACACATACTATATAGCAAAAGGGAGCTTCCTTTGCACCTCTGTGTGGATCCCCCTAGATCTGCCATGCACTGTGTACCCTGTACTAGTCTGCAGTATCTGTTGTGTGCACAGTAATTTATTGATGTTACATAATGCTACTCCTAAATGCAGTATGGCACTGACTGTGAAAGTACATGTCTAATATGTCAGCATTGCATATTACAGTGACAACATGTTCATGTTATGGCCCTAATAATGCATGTGGTGCAAACACAGGCCATGTATCAACATCCCTAACATATCTAGTATATAGCTATAGGGTGCTGGAAGGTATAATGGAGTGCACATACGAAATCTGAGGATTGAGTCAGATGCACACATCCTCAAAGTATTGCCTACCAACTGCAGAATTCAGAGGTAGTTCGGATGCGGTTGTAAGCGTCGTCTCTGTTCATCTTACTATCGTTTCCGTCAAGTAATAGAGTGCCGAAGTAGACCGGAAGTAGTGGATGAATGCCTATATAAACCGGGCACAGCTTAGCCGCATCAGATACACTGGGTCCGCAGCGGCGGGAAGAGGAAAGCTAGAAACTAGCGAGGCTAAAGGCTGGAGTACATTAAACGGCATTAAGGGAAGAAACTTTGGACGGTAAGTCCTTCACGAGTCACTCACTCCTGAAAACTGTCCGAATACGTTGGCTACAGCCGCTAATGAAGTCGGACACTCGCGAAAGTGTATACTATTAAGAAATGTTCACCTTGTTATTGCAGTAGGCCCCATCAACCAAAGGCTGCAGTTCCCAATAATTATCCAGGATGGCCCAGAAACAAGAGTATCTGTCAGCACAGAGTCCCAGCAGGGATAGGACATCTTTTTACAGTGAAGAAGATCATCATGGTATAATGCATAATCATCGGCAATAAATAAATTTACGTATTACTGTAATTATATATAAAAACTCAGACTATAACAATATTAGTATGTACTGATAGATTGTATAGATCTTCAGGGTGCAGACAGCGATGCAGGCATTATATGAGCCACAGCAACTGAATCTTGCAGCAATAACTAATAATGTGTGATGTAAATCATTGAATTGACACAGATCGACTGACCCTCCATGACAACAACTTGCATTTACCGTGTTTGCATGCATTTGTCAACTGTGCCATATTAAGTGTATGTGTGATGTACTGCAGATCTTGTGGTACACCACACATACAGTGTATGGTCTATTCTGTCTAGTACAGAGACAGAGTCACACTACTTGTGTATTAATTTTGTCACCTTGTTTGCATGTCCACTCATATACATGTAGGGTTGGAGGAGGACCTCGAGGAATATTCATACAGCTATATTTGCACATGATCGATGTCGAATCTTCACTGCTTTCACTAAGGTTTTCATAGCATTGGTTATGGCACAGGCTGTGTCTCATAGCTAAAACGTAGTATGTTGTGCAATCATCAAGGGCAAGGCCCAAGCTGATTTCAGCAACATCGCAACTAAACTTTGGGCTCATATGACAACACCATTAAGTTGTATAGAAGCTATATACTCAACATAATGTATGTTTGTTTGTTTGAATGTTTCATGCAAAAACTACGCCAAGACAGAACGCTACCAAACCCGAAGGGATTACAAGGAACGGAACGGGGAGTGTCCTCCACTGGTGTCTTATTGTTCTTCGGTACTTATCCTTCGGATTCCGTTTTTGTTAGCGAGATGGACCGCAGTTTTTAACCGATTGCTTGTTGATACTAGTCATAGTTCCAAAAGTTAGACTGAAGAAAATGGCTGGCCCCGTCTTCATGCTAAATGTCGCTATTGAAATTGTGTTTGTGTGCTCTGAGGTGCCTATTCCAGTTACTAAGGGCGTAACAGAGCATACAAACACTTGGAAAAATATGCCAAGGAATCAGTAAAGCTCGCTGTGACGTCAGAGCACGACCGCAAAGCGAGCATGTAGCTATTACCCAAGCGAAGGAATGCAGAGAGGCCACAGAACAGTGTTTAGTAAAGAGAGGCAAAGCAGAGAGTCGTGTGGTTCATGGGAATGCACGAACAGACATCTAGGAGACAGTCTGAGCAACGCACAAGGCAGGCAGCAATATTAATTCAGTAAACCCTTCATCATATCTATTTTCCATGGCAGCAGCCGCAAATGGGTGTCCTTCTACTCCCCTTTAACAGTTACATCTGCAAAGGAAGACAACTACATATCTGTGTGGAAGCACAAACACACAACTGCTCCTTTTAACTTTTTGAGCTACATGCATAAGCAAGTAAGCAAACGGTAAAATTGGCTGAGTACAGGCATTTTCTTCACTGCTGTCATGCAGTCAAGGATGGATAAACTCAGACGCACAACCATTTATCACAGGTATAGGTTTTAAAATGATCTGATTGTAAATTATTCTAGAATAAATGACGTGTATGGATTAAAAGGTCCATGGCAGTAATGAAATATTATACAATCAGAAACCATAACTACTAATGGCAGTGGGCCATGAAGAGAAACAATGACAGTTGAATGGCAAGACTGGATAAAAGGCAGGACACAGGCAATCTCTACCCCATACCCTCCCCCCACCCTCCAGCTGCACAGTTCTTCCCGATTAATTATTATACAAATTATTATATAATGAGAGTTCAGTGCTGAATGTGAGGAGGAGCATAGCATTGTGGACATCCGTTAAGATGAATCAAGAGAGGCCTGAGAAAAACAGCAGCCAAAAGGCAGTACAGGCAACCTGATGTTGACCCCTTGTGCATTGGGCGTACCATATGGAGTTTGGCATAATAATATGAGCATCTGGTGATATTTCTTGGCTTACTGTTGAAAGTCCGCAGACCATGTTGCCTTCTATGCCAGCAATAAGAAAATTATATAGCAGATCATTTAGTGCAAACATTCGTCCTTTTCCACACTGCTTTATCCTAGGCCTCCTATCTTAACAATGCTTTGTCCTTTGCTGCGATTCAACCAGTTCAAAGTCATAATGATCATATTTCACAGATTCATGTATCTTTCCTTCACATAAGCCCAATCTAAGCTTCATGCAAATAATCTGACTTCCACACCCCAAAACTTCCCAATTGCCGTAAAAATGTCATAGAAAAACACTTGCCTACCAGAAAGCATTAATGAATAGGTATGCTTGGATGGAGACATATATTTGGGAGAATCTCAATCCCAGGTAACCTCACAATTCCCAATGACAAGAGAATGAGCTTTTACATAACGACACAGTATCAGAAATGTCATTATACCTCTCAACTGGCAAAAATTATACATTTTCAAACTAAAAACACAATTCTACGTAAATCTGATCACATGCAGCTGCAAATGGCAACAAACCGTAATATAAATTGCATCAATGATGATCCCTTTCTTTTCTTATAATTGGCTATAAGTTCAGTTTTGGTAATGTCATAGCTACATAGCCTATTGTTTCTACCGGTCTCCATAGAGTGGCAAATGGCAGACAAGGAACTCCTTTATGAGAAATCTTCAGTAGAGATATCAATGACACACTGCATCTTTGCTGGAACCTCAGAGGTAGGAAAATCCTCTCTGAAGCACTTTCTGGTGCACAATACACCCAAAGCAGCTAATGGGACAACTGCTGGGACTGATACGCTGCACCAGTCTGACAGAGACGAACCAGAGGCCATGCCAACAGGCATGCCAGATGTGGAAGGCCGGTGTTCAGATGCAGGCAAGCCAAAGGAAGTGACCATCTCATTTGAGCAGTATGCAGTAGTGGGAGTGGGAGCTGACTCTACTTGGAAGCTGGTGACCCACAACATCATGGGAAACTCTCTGCATTCCTTTGTTTCAAGCAGGGCACTGGATGAGGGTAGCCAGCCGCATGGTGAAGAAAAGCAGAAGCACCCTTCACTTGGCCGTCAACATAAATTGGCGGTAGCAAAGGATGACTGTGCCTTGCAATTGCTTGATACTGCATACGACAGTTTCATGAAGGAAATGCAAAAGGGAGACGGCGAGAGCATTGAGCTAAGGAATGCCTCATTCATCCGCATGATTGACACAGGTGGTCAACCATCATTTCAGGATGCCCTACCTCTCCTAATCACTGCCCCCTGCACATACATCCAAGTATTCAATGCAGCCCGTGACCTGAACAAGCCCATCCTCATGACATACCATCCTGATCAAACAACTGTGGAACGCAGAAAGAGTGAAGAAACAGGATGGGAAATAATGCTACGCTCCTTCTCCAGCATGCAGACCAAGGCCCATAAGTGCTCCAAAGAGCTGGCCTCATTTCAGCAGGAGGGAGGCAAGTTGCCTCAGCACTGCATTGCTGTGGTAGGTACTTTCAAAGATATGCTGAATAAGGAAGAAAGATATCAGAGGGCTGATGATATCAGCATGCATCTCCGGGAGTTGGAGGGAAAGCTGTATCATCGCTTGATGACGTATAATCCATCCAATGGGCAGCCCTTTTTCCTTGTCAGCACCATAGCCATCAGAGATAGGGCACTTCGCCGCCTTCGCAACAGCCTCGGCAGTGCAGCCCTCAAGCATGAGGTCCCAGTGGCAAAATCAGCCCTCAAGCATGAGGTCCCAGTGGCAAAATCAGCCCTCAAGCATGAGGTCCCAGTGGCAAAATCAGCCCTCAAGCATGAGGTCCCAGTGGCATGGCTAATGTGTGAGCAAATCACCCAAAGGGCTCAAAAGAAGTTTTTCAGGGTCCGGGATCTGAAGGCATTCTGCATGAAGCACAAGCTAATTGATGCTAAAAAGGCTGACAAGCATTTTCACTCCCTCCTGCAGCAGTTGTCCCTCCTCGGCTTCTACACATTCTTTGACCTTAAGGAATTCGATGATGAGAGCAACTTTGTCTGCACTGATACTGGAGTGTTCCTAAAGGAGGTGTCCAAACTGCTGGCTGTGCAGTTCCATCATGGCCCTGCTGTGAAGGAGTTCAAGCAAAGTGGCATTATCACCAGTGACACATGCAAAGGGATATTTGAAGAGCTGGGCATTAGCAAGGATGTTGATCCAAGATGGTTCCTTTCAGCTCTGGAGCATGTTGGTCTCATGGCACGCCAGACTGCTGACCAGAGCCTCCTTTCCCATCTCATAGCCATGGTGCACCCAGAAGGGATCCAGACAGACCCTGGCTACTTCTCCTATTTCATGCCCTCAGCACTCCCAGAAGGGAAAACAAAGTTGCCTTCACTCAGCACTATGGCACCCCTCTGTTTCACATTCAAGTTCAAGACTCCTAACAACCCCCTGGACTGCACGTATCTGCCCAGAGGCATATTCTGCCGGCTTGCAGTGGAGCTGAGTAGGAGATCCTGGATACCCTGCTGGGAAGAAAGTGATCGAACCACTGTCAAATTTAAAGCCAATGCAGATAAGCTTCAGCTGTACCTCTGTGAAGCACCAGAATTCATCAGCCTTACTCCTGTCCTGGTGGAGAAGTTGGAGGGGAAGGAGCAATTGGAAGAAAAGTTACTGCACAAGCTGTGCAAAGAATTATTTGACACACTTCACAAGAGCGTCAATCCCTCGTCTGAGGATGTACTAGGGGACCAAATTGGCAAGACAGCTGAGATCATGTTTGGGTTTGAGTGTGACTGTGGCCATGGAAGAGTACCCCATCTGGCCACCCCAGCATCGTCACATGCAAAATCCCTGATCTGTCAAGCCAGCAAGACACGACAAGCCGGCAAGAAAGACCAGCAAATTTGGTTCAGTCCAGTCAGTGGCATTAAGGTGAGAGAATAGGCTGAAGATACCACTTCTGAGTTTTGCACCTAGCTGCATGCATATTTTAGTTGTCTTATGTCCACCTGATTACCTTAGTACCCTAGCCATTTACAGTACTTGTGTCTACATACAATATAATCTACTGTAGTTTTCATGTGCTTAGCCCTTAATTTCTGTGGTTCTTGTTCACATACATAATCTGTCATGTGCACTTCTCCCATTTGCATCAATTGCAGCTTGACGAAGTTAAGAATGAGGAGGGTAAAGTCTTCATTGTGAGAGAGACTACTCCTACAAACCCATCTCCTGCAGTCCACTCGCCAGGGAAAATGCTCACTCCACCTTCCCCAGACTCCCCTGAGCGCAGCAGCAGCACAGACAGGAGAAAGCAGAGAGGCCATGCTGTGCACTCAGCTAGTCCCACTAACTCGCTTTCTGTGGAAGATTCACCAAGGAAACGAATATGGTTTGCAAGACAGCGTAAGCGTAGCAGCGAGGCTAAGAGAGACCATACTGTGCCATTGGCTACAGCCTCTAGCCTGCCTTCTGTGGAGCACATGCACATTCAGCATCCCCCAGAATCCCCTGAACATGGCCCAGATGAAAAGTCAGTCTCCTCTGAGAAGGCAATCGATATCTTATCTCAGGAAGTTAACGGTGAGCAACTGTAGGTCCAGTCAATCGTGTGGAATGTGAGTGTAAAGAGCTATACTCTTCTCTGCAGATCTTGAGCCCCTCACAAAGTGTATGAGCAGTGACATGGGCAACAAGGGGAAATTACTTCTTGAGGGAGTGGGGCTAGACACGCATGCAATACGAGCAAGTTTCACTGAAGGAAGGAAGGAGGAACCAGTGATGACTGGGTTGCGCAAGTGGACAGAAGGCAAAGGTCTACAGCCTCACACCTGGAAAGTGTTACTTGAGGCCATGGAGTATGCAGCTATTGGACAACAATTCACTGATGATCTGATGAAACAATTGCAGCTTGACCGTCCCAAAGAGGATGAAGGCAAGGTACGCTATTACAAGTCATGTGCTGTGACAAGTGACTGAATTTGACTGTGAGAGATGGTTGAGGGCTGCTTGCCTGCATGGTGCTAACTTTGCATATGCACTCATGCCCGACTGGGCTTCAATCTCTTCCCTGTATTCTGTTATTCTACAGGAGCAGGTCACTCCTACAAGATCTCCTGCTAAGGTGCGTCTGTTTAGGTATTCATGTAGTGACAGCCTGGATCGGGAAACCATATAAAGAGTACCTGTTAATATAGACGAAGATGTCAAACTAACTATACTGTTCTTTGTATGAAGTATTTCACATTTGTATACCATGTAGTGAGCAAGTGAAAGTATATATATATACATACATGCATATATTAAGCAAGCCCAATTATTCACATACATTGTTTTCAAATGCTTTAATCATTATGATCATTTAAGTTTCAGCAAATTATGTAGCAGTAGACATGAAACATAATTATACAGTTAGTACTTGAATACTCATAAAATGGTACATTTATATTGATGATTGGCAGCATACGGTGTGCATAGTACTGCACAAACTTTTACAGAACATTATTTTGTAAATTTAGACGTTACTGGACATTCATGATCATGAAAATGAAAATAGGAAAATTCCTTACTGTCATTATAGTCTAAGACATTTGGGGGCTACGAGGGCTTCACAAAAATCCTCAAGCAAGGGGCACCCATGAAATATAAAATTATGTCCTGCAAATTTTGTATAATTATGCATAATATTCTGCTACCTTATATAGCGTGACACATATAGTGTCAAATCAATTCAATCTGGACAAGTTATAAATAAAGAACGGAATCAGATGTTCAATTAATTGTAGATAATCAAAAATAGTTAACATACTTCCTTCCCTCTTGCACTAGCCACCCAACAGCTTCACATCCAGAGACAGACATGTTATGCACATACCTAAGGATAGTGTTACATATTATGCATTCTATTATTGTAAACAGTCACAACTTGAGCTTGAGTACGTGGTGTGTCCATCTGACAAGAGTAATGATAATACATCATACAACAATGCATCCTGATTATGTACACACACACATACACAGTTGGTAATACACTGGCAGTGTATGCATCCAAACCATGCACAAACACACTAAGTGCTACACAACCACATTATTAATATAAAGTCATCTCCTCTCGGGCAGTCCAGCAGTGAGCCTGGCCTTGGAAATCAGAGCTCTCTTCATAAACTGCTCCCGAGAAATCTCACGGACGTGCTACATGGAAGGAAGGAGGAGGGATGACAAGGGATGGGGAGGGGGAGGGGAGAGGAGGGGAGGGGAGAGGAGGGGAGGGGAGAGGAGGGGAGGGGAGAGGAGGGGAGGGGAGAGGAGGGGAAGGGGAGAGGAGGGGGAGGTGGAGAGGGGGAGGGGAAGACGGAGAGGGGGGATGGGGGGAAGGGACGAGACTGCTGAACAGGCTGCACCTACACATATTACAGACGTGTGTGTACAATTGTTCCATGCACTCACAATCACCTTAAGAAACACGTCCAGTGTGATGACTCCCTTCCTCAGGGCCTCGCTGAGGTAGTAGATGGTGTCATCAATGGCGTTCTCCTCAGCATACAGGTGGAGGATCCTGTGAGTACAATGGGCAGGTGAGGCAGAGAGGGTTAGGTGCACTGTTGCAATGACGGCTTAAATATCACGTAGATATCAAAAATGACATGCATCTCTCTACTCTAACTTATAGTGGCTAGCATGATAGAGAATTTCCTTCCCTTCCCTTCCCCTCCCTCCTCCCTTCCAATCTGCCTGGTCTCTCTCTCCCCTCCCTGCTCCCTCTACCCTCCCTTCTCCTCCCCTCCCCTCCCACTCACTGGTTGTACACCACATTGGCCCCCACCACTGCCTCATCCACATCCACCTCTGGCTGCTGCTCCAGTTGCTCCACAACTGACTCTATCTCAGCCGTCTTCAAACGCATCTCCTCAATGGCACACTCCACCTTGCGCTGCACACACAACACTATTATGAAAAGCCTGCATAGTGTACTGTACAGTCTAGCATGCTAGACCCTCCCAGTGCCCGAAGAAGGGAGGGTCTAGCACACTAGACCGTGTAGCTAGAGCTTACAGTATTGAAAGTGTACAGAGTGTGTTGTCATGCACTAAAAAATCCCCAGCCAAATTTTTCCGCCAGGCCAATTTACCAAAATCCATACCCACCATAGCCTTGCATGGTGTATAATTAGAGTAATTGTTAATAAGGGGTCATGTGAATGCCTTGTGACTACATGACATACTGTTATGTGACTGTCATATGACCATTGTCCCACCCCCTCACCTGCTCATCCTCCATGTTCTGCAGTTTCCTGTTAAGCTCTTCGCTTCCCCTCTTCAGCTTCTCCTGGGTCTCAATCAGCTGACTCATCTCCACCTCACCTTGGTCCAGAGCATTCCGCACCTGACGCTTGATACGTTCAGTGACAGCACTGATCAGTGACTCACGCTCAGCTTTCTCCTGCTCCTCTGCAGGTAACACCAGGCAGAGGAACAGTTCACACACACTCACGCACACACGCACACACACACACACACACACACACACACACACACACACACACACACACACACACTACCAAAGACACAATCCAGGAGTGTCCCTCACCTTTCTTTTTCCTCTTGTCCTCGGCAGACACAGCAACAGTGGCAGCCGTACCAGCAAGAGCGGCTGTGCCGACGCCCCCCAGAGACTGGGTGGGTTGGTAGCCGCCAGCGGGCTGGTAGGCAGCAGGGGGATAACCCTGTGCTGATGGCATGTGGGGTGAGGGCATCTGGCTCTGACCAGTTGTGACTGGATAAGGCGGGTTGGAACCACCCTGAGTGTAGGGGGGATAACCCTGATTGGGATAAGGGGCGGCTCCCTAAATAAGAGAGAGAACAAGTATAACAGTCACAATCTACTGACAAGGGCAGAGGGCCAGTAGGGCACTGTAATGTATACAACAACACTCAGAGGGGTCCACTGAATAGCTCCTCCACTTACATAAGGGTTGTACGGCTGCTGTTGAGGAGGAGGAGGCTGGTTGGGGGGTCGGGCGAAAACTGGACTCTTTTCACTGAAGGCAGCAATCAGCACTTGAATCAGTGTGGAGAGGTCACACGTGGTCTGGAGGGGAGGGAGAGAGGAGGAAGGGAGGCGAGACAGAGAGGGAGGGTTGGAGAGGGAGATGGATGAAAAGGAAGGAGGGAGGGGCACAAAAACAAACAAATGTGCATGCACACAACAGCACACAAGTCGAAAGAGTGTCTGTACATGGAAAGGTATAAACAGAACCCTTCAAATGAAGAAGTAGTTATCCATCTAGCAATGAGTGAACACATAATTAATTCACAATTAAACAAAACAGTCACAAATCCAGTACTGGACCACTTTCCAAGGAATACATCGTACATGACCACTTCTGCTACTTCTAACATCCATGGCTGCACCCGCTGTCCACATGGCCCCTCCCTCTGTTCACTAAGCCCCTCCCACTGTCCACATGGCCCCTCCCACTGTTCTCTAAGCCCCTCCTTCTGTCCACATAGCCCCCCCTCTATCCACATTCGTAGCCCCGCCCCGTTCATATGTCTCCTCCTTCCACTCACGTGCTTCCAGTCATGGAGGTACGGCAGGAAGATGACACCTGGCCTCGTCAGCCTTCACAAGCTGTAATGAAGTACACAGTACAGGTGATAACGGGTAGAGGTTAAGTTGTCAAGTAGTGCTTAGTGCTGGAGAAATAATAATCAACAGTATAACAGCTATACGGTTGGAAAAGGATCAGATAGATAGTTATAATTATACATAATTTAACTGGTAATATAACCTAGCTTAAATTCATACTTTCCATTCCCTCACCTCTGCTCCACTAACTGGACTGAACCAGATTCTTTGCTGTATTTTCTGGCCTGGTTTTCGCTTCTTGCTGGCTTGGCAGATCAGAGATTTCCCATTTTCTGAATCTGAGGCTAAATGAGCCACTGTCCCACAGCAAATCTCACAATCGAACCCAAACACAATCTTGGCTGTTTGGCTGAATTGCTCTCCTAGCACATCCTTAGCAGAGGAAAAGATGCTCTTCTCAAGTGTTTCATACAATTGTTTGCAGAGCTCGTGCAATTCTGAGAGTGGATCCTTCCCATTCCTGTCCAACTCCTCCACCAGGACAGGAGTAAGGATGATGAATTCTGGTGCTTCTGTGAGGTACAGCTCAAACGTATCAGTGTAGAACTTGACTGTGGTGCGATCACTTTCCGATGGAATGGGCTCCCATGGCCCATTACTGAGCTCCACTGCCAGTCGGCAGAACATGCCCCGGGGGAGATGCATGTACTTATTGGGATTGTTAGGGCCGCGCTTGAACTTGAAGGTGAAGCAGAGGGGTGCCACAGTGCTGGGGTCAGGCAACTTTGTCTTTCCTTCTGGGAGAGCTAGGGGCATGAAGTAGGAAGGAGGGTACTTAGGGTTTGATGCATTGCGTGCCATGAGCCCAACATGTTCCAGAGCTGCCAGGAACCATCTCGGATCCACATCATTTCTGATGCCCAGCTCCTCAAAAATCCCCGTACGTGTGTCATTGGTGATAATGCCACTTCGCTTGAACTCCTCCACAGCAGGGCTGTGATGCGATTGCACAGCCAGCAGTTTGGACACCTCCATCAGGAACACTCCAGTATCAGTGCAGACAAAATTGCTCTCATCTTTTGCGAGATTCTTCAGATTGAAGAATGTGTAGAAGCCGAGGAGGGACAACTGCTGCAGGAGGGAACGAAACTGCTTTTCAGCCTTCTTAGCATTATTTGCAATGAGCTGGTTCTTCATGCAGAATGCCTTCAGATCCTGGACCCTGAAAAACTTTTTTTGAGCCCTTTGGGTGATTTGCTCACACATGAACCATGCCACTGGGACCTTATGCTTAAGGGCTGATCTTGCACTACAGAGGCTATCACGAAGGCAACTACGGGCAGTTTCATCTTCTTCGCTTCCTCCTGCAATTTCCACGTTGCTGACGAGGAAAAATGGCTGATGATTGGATTCTGGATTTGTCTCAATCAAGCGATAATACCTTTTTCCTCTCAAATCCTCTAGATGCTTGCTGATATCTTCCTTAGCCTCCTTTAGCCTTTTTCCATCCTCAACCAGCTGATCTCTGAAAGTGCCCACTACAAATATGCGAAGTTGTGGCAACTGGCCTTCCTCCTGCTGCAACACTTCCAGCTCTTTGGAGCATTTGTGATCCATGGTCTGCAGGGTGGAGAAGGAGCGCAGCATCATTTCCCACCCTGTCTCTTTGCTGGTTCTTTTCTTTTCATCAGGATGGTACGTCATGGGGACAGGCTGATCCAAGTTTCGGGCTGCATTGAATACTTGGATGTATGTGCAGGGGGTAGCAACTAAGAGTGGTAGGGCATCCTGGAATGATGGTTGACCGCCAGCATCAAGCAGGTGGATAAAGGAGGCATCCTTAAGCTCAATGCTGTCATCTCCCTCTTGCATATCACTCTGAAAACTGGCATGTGCCTTATCAAGTAAGGCAATATCTGCATCGCTATTGCCTGCTGCAATTTGCTTTCCTCTATGGGTAAAGACCCTTTTCAAAAAAGCTTGCAATCCCGTTCTTGGCTGCAGCTGATCATGTGCCTTGCTTGAAACAAAGGAATGTAGGGACCTCCCCATGATGTCGTTGCTGACCAGCTTCCATTTAGTGTCGTCTCCCACTTTTGCATACTGCTCGAACGAGATTGTGAATACCCTTGATTTGTCTGAATATGAGTATGTGCGTGTCATAGTCCCGGTATTGTCTCCATGAAGCTGCTGCGGTGTGTCCATCACAGTAGCGTTGCTCATGCTCATTGCTTTGGGTACCGGTACATCGTGCACCAGGAGGTGCTTCAGAGCAGATTTCCCCACTTCTGGGCTTCCAGTGAAGATACACTGTGTCACCTCTACTGACACTGTATCATTCTTAGCAAGAATTTTCTCATAAGCCTTTTGCCACAGTAACTCTAAGGATACCAGAGAGGAAAGTGTGGAGGATGTAATTTAAAAGCTATTATGGATAGTTGTAATAGTAAATCTAAAATTCATAATATTTATTTGACAATAATTTTGATAATTTTAATGTTAATTCATGTATTATCTGGTCCAGGATTACATTTTATGCCATTTACAGGGTTTAAAACTAACTATTATGTATTTTGATCAATAGAGATAGCATTTCGTTTATGCAGTAGATAGCTATGTACAGGGTGTTCTTTCTTAGTGGCTTCCAATGCATATACGAATTTTCCATTTTTTATTTCCATCTAATGCATATGTATATATGTCTTCACTTCTCGTCCTGTCTACTCTAGTTATGTTTTTGAGTTTCCTCAGATACTTTGTCTTCATTGCCCTTCTTCAATGATTGTCACCTTCACCAGTTTATATACTATCATCAATTTTCATTCCATACACAGAACATTATATGATGTCCACCCATTTCCGTAAGGTTTCCGCAGAAGATTTCATGCATCTTCCACTTGCCACCTCATTGCCAATGCTCAGGTGCTCATGCTATATAGTGCCATGCCATAGGTTGTTCAGAGTTTCGGCATTCTCTGGCAGTCTATGGCCGAGGAGGGAGTGGCAAAAGAGTACCTCTACAATGTATGAAGAATAAGCAAGCCTTCGTCCCTGTTGTTCTTGGGTGCCATATATGTTTTCAACCAGTTCACTCATGAACTGTATGCACTGATGCATCTGTAATAGCCACATTATGTACATGTACCACTCTGAGAATTGAGTCTGTAGAAGTTCTATCAATATATCTCTCCTCTGGTATTTCTTTAATCTTCCTCAGCCATTGTCTTTTCACTCTTAGGCCAGTATTCGGTGTAACTTCCTGCTTTAGTCTCTTTCTAATGTCCTACTTCTCATACTGTCCGTTCTCGTCGCTCCCTTAACTTTCCTATCTCTATTGCTTGCAGCTTCTTCATATGCCTACTCTGTACATAGTATGGCATGTTTCACTGCCATAGAGTATTGGAGGCTTTACGATAGCATTATACACTCAACTTTGTGGTCTTCTTTATTAGACATAATTCTTTATGGTCTACAACCTCCTGCCGTAGTAACCCAATGGTTCTGCATGTCAAACAATTTGAATTATACTTTCAACTTCCTCTTCTCATAACCCATTGTCATTTAACATTGCCTCTAGATTCTTCATCACTTTTGCTACCTCCATGGATCCTCTCACCCTTCACAGAAACATTGCATGAACCTCCTCCTCTGATCACAACCATGCATTGCCTTAACATTCTTCCAATTCATCTTCATCTTCCACTTTGCCATCACATCTTCCATGTTCCTTAGATTACCCTCCATATCCTCCCCACTGTCAGCCATTATACAATTGGGTCATCTGCAAATATGACAAACTGCACACTTCTTTTTCCAGCTTGATTCCTGCGTTAAACCTCTCCTATGGCACCTAATTATTTGGTCCATGTACATATTTAAGAACCATGGGGACATCACACAGTCATCCTTGCATGCTTCACACCTTGCTCCATCTGGAACCAGTCTGATTTGCTTCCTTGGACTTTCATACATTCCTCACACTTCACATAAAATTACTGCCTTCACCACACTTCCTCTAATTCCGCACTCTTCCAACACATTCTACCCCATAAATGCCCTGTTTCATCTTGTTCCAAGCTAGGCCTATAGGCTCAAAAACGTACTCATTTCATTCCATTTCTTATTCATTTTCATTTTGCTCATCATCAGCTGTCACTCTCACACATTTAACAACCATGCACGCACTTGTAAGTCACAACCACTGAAGAATCAATGCAGCAGTCAACAGCTGCTGAAATAAATTGTTTGGTGTAGTCAAGTTCTTGACTTCACCAATTTGAAGGAACTATGAGTTCTTACAGACCTTTTTATATAGCTTTTAATTTATAGCTTTTTCTATTACAAACATTTCTATCATGACTCAATGTCAGAGTCCCCAAATTGCTGTTTTATATTGGATGTTGCATATTAATACTTTCCTGACGCAAGTACTATAATGTTGTCAATTTACAACAACTGTTCCTCTTAGTGTTCTCTTCAATGGCAGCTGGTCTGGGTCTCCTGTTTCATTCCAGTAGACACAGGTAAGCTGGTAGTTACATGGATAGACATTACAGTTTGGTGCTTCTTCTGATGTTTCCAGTTTTTTGTGCCATCACGGTGTCTTATTTGACACATCATACATTGAAACAGTAAGTATTTTGTGATCCGTTGCAATTAATGTTTTGGTTACTGCAACTAAACTGAACTGAAGGTACTGACTTTCAAGACAGGCTAGCTCCCATTTGTGATATGCTTGTTAAAGCTGCTCTGAGATTTGTGCACCTGTTAGATGTGAATGCAGTTATTGTACATAATTATACTATTGGTACGTATGACACCATCAAAGACTTCAAGTAAACAACACAGACACCTATACAAAATACACAAACTTCATGCAGAGGTGGAAATTTCATTGATCAGACAATAACAAAAAGTAATGTGTTTCTATAATGCTGTTGGTCATGAATTTATGTATCCATGGATTTGATTGCTGGTTGAACTTCACACTTCATTCAGCCCCATCAGGGCTCTGCACCAATAGTCTTTCTACTAACCAGTTAGTGCTACACCAGCCATTGGTACAGGATTGATAAAGCCATTTGCATGCAGCAAATGAACAGATATGAAAGTGCAGTACATTCGTGCCTCCCTTCATTCGTCATTTCAGTTGTGATCCTGCAATTTTGAGTAATTAAGTTTGTTGTTGCTTCCCAATCTCCTTGTGTGTAAGACCACGCAAATTGGAGGGTGTAAATTCAATTCAATTCAATTCAATTCATTATTAGATTGCACCATGCCAATAGGCATGCACTAGGACACATCATGGTCCAATGTAGCACTGCACACATCATACACAATGGAAGATGCAGAGATACAGATGAGTACCACGTAAAGAAAAACTGGGGTCAATGTTAATAGAGGGCATGGGAATGGATATGATGATGGGAATATAAATAAATTTATGTTAATATTCCCATCATCACAGTGGAATACTAGCTTCTATATAGTTGGTACATTCCTGCTAAAGAGACAAAGTGAGGCATGGCTTTCACAAAATGTGCAGCTTCTGAAAGACTTGATCCTTGTGTAACACTACACTAGCAGAGCAGTGTAATTGTACTATTCTGGAATGGACAGAAACAGCTATAGCTGATGTTTCAGTATTCAATCGGCAGCGCTCAATCTAACCACTTGATAGATGTCAACAACATCTGTAACTGTTTTCCTGCCATGTGCAGTTTCAGAAAATCACAGTCTTGGCAAATTGACAGTCACTGACTTGTGACATTTTCTACTTACACTCTAATTAAATGATCTGCATGTGCATGCATGAGTCACCAGATTAACTGTTAGTCTAACAATATTCAGTGATGCCCAGGTCCTCTCCATGCCTGCTCTAATTGTTACAGATGGCCTGGGCAAGAGGGCTAGACTTGACAACCCCCTATCATCATACCAAATAGCTGGAAATGTTTCTGGTTGTTATATAATTCGCAATTTGTAGGGGAAAATGAATTCAAATTATTTTGTGGATTTAAAGTTTGCAGTTTAAATTACTGAACAGACCATTTTATACTCATAATATTACAAAACTTTTAGCGAATATAATGTTTGCGGATTCCTGCCAAAACCACATTTCTCAAAATTTAATGCCCTGCAAAATTTCCAGCTATATGGTACCTGATTTCTCATAATTGCATGCATGTAAGTTGGATCTATATGTAGCCAGACTAAACAATACCATGTATGCATGAAGGGCTGGGAACTGAAATGCACTCATCTGAGAATACAATGGCCTGGACCAAGCAATAGCATCTCTGTACCATTGTCAGCTCTGCTTTGATATTTTGATAGTGTTTTTGTCTTCTCCTGCCTTGATTGGATGTCAGCAGAGGCGTCCGGCTGTAGGGCCATCCTTGATGCAAATGTGGGGAATGCTGCCTTTGATCACTGCAATATACCCACTGCAATTGAGCAAGAGAATTAATACATTATCAATGATACTATTTTCAATACATCATATATAATGCACATTCAGTCACAATAATACCATAAATTCAACAAAACCAGCTCCGAAGACTTGGTATTCAAGCCTGCAAATCACAGATCCAAAGCATGGATGTAGACCTCCTGACCTTTCTCACTTAGGCCCTATTATTGCTCGACAGGTACATGTTCTCTCTCATACAGGACAGAGTAATGTATCAGACTTGTGACAGAACAGAAATGGGACACTGGCAGCAAACCGTGCAGATTTTCGGCGACTCTTTGGCTACGGACTTCAACAACACACTGTTGGCTACGTTTGGATGTCGCAGAGAGAGAACGGTTTCCTCGAGTCGCGAATGTATGTCGAAATTGGGGCACTTGACAGCAGTGTTCCCGTGCTGCACCTTCGCGAATGTCTGACTGTGAGCATGCGAAGCTCTGGGCCGGCGATCTGTTTGCATTTCGAAAAGTATACAAACGGCAGACTGTGCGAAGGACTTACCGTCCAGACTTAATTCCTGTTCTCCAGTAGATATCTTCTATCTCTGCGGCCTTTTCTGTTGCGACCAACCGTTCCAAACTGCTTATATAGGCATTCACTGTTTCCGGTCTGCTTTAATTGGCCCTGTTTGCGGAAATCGCGGGAATATACGTCGGGAGTACAGTAATATAGCCGACCATTAATGCTGAAGCAATGAACGTTTAGGCAGAAACTGAAATAAGCTAAAATTACCATAACCCCTAACATATATGATAGGCAAAGGGCCCAAACTAAACACAATACTTATTATACAATCTAAAGCATGCAATTTCCCTCTACATGCATGCATACAAGATAGGAATAAACATGCACACCTCCTCCTTGTCTCCTCTGCAGCAGAAAATTGTAGGAAACTATATAATGCTATGTATACAAATTATGTCTATTGCAATATTTAGATTAAGAATGAAATACATTGGCTACAACCCACATCACATACCTATTGCACTGTAAGTCTTTTCAGCAATAGGCAGAGTTTACTTAGAGTTTAACACGTTGCACATCATGCACCTTGGGGTGGCAGTCCTGGAATACAAACACAACACAGGCTACTCCCATCCTCCCCCCACACAAAATGGTGCCAGTGCACACAACACATATCGTTCTCCACTTCTCTCCAAATATAAGGTGTGTCAGAGTACCAACGCAGCACATACCACTCTCCACCATTTGGCACCAATACTGCATAAGTATTTATGTAACGTGAAATGTGGACACTTGTGCCAGGGCTCATGATGCATCTCAGCATGTCTATAAATAGAACTATGCTGCCACATTCCTGTTTTATAGAGTAAGTCTGGGAATGGTGTCTACAGATTAAGTGGCACTATATTGGAATGTGAATTAATGAGTCTCCTCCCACCTCCACATCCAGCTGAGGTAGAGTCCCACTTGTGACACATGGCATAGTTGCACACTTTAACCAGTAGTCACTCCTGTTGTGTACAGTATACATAGAGCTTGTAGCAGAGTTCTACATGAAACAGGCCAATTTATTATACTGAACAGCACATGGTCTACATGTGTGACCTTCCCTAATACAGCAGTCCAATTTTAAGTGCCTGCACCATACCACAAACCATGCACCTCCACAGCTGCATAAACAGCCCGATGTTTTACAAGCAGATGTATGATTACAATACTATAATTGGTGGTCTCAACTTTGTCATCTGCGCACACTAGTACCATATATTTATCTAATTCTTCATACTGCATAAATATAATTATGTTGTACTAGACAGAAATAATAAAAATTTCTACAAAATAATATGGATATGCATATAATTATATAGGAATGGTACAAACCGACACAAACAAGTAAACTGTTGCACAATTGCAATAGAGCATCAATTATAACCATGGTCCTTATGTACACAGATGTTGCACCCTATCCAGTCCTACATCTTCAATCACACAATTGTAGAGACGATGGTTAATGTTCCACTGTGTAGCTGTAGCCTTTACTTAACAGCAATGGTTAGTTTTGGGAGCTTCATTCACTGTCGTCAATGCTGTACTGGAGTATATAAATTATATAATAGTACTATACTTTGATAATTTCTGTTGTATTCCAGCATAATTATAAACATTCACTGCATGCCTTCCTTACATAGACAGTACTACCGTGCTGTCTGATATATATTGGACTCAACTTCACTCTGCAACTCTGCCTGCTGTATTTAAGCATTGATACAATAAGAATGCCTTATGCTAAGATTGGCACTGTACAGCCGTATACCTGAGTGATAAGTGCCAGGAACAGGAATGCTCTGCTAAAGAATAGGCTACAACAAGGGCAAGATGCCATTCAAAGAATTGACTCTTATCTCTGTGGTAGAGTCCCACTTGCGATACTTTGCATAGTGGCACATCGCAAGGTGCACCACACACCTTCATGTGTAGACAGTGAGAAGAGCTCTTGAGCAGGTTGACACTTCAAGCTGCACTATTCAAATTGCTGCATACACACATGCACACACCTTGCTATCAGCAATACAGGTCAGACTGATAGATCAAATATCACCAACAGTATGCAATTAAGCACCTGCTGCAATTCCATCAGACCCCTTTCATCTCAGCTAGAGGTAGAGTCCCATTTGTGATATCTTGTATAGCTGCACGCACACTCCATTGTACACGTTCTTGATGGTCTCGAGCTCTGCTCACAGTCACACACACACACACACACACACACACACACACACACACACACACACACACACACACACACACACACACACATGCACGCACAACTTTGCAATAGTTTGGTTAGGCCATGTACAGGAATACTCTGCTAAAGATAGGCAACAACAAGGGCAAGCTGCAATCCAAAGAATTGACTCTTATCTCTGTGGTAGACTCCCACTTGTGATACTTTGCATAGTGGCACATTGCAAGGTGCATTGTACATGCCCTGTGCAAAGCACCCATGCATACACCATGTGATTCTCATTGGAGAGCACATTATGCACTGATCAGGAATGAGTACTTGCTACTGTAAACTAGATTAAGCATCAAGCTAGACAAGCATAATCATACATCATACAAGGCTACAAGTATTCAGGAATTTAATCACACATACTGTACATATGTCACTGTGGCTATATTGAGTCACTATTGGGCACTACTGCCTTACATGCTTAGCGCTCATAAAACGAGCACTGAACTCCTATGTATATACTGTCGTATACCCTGTTATGTGCATTACAAAGAATGCAACACATTGTACACATATCCTCCCCCCCCCCCCCTGGGCGGAAGATCCCAGAGTACAATGCAAGCACAATTAACACATACCACCCTACTTCCACTTTGCACAGATAGGTGTCAGAGTACATACAAAGCAGCAAGTACCATTCCCTCCTCACTAACATGGAGCAGTACCATGCAGATCTAAAGTACAGATGTACCATGCCCCATGGGCTCTGATCCCATTATGCACTAACACAGCACACAACTCTTCATTAATTTTGTGTTAAATTGCTATATCCTGATGTACACATTTACATTTACACACACACACACACACACACACACACACACACACACACACACACACACACACACACACACACACACACACACACACACACACACACACACACACACACACACACACACACACACACACACACACACACACACACACACACACACACACACACACACACACACACACACACACACACTTCATACATGCATTACACAACATGCCAACACCGTGTATGTAAAGCTGTTTGAGTGTCAATATGCACTGAACCTCACACTTGAGTGCAGTGCACTTGAGCCATAATTCACCCATGCATGTGTAGTACCCTACACAGATATACAGACTATTACCACACCTTTACGCTGAAACAAATTATGTGAGTAAATGTTCTTGTTGGAGGTTCTTGAGCTGTTGGGTATATATCTGCCTAGAAACTCTGTACCACCAGCATGAGAGGGGTGGGGCAGGGGGAGGAGTACATGAGTGCATTACAGAATCCATTGGTATAAAATTACACCTTTAGTGTATGTATTCACTAATTAAGGGCAACAATGTTTGCAACACACCAGACAATACTTTCGGATCGACAACTACTTCACACTTGAACCAAATAAATTGCTAGCACTTTATATAATTAATGTCCATTATATGCATTAATCCCAAGGCGTTGTATTCAAACAAATTTTAGAGAGATGACACTCTGATTTCTGCTTCGACCACACTAGCTAGATGATGATAATGAGAGAGTTGGGGCCTGCACAGCTGTTTATAATATATACCACTGTGGAATGTGGCTCTCTTTCTAGGCATATGCATCCAGTGCATGATTGAGTCCCTTTGACTGCATATGTACAGTGACTGTTAGAGCTACTACAATATGTGGATAGCTGGTGGGGTGTACTCATAAGCAGCGCACTACCTATATACAGTTCTCAGCTGCATGCAATCTACTGTGTACATATATTCACGTGTACATTGCAATGTACAGTGATGTTTTGCATCACAACACATTCTCACCTACGTACTGTATCATGCATATGGCCTCTCAAGCTGTTAGTTAATGGTTTGTTTAAAGGGTGATGCAGTTACAGCTGTACCAAGCGATATCTATATAGTTATTGTCATAACTCAGCAATGTGTATATATTGTGATAATATATATCTTGTGCACGTGGGTGGCTCCATATGTCGTATACCTTCTGTATCATTACCCTCCGGGATTGTTGGCCCAATGAAAGCTAGCCAGACGCTGGCTAGCTGCTGCCGGCCGAACATTTGTATAGACTCTACCTATAGTTTACCAAGATGCAATTGGCACAATAATTAACCATTAACATTACTCTGACAACATGATGCATGTAAGCATAGTGAAGGAAATGTACATAAAACTTATAGTATACAATAGTAAGTATAAATGTACAAAACTCAGTACAACAATGATAAACATTGAACAATAGTATTAGCAAATATAAAACAATAATAATAGATTAGCTGTCAACACAACAATAGAAAAATGTATACAGGATTTAAAATTGGCATGATTTACAATTATGTGTAAACCTAGTGGTACAAATGTACAAAACACAGTACATGTGATGTATATGAGCTTTTCACACAATACAGGCTCTCACAACAAGTGTTATGTTAGCTCACTAAATCTCACTTCACATATAAATGCATTAGTCAGTACGTGGAGTGGCACCCGAGAAACCTATGGTACTGGAGGAAACAAAAACTTCAAGGTATTGCAGCAAGACAATGTGACAAGGAGTGACGTGTGGCTTCGGTGCCTACTGCACAGCAACGTGCATGGTCATTCGATCTCACATAATTATGAGCAACAATTATAATTAATATGCAAGTATTCACCAATATCAAATTTCTGAGCAGAACTCTTCTTCAGTTTCTGCTATTACGCCAGAAAAAATGCTAATATATTAAATTGTATCAAAGTGTTACCATATAGTCAGGAGTGCCAGCGTGATGATGGCAGTGAATTGCGGCTGGTTCAGAAAGAGTTACAGTAACAGGAAGCTGCTGTGCAGTCTCTGTTGCCAGTGTAACAGTGCCTTGTGCAACCATCATCCACTCCGTTAGCTATTTCTCCCATTCTTTAGAACACAGGGGAGTAAAGGACGAACCATTTTCACACCCTTTCACCAAATTCTGTTACAGTCATTACAGTGTGGTCTAACTCTACGCTTTATCAGTTTCAAATAGCCAGATCTAACCATCGCCATACTCCCGATGTTGCTGACGTCACACTCTGCGTGTAGCAAGCACTTCTAAGTGGGTCGTGGTACCCCCGGTTCTGAATTCCCACGGATATTAAACACAAGAACACTATAGAAACTACCAGACCCTTTCCAGGATGGAGTCAGATCAGCCTATGTTGTCACTTCTGACAAATCATTCTTGACAAAGCTCCCAATCTCATGTACGAGGAGAGCAAAGGGTATGCACCGTGCACAGCAACGAATCGTCTGTACATCTGTAATGAATGGTTCAAGCAGAATTCAAACTCTGGTGGTAAAGGGGTTTATTTAGCAATTTCAGAAGACTAACACACGAGGGTCAATGGCTATGTACAGGAGCTTAGCAATAGCTGAAGTCAAAGCAATCAACAAACACAACAGCTACTGGTGACAAGAAATATGTCTGAGATGGCAAGTCCTTCATGTTCGTACACATACCAGTGTGGGCGGGGTTGACTGGGTACGCCTCACAGAGTATACGTACTCAGTGCAGTCTACAGTTGCCTAGCAACAGCTTTACAGGATCAGGCCAACTTGGATGGTTGCATCAACTGTACCATCCGACCTACTCCACAGCCTATAGCATTTGACCCCACAAAGTACATTACACCTTGGTCTGCTTCACTCTACACACTTACCAGATTCTCTTCTGAATTTTTCTGCTTCCTTCATCAGTTCGTCTGCCCACGCTTCATAGTTGACAGCTCGCAACATCGTCAAGAAAGTGTCAAAGTCTTTGTTTCGCTTTCCTTTCAGAATTGCAATGAGTTCGCCCATCTGCTCATCGTTGCCATGCTGGTTTTTCACTCGCTGTTCTTCCCCTGGACTCATAAACCCACCCGCTGCTGGCTGTAATCTGTCAATCAGTCCTGTATTCATTAATACCCTCAGCTTGAGGTCCCCTTGGAGGGAGACCAGGGCATCAAAGTTCCATTTACTCATAGGACCCTCTGTTGAGAAGACAAGGACACAGGAGAGCAAGAGAACACCACTCAATTCCCTCAACACAACATGTACTCTAAGCATACAGCTGTGATTACAACACACACATACATGCACAATACAGTGGTATCAACGGTGTAACAGCAGTTCAGCAATAGTCTAGAATTTCAGCATTCTTCCAACCTCCATTAACAGTTCTGTTCTGTTTCAGTAGTGTAAAACGGCACATGTTTATGATCCACTGCATGAAGCAGTTTATAAGTGCTGTCAGTCAAAGATTAAAAAGTTTTCAAGTGCTGTACTACCAGTCACTCCGCATAGGCAATAAACTGAGACATGCTGAGACCAGTGAGGCAGTGGGTAGACCGTCTGTGTTGATGTCAGCAGAGATGAAGATTCCCCAGTGAGTGTAGCTACAAAGCTAGCCTCAATCCCAGTGGTCACGAATGGAGGCAAGCATGCTAATGGTTATCAGTGAACAGACCTCGGCTGCTAAGGGTTACCCTAACCCTAACCCTAACCTGAAGAAGATGGAGAAGATGGTCGTAAGATGGACAGATGGACAATCAAAAAGTACCACATCTGTCGTCAAGAAAAGTACTGCATAGTTGTAGTTCATAACATGACCTTTGCTCAGCTTTCGAAGCAGTGGTACATAGAACAGGCCAGCATATAGCTACTTTAAACAAATGTTTGCTTGGCCAGGCTGCTTCTTCATCCGTAAATTGTCATGAACGTGAACGCAACAAACTACAGCAGGTAATGCCAAAAGTGGTCTTTGGCTGAGCAAATGGCAAGCATCAAGCTTTTGCAGAAGGGCAACGCCTGTGCTCTTGCTGCTGTGGCCATTTTAAAACAGAAGGTTTGGTGGGAGTACTAAACTTGTGTATGAAGGGTTAAGTCTCACCTTGGTCTGGGATATGTGAAGGTGTAGCAGTCCTTGCTGCATCTGTAAAGAAAAATTTGCTCAACGTAATGATACCTCCCACAACACACATATAGAATATGCAGGGGAAACTGCACGGAATAATGCTAATATTGTTTTCTTTGAGGGACTGCAACTTAATATCACACTCACCATCTGAGCGCCCCGGCACCAGCTTCAAGATGTCCTTCACACTACCAGCGACGCTTTGCGGTTGCAAGTACACCTACCGGCAGCAAGAGAGCATGTTATGAACAAGATACATAACACACAATATAAAACTAAAGATAACTCACTTTATCATTTACCACATCTTTGAACCAAATCTCTTGCATAGGTGTGCACGGCGTTTCAGAGCAGGAGCAGCCGCATTCCAAAGTGGCATCGTCTTCGTCTGAAACGTACTCAGCAAAAATCTTAGTATCGCCACACAAATGGTAAAACCCATACAGTACACACTCCCCACCACGGAGCAACTTCAAATTCTTCACTGCACATTCAACAGATCGCTCAACTAACTTTTGGACACTCTTACAGCGCATTTGTAGCTTCTTAGCTTTTCCCTTTCTTTGCTCTTCGCTGTCTGAATTCACGGCATCAAGCTGAAAGCCAATTTCAATGCACGACTCCTGCTCAGTAACATGGATGTGGCAACCCACTTTCCAATCAACGCGTATGTATGCTTGGTCTATCCTGACTGTTAAATTTCTCTTCTTGTCAAGCTCAGGAAGAAACTTTAGAAATGCGCTTGCAAAGGCTGGAAAGAATCGTGAAGGCATAAAAAAATCATCCTCTACGTCGGTGACATTGAACATCACCAGAAGAGCGTCGACGCTGTACAAACACGGGGCCAATGATGCTGCTTCTGATTGCAGTCGACGGTTCAAGGCAAAAACTAAATCCCTCCCATCTCCAACTGGCTCTTCGATCACAAGACCCATGTGGATGCAGAACATCTCAAACCACTTCTTCACACCACGCTCCAGCTCAGGATCACTATTGAAGAGTGTTTCAATGGTGACCTTATTCCTCTTCTGGCCGTCCGTCAAGTCTTGTACTTTTGCAAACAATTTGCAAAGGTACTGGGGCTGCAGTAAGAACGAAGCATCCTCTTCTTCCAATTCCTTGTACTGACTATAAACTATGAAACCATAATCGTGCAAAAATGCAAGGAAACGCTTAACGTCAGCGCCGGAGACGCAACTCATGACATCGCGCAGTTTCACAACTGCTTTCGATCTGAACTTCGTGCACAAGTCATGGCCATGCTCTATCCATTGACAAGTGGGGACTGTGGGCCGGCAGTGGTGACTTTTAATCTCTTCAAAAATATCGCTATTTTGTATGTCAACGTCATCACCCTCAACTGCCCAGAACACATCATCTGGCTTCCTGATCAATCCACGGTACCGTTCCCCCAAAGATTTGCGTAACTCTTGTGCAAATGCGCTTATCCTTTCACCTGAACACGCTTCTTGGTGTGTGCCTACCAAAAGAACTGTTGGTGGTGAGCAATTGTTGAGCAACGAATCCGGATTGTGAGATGCATATGCAAAAATATGCTTCAGCGCCTTGTGAATCTTTTGCAATGCTTTCTGCCCTTCACGCAGGTCAAATGTGACGAGGTAGACACAGTGGACGGGTGTGATCAGCAGCGGGAGGTGGTACAATTGCAGGTTTAGGACATCAATATGCAGAAGCAGATGATTGGCAATCTCCCAATCATCCATAGTCCATTCCTGCAAGCTTCCATTTACCCTGAAGCACTTCACCCACTCGGTGGATGAAGACTGGGATGTGCTTGTTTGCTCAAGGTCTCGAAGAGTCACAACCTTCGTAACTGCCAATTGTCTGGCATCTCCTGTATTAAGTCAAAAAGAGAATGAGAAAGGAAGTGTTTACAACACAGTAACTCTAAAGCCAGTTAGCACACAAAGATACCAACTACAGGCATAAATACTGTTTTCTCTGTACAAATAACAGTAGGGCAATACATGTCGCAACAGCCCACTGGGGGTTAGTATGGTCTGCTAGACTGTTCCATCCTAAAACACATGGGACAATGAATGGGAGGGACGATCTAGTGGCGGAGCAACTAGTTTACACCTTCACATTATCAAGCACACACAAATTGCACCATTGATAAGTGGTACGCTACAGCATTGGTGCAAAGATGGGCTGGACCACATCGTCAGTGCGAGACGGAGAAGTACAAGTGCTTTTGCATTTGCTGCTGCCAACTACTAGAACACGAGTACAGGTTGATGAAGATTGGTAGACTGACTGTAGCACAAGAAGCTCACACTTTTGACAGCTACCCAGCTAAGCACCAATGAGGAAGAAAGTAGCCTGTGCCATGCTTGCTATCTAACGGTAATTAACCTTCAGAAAGCAACTGATGATGTCAAAGAATGGAAGTGCACATTGCAAGATATGTGAGGTTCCATCAAAACATAGCAGTATTATGCACAACCATAGATAGAGGGTGGCACAGCTGAAGCCTTCTACAGCCAAAGAATACTATTAGCAGGGATTCTTGCCAAACGCACCTAATCGCTTAACTGCCGCTAGTGGGGTTTAGATGGGAATGGTTTATCAAGCCTGACCAGATGGGATTAGACTAGTCATCATACAGAACATACGCGGAAATACAGGAAAATACGAAATAAGTCGGTAGGAACCGAGGGGATAATTAAACCAAGACACGCGTTGGCCGACTAGGAGGTGATTTTACAGGTGTGGCAACGAGGAATTGCGGCGAAAAAGTCGATTCTCGCGTCGGCAAGATAGTTTAGATCTTCAGTTCTTCTGAAGAAGGCAGGTCATGAAATACAGAAGTGTCCAATACTGGGCAAGTTTATTCAGGGCATCCGAATATCTAGTTACACCAACAGTCATGTGACCAGCCACTGTACTAGCTATCCACACGGCGCACGGCAGGCACTCGCAGTAACCATAACGAAAGAGTGCAAGAATTCCACCAAGGCTACTGCCTACAGTCATGTACCGTGTATTCGTTAGGGGACCAAAGACAAAACCGTGAACTTACCAGCTACAGGCTTTTCCTGTTCATCCATGTCTTACGGGTCTCAGTAAAACTCCGGACCTAGCTGTATTAGTCTCGAACCCAGACCCATTCCGTCATTCTCTAATGGCGGTATGGGTTCGAGACTTAAACCTGTATATAGGATACGGTTGATGCGGTGGAGTCCCACGCCTCCGAGAGTTTATATAGACCAGTTTATATGGCCCACTGATGCAGTGGGCTGTTCTCCCATCTGCTTCAGGCAATGTCATAAATGAACTATTATTAATGTGTTAAGTTGTGACTGTATTGCATTCCAGCTAGTTCCAGCTATGGAAACCACACCAATTGCTCTTCTGTTAAAGGGCATTCAGTAGAGTCCGGGAGCAGGCACATGATACAAGACTCAAAGTCATCCTCCTGGTAGGTGGCAAAGTGTGGTGGTGCGTTGTCTGCACAGGTGCACTGGAAGCCCAGCACTACACTCTCTGCGTCAGGAGTATGGTATATCACGGTGTGCACACGGTTGATTGTTTTGTACATCTGTTCCCTCACATAGTGCAGGTCTTCAACTTGCAGCGGCACCTTCGGTTTTGCCTTCACATTGACCATGATGTACGACTCACACTCTCTCAAGTGCACCTTTCCAGTGAAGTCCTTATGTGTGAAGGCAACATGGGTGCGTCCCAGTGGGATCACAGTCCAGCGTAGCTCAGTCACCAGTTCACTGATCAGACAGCAGAACAGCCCGCTGGGTAGGTAGCACATCAGGCCATCTTCTGAAATAAGCGTGAAGAGAAGAGGCTCGTGAGCAATGCCTCCTTCTTCAATTTCATCCTTCTGCCATCCATCATCCAGACTTTGGGGCAAGGCCACAGGGATCACATAGCAATCTAGCCGATTCACCTGTGCAATAATTCGTAGATCGGACAACAGCTGTAATAAGTGGTCAAAGTCTGCCACCTCAATGGATCTCCTGGTTGTTCGGCACTGAACCCAAAACTTATCCATGATCCTGTCCAGTTCCGCTTTCTTGCTCTCTGACATGGATCCTTGCAATACCTGCCTAATGGAGTTTGTCAACCTGAACACCATTTCCTTAGCAAGTATTTTGTATTTGGCATGCAGTGTATTTGCTTCTCGATAGGTACTGGTATTCCCTTCCACACTCTTCTGAATCTTCGCTAGATTTCGAGAAACCACCTCCGAGGACTTCTGACCAGCATTCATCAAAATGCGTTCCAGCTCACACAGCACTTTGTGCATGTCAAACAAAAAGTCCCTGACTACATTATCAATTCTTTGAACTACCTTAGCTGAATCTACTAGCATGTACTCTTTCCTGCTGGTCTGGTCTGGGTCCTCCTCCACAACACTGCTTCTCTGGCTGTCATCAATTTCCTCCTTGGCGGCCATGAGGAAGTCGGATGTGGATGAATACAGGCAGTCTGGATTAATGAACACCAGGCTGTTCTCCTTCTTGTCGTTGTACTCTCTGGGCACCTTGTGGTACATGAGGCCCAAGATGTGGAACAGCTTCAGCATGTTGTCCAGATCTGCCTCAGGTGAGCGCTCACTGACATAGCCTCTGATGCATGCCTCGTCCAGCAGCTGTGAGTAACTGAGGTAGTGCACTCCTTTGCCCTCCATGACCACCTTCAGCAGCATCCAGGGCAGGGGTACCCTCACGGACATCTCCATTGACTTATCCTGGACCATCCTTCGAAATGTGGAGATGTACTTCTTGACATCTTCATCCTGCTTCTTGCCAGCCTGGGTGTTGTCCACAGCCCAAAATGACCGACGCAGAGGGTCATACTGGACAAACTGGTGGTATGGCTTGGTGCTAATCTCCTTCTCTATCATCTCATTCACTGCAAGCAGAAATTGCTTACAGGCGGTATCTGAACCCTCCACCTTGTCCTTCTGAAGTATTCGATCCAGGTGTGTACCAACAATGAAGATCCTGGGTGCCTCCGGGTGGAGTTGGAGATGACCTTTCTGCTGAGGTGGTTTTCTCCCAAAGGTGTAGATGCTCCTCAGTGGGCGCTGGATGAGATCGCTTCTGAAGTACTCCAGCCGCTCCTCATCACTCTTCCTATAGAAGTCTTCCAGACTGAACACCACCAGGTAGACGCTTGGTGAGGTGATGAGGACAGGGTGGACATCATGGTAGATAGCTTGTCCCCCGGTGTCAATAAAATGGATAAGGTGTGTCTCCCCAAGGACCTTCCCCGCTTTGTTCTCGAGAAATTCTTTCACGGCTTCGCTGCTGCATGCTCCGGCTAGGGCACTTAATGCATGGCCAAGTGTTCGAGAATTTGGAACAACGCTGGGTCCTGCTTTGGTGTCATCAGGAAGCTTGCCTGTGGCACCGTCAGTGGGCTGAATCGTGATGCCATCAGTGGGCTCAGTCGTGATGCCATCAGTGGATATGGCTGTGGTGTCATCAGCGGCCTTGATTGCGGTGTCATCGGTGACCTTGATTGTGGCATCATCAGTGGGCTTGACTGCGTTTGAGGCACCACTGGGTACGGTTGCGTGTGGAGAATTTACAGTTCGTACCACTTCTCCCAGTTGCTGCTGTTTGGACACCAGTTTCCACAGTTCATCTGCTCCTTCCTCCACACTGTAGCATTCCACCCACTCTGGTGCCTCCATGATGTCTGTGCTGGCTGTTCCTCCGTCCACGTCCCACTCCTGTCCAGTGAGGAGATGCTTGAGGCAGGTCTTACCAATACGTGGAGGGCCTATCGTGGTGCACTTTGTGATCTTCAGAGTGACACTGGCTGAGGTGGAGACCACTCTGGAGTACTCTTCTTCAAACTTACGTATATCCTGACCTGCATGGAAAATGGTGAACATTCACTGCTCACAATGGTGAATATGTCAAGCATAAGCATACACATACTGAGCACATGAATAAGTCGGCCATCAACAACATTGACAGCAACAAACATGACACAGTGCACTCTGCTGTAATCAAACTTGACACCACTGTCTCCTCAGGCAGTGCTTGAGAGGTTGGAGCTTTGGATTGTTGTAAAATATCAAAGCTATGTCCCAGTCGTCGCAGTCCACTATCATGAGACCATCAAGGCCATGAATGAGGCTTGCCACATTGTACGTAGGCGCATTTCAAGGACTAACAAGCTTGAGTCAGCAAAATCACACACAAATTTAATTAAAGAGGTGTCAATACCAAAAATAGGTCAGAAAGTGTCATGATGGCTTAATGGAGGGTATCTATCATAATACCAGTTTCAAAACAGGTTTGAAGCATTGCTGATGTTCCAACCAGGTGCTATGATCTTGAGAGTGAAGGCAGACATGGCACTTTCGCTCTCTGAAAAGTTAGTTTGATATTCAAGAGAATGGAGGTCAGTAGGTAAGTGAATATAGTGTGGATCAGGCAGAAGACGGTGTGTGTGTGGGTGGGTCTCTGTGGTGTGTATCAAGAAAGGATGAGTTATCCTTGAGGTTGCAAGACAGTTGTGAAAGTGGCACATTGTGATTTGTGGATTTGCAAAATTTGATTGGAGGGACGAATGCCATTTAGAGTAGGAGGATCTTGTGCACCATGTACATGTCCATGATAGTAGTGTACATGGGTATTCGTCATCTTCAGTTGTTTCCAGATTCTTAAAATTAAAACTACCCAAGATTCAGCTATTTCTACTTAACTGCAGTTGTCATGTGTGATGAAATGATGCCATTAGAGGAGGAGTCACATTATCACACCTAACAAGCATTGAGATGCTGCACAGCTTCACATCATCATCGACATCACTAGTACATACCTACAATTGTCACTCCATGGTGTCTTGCACAATGTGAGCTATTGCCTATTTGAAACAGTGGGTCAGCTGGGAACATTCAATTTTCGTGCACAAAGTGTTAAAACACAAACCTACATGAGATATTACCAGAAGAGGAAGGCCTATTGAGATATGGTACATTGAGTCACAATCTGGCAGATAAAATCCAAACATTATTCTGCACTTCGGGAGAGTGTCCTGGTACCTTCGGAAGTGCAAGCCGGCAATTAAAACACCACATGGTCGAGAGCAATGTGGCATGTCATTCACTACTGACTACTTTTGTATCATTCTCCATCATACTGCAGTAGTCGTGTCCATCAGAAGATGGATACTAACATTTCAGGCTACAAAAAGCCCGTTCAGAGAACAGCAAGTGGACTTGGAAATATGAGTTCAAGGCCGATGTCTACCATGGAAAGGTACAAATTGTGCAGTAAAAGGAAATATGGCTCCCCATATTCCAGTGAGAATGCATGTTGTGATACAGTACAAAGGTTGGTGATAATGGGGACTCCATGTTAGCAGTGATTAAATACGTAGGAACAGGAGTCAATAGGATCAACTGGGCATTCTTCACTTGCCAGAATGCTACTGGACAGCATGGGACCAGATGCATACACTTACGCATGTATGCACAGGGAGGATGTCTCTCCATGTATTATTACTGGTCCCTAGTGCTCAATATCTTGCATAAAGTATGAATTGGGAATATACCAATAACATTACATCAGCTCACCATTACTGTCCGGTAGAACCGTAATGTCATCACCAGGGTGTTCGTTCTGGAAAATGTAACCACACAATGGAACACAGTGAACACATATGCATGTACAGAGCTACAATCACTTGTCCCACAGTAGTTGTCACAACTTCAGCTAGTGTTTCTATATACCTTCAGAAATGGCAAGCTCAGCAATTCAACTGCAGACATTCTGGTATCTGGGTCTCTACAGACACACAAACATGAGGGAGTGGAAGGGGGTGGGGAGAGGAAGGGAGATGAGAGAGGAGAGAAGGGCGAGGGGAGGAAAGCGAGGATGGGAAGGGAGATAGAAGAGGAGAGAGGAGAGATCACTATGCTTGACTAACAGGGATCTGTACATACATTGTCCCAATGGTACCACTTTAAGCAAATCACCAAGCCACTGACATAACACCATCTCCCCTGACAACCACAGTGAACATGACAACACCTTCCAAATACTGACTTACACTGCAAAACACTGTGATAAGAAATATTCTACTCTTTCTGAGCAAGAAAGTGAAAGGAAGGAGCGGAACTTCTCGGGCTCGTTTCCAATCTTATACATGGCTGCAAAAGGTTCAAGATCATGCAAGGGAGGCTTGCCAGTAAGCATCTCCACCACTGTGCACCCAACACTCCTAAGTAAGGAAGAAAGGGATGAGGGTGGGTGGGAAGGGTGGGGGTAGAGCAGGGTTGGAAGCATCAGAAGATACACAACACAATTAAACCTCAAACACTCTAGGCAACACATGCACAAGCATTACCTTCTGCACAGTATACACCCAGTAACTTTGTGCACTCACCAAATGTCAACTTTTGTTGTTACTGGGAACCTTGAATTGACCACCTCTGGTGCTATCCAGTAGGGTGAGCCCTTCAGTTCAGCGGTGGCAGTCAACCCAGTGGTCGTGGTCTGATGGAGCACAGGAGAGCACAAGTCAATAACATTTGAAAAGAGGGCCTCACTTGTGGTACGGTATGGTGCATAGAAAACATGACGGTAATTCCGTTTGTCAGTTAACTCTTTTCCTCGTTATCACTCCTTTATCCGTGAATATTTTTGATTACCTGTTAGCGTTTAACCGATAACAGTCAACGGAAAACCGTTAATCGTAATAAAATGGCCGTCAGCCTCGAACGAAAAGCCGGAATTTGGAGGATATCTCTTCAAGAACTGCAAGACGGGCGATTTCAACCCATGGAGGACACTTCTGGAGTCCCACTTTATAATCCCTGAGAGTTTAGTGGCACCCTGTGCAGTAGTTTTGCCTGAATCACGACTGAACTCTTCGGAGATGCTTGGATACGTTGTCATTCGTGGACTGAACACCTGTAAAGACGGTACTATTCGGAGCTGCTTGGAGAGACTTGGAGGCACTTGGATCAGTACGCAACCTTTCAGAGAGACTTGCGAAGACGCTGCTTTTCAGAATCTATTGCAGAGACACAGCCACTATTATCATCAGATGTGAAGACAACGGCTCAGTGCGCTACAACGGGACCATTCTTCTTCGCGAATACTGGAAACTGCTCCTGCGCACCTCGTATACCGTCGCCCTTTAGTAGGGGTAAAATCGCTACTAGTTACGTAACAAATAAACGTTACTAGATACCGATCAACGTTTCATCGTTCGCTGTTTGCTAACGATAACCGACGATAACTGTTACCACTTTTCTGTTAACGTCATGTTTTCTATGCACCGTACCGTAGTTGGTTGCACACAGCCCAACCTCACAGGCACTGCATAATTATACTCACTTGTAATTGTTCTGCCGTGACAAAGTCAGCCAGTTTAACATTACCATCAGAGCCTAATAGGACACTTGCACCTGGAGGTGAATTGGAGGGAAGCAGGATCATGCTCCAACACACACACACACCACACACCACACACACACACACTCACACGCACGCACACACACACACACACACACACACACACACACACACACACACACACACACACACAACCTTTGATGTCTCTGTGTACTATTCTCTTGTCATGGAGGTAAGCCACACCTTCTAGGATCTGTCTTGTATATTTCCAAGTCAGTACCTCATCCAGTGGTCCACGATGCAACAGTTGATGTATAGATCCCTGCAAAACGGACACCACATGATCTCCAGCCACACACCTATCCAACCCTATCTTCTCACTGCTGAAAATCACTCAAGAACCCCCCCACTCCCCCCCCCCCCACACACACACCCAGCCCACAAAGAAGGAGAGCAAGGTTAGAGTTCAGTTACCTATTCAGCTAGGCCATTGCAGACTGAATCTCCTGCCTCACTCCTCTATGCACTGATGGTATGAAGGTATGACCATTAGGAGACTGTGAATGTTCTCCACAAAGAAAAGGTTTGAGGGATATGCTGAATGGCACTATCAGATACCACCCTAGAATCTGGCTCCTCGGTATTCCAGGAAATTCAGAGAGCCATCCCACATGACTCCCCTGTGATCGTAAATGTGATGCTTCTAGTATGCTAGTTGCGACAGAGCTGAAAAATGCAGATGGAGTAAGGTTCAGACCTTACAGTCAATCTCCTAGGCAGTCACCAGAAGTCTCTTTCCTCTCTAAATCGCAGAACCATGGAATTCTGGTGTGCAAGACTATGGTGGATGATAGTGGTTTTGGTGCTATCCAACATTAGAGGCTATGTGGTGTGCTGCATGGAAGATTTAGTGATCCCTGGTTCTGTACACCCGTGAACAGAAGTGACAGTGAAGAAGAGACACAGACAAATGTCCAAAAAAAGAAAGTGACACCTCCATACAGAAAGGCCATTACTTCGGTCTCTTGTGCAACCACATGGCCTCCGTCTGCCATCTTGATGACATTATACATTCACATCCACATACCCCGCACGCACGCACACACTCCATTGGCATTCTATTACTTGCAAGTCTACATGCATGGGAACATTCAAGCCATAACTCACCCCAGGCATGTACTCCATGAAGATACAGAATACTGCATTCACTTCCATTGAATCAAAGTAAGTCACTATGCGATCATGTTGAAGGCTCTTGAATATCCTGATCCCACTTTTGATTCTCTGTGCCTCCTGCATGGGATTGTGGGGCAAGAGGTGTAGCATGGGATGTGCAACACCTAACCACTACAGAGCCAGTGAGAGACATACACAGTCATACACGACTTTGTGCAAGTAGTACATGCTACTGATGTTACAGTGAAGACTGTCTAACTACGTGTATGTCATTTGACAGGTGAACAAGTATTTTGAGTTAAAAAAGCTTGTGGGGTTGCTGCCCCATCTGGAAATACCTGCTCCCATCAGTTGCACACACATACGCACGTACACACACTGACACACGCACACACGCACGCACGCACACACACACACACACACACACATGTACAGAGAAAGCTCCAGCACAGACAGACACACTACTGTTTACCAGCACATGCATTTACAGTGAGCATTTACAGAAAGGAACCCAAAGTCGCCAGAGTAGCTAGCGTTTTGTGATGGCATGGGCGAGGTTCTGAAGTACATTTAGAAGGGCAAAAGTGTGCGTAAGCTTTTCGACACTACGGACAGTTTAAAACTGTTTGCGTGTGCAATTCACGGCGCTCACCGGTTTTTACGTTACTCCTATCAGGTGTCTCAGGCGGCGGAGTGAAGGCCTCTGAGGTGGTCATTATCGAAGAAGATGCTGGGCTAAGTCAATGACCTGCTGGGCGCTGTCCCAAAGCTGTCTCTTTGCCCGTCAACCACAAGTGCCTTTAGGAGTCTGTTACACAAGTAACAGTGGAAGAGGACGACCAAAGTTCTCCAAGACGACGTTTGGAAGCCGGTTTTCAATATCTCTTGGTCTCACACACACGTAGTCCACTTCTGGCCAAATGAAATAGTGTATAGTATAAATTCCTATACCCAACATACTTTGCCCAACACATTCAATATAAATGTAAGCATTGGCGTACAACCGTAGCTTCACACATTATATATCCCAACATGAAGCCATACAACAAAATCTCCATATGAAAACAATATAAGGGCTTAACTGTTGGGCCATGAAGGCTGGCTGTTTGAGATAGTGGCCAGATTATGCCGTGACCTTGTTACAAAAGTGGTTTGCTATTGTGCAATCTATACCATGGCAACTTGGACAGACAAAGAAAAGAAATCCTTTGCTGACAATTTGGGGTACTGATAGAGGACTTTTGAAGGCGAGTTTGGTAAACCACTTCGGTTTCGGTATGAACACTGTTGGACATGTTATACTGTAGTGTGAACATACCTCCTGCATGCTGGGGTGACAAGAAACCTTTCTGACGACCAGCTGCTCTCCAGTGTTAACACTCTTGCAGAGTAATACATCCCCAGAATTACCTTTTCCAAGCAACTTTACCTCGGTCCATTCCTTTAACGGGTCCACTGCAGAACATGCAGGACAAGTACATGCACTCAACACAACACTATACATGCTTTAGTAAGAATTAAAGTATTGTGACTTTGACCTCAGGTGGATATCTCTAATACACACCTGAGTCAGTCTTGTGTAGCTGAACGTTTTCTCCTGTCCATGTTTAATTGACAATGTCATGGTTCGGGAGAAAGGTCTGGTGAACAGCCTATGCTGATTTTATACTGAGCGCAAAGCTAATTAGTCACACCCATTAACAAAATGAGATAAAAACAATCATTCTGCAAAGAAAGACTGAAATGGCATGGCTCTGGTTGTGTTCACTTGGAAGTGGTATTGCCATCAATAGGATTGCATGTGATGCTGTGCATTTCAATGGTGTCATCAGTGGAGATGATTTATTTCATTACTCCATTTATCTGCTAACTGAGCCTTTGTCTTTTCCTACTAGTTACATATTCCCTACAAATGCGGCTCAAGCTCCAGATTGTCTCCTAATCATCATCCAAGCACCCTTCATGCTGGGTTACGACACGTTGGTATCAACTACGTATAACCAGGTATTGAAAGGGAGAAGCAACAGACAGCTGCTGGGGTATGGCTGTATATTGATCCCAAACTGGCTACCAGAACACTGGCGATATGATTGTACTTTTCTTTGTGGCTGGCGGCCTCTTTGCAATTACTATATTATTGTACAACTATTTCTGTACAGCTGTCTTATTCGCAAACTACACACTCGAATCTTTTAAACCACCCGATCTGTAATCATGATCAGATGATCTCAATTCCCATTGACTGCCCTCTACTGCTGTACTTTAGTATGCTGTTTGGGAGGCCCGTAATCTCTTCCACATCACTTGCCAAATTAATACTAAAAAGTGCAAATCAGTGGCTCATGAATGGCTATGTATCAATATCGATGACATGACAATCTTATAATAATATATGTACCACATAATTGCTTGTTGCCTAATTACTCCTTCAGTTTTGAACGGATGATTATGAAACATGGTAGGAATACGAAGAGGCATAGCGAGGGTAACATGGTCAAGCCAAAATTTGGTTTAAAGTCATTCCATCCAAGTTCTTGCCACTTTCATGGTCACTATCATATCTAAGAGATAGGGAAAAGATCATGCTTCGTTGTCCACAAACTCCTCCTTCAATTTTCTACCAACCTTCGCCAAACTTAGAAGAGTATATCACGGCAATCCAGGGGTGACCTAAGGTGGTTAGTGCTTTCGCCGCTGGACTCCTTTAGATGAAATGGATTAACATCAGTAAATTCTGTACATACGGAGTTTTACGGAGTGAGTCTACAGAATGCTCACAACTAAATGGACAGCTTTGATTGGTTCAATGTTTAAATTACAAACCATAAACTGGGAACCCACCTGAAGGGCGGGTATTCAGCTAGTGGGTATAATTTTGGGCAAAATGACAAAATTCCGGAGCAGTGAAGCATAGCAAAAACTTTAACATCCTTTCACTTCAGAGTATAACAGGCTCAAGAGTCAAATAATTGTGTACTTACAAACATACTACCATCAGAGAACACAAGTGAAGCACTACACACAGACATGACAAGCACAGACATAACTGAAACACACACCAAAGTACACACACTAACAAATACACCACACACACTACACACACATCACACACCACGTACACATTATGCAACTATACATACTGAGCAGACCTTCAGTGACACCAAGGTCTGCCTGGAGGTTGTCAACGTGTCGTCGTGCTAATCCTGCATAATTCATAGCGTCCAAAAGTACTGTCCAGGTAGGAGGTTGGACACCTGCACCCTCAATCCAATACGTCAACCCTTGCTGTACTGCCTCTTCCTCATTATAGGAATGGGTATTGAAACACATAGCTATTCTGCCTACATCAAGCTCCAGTCCATCGAGAAGTGCTCTCCCCCTGCCTGCAGCATTCCTGCTCACATGTCTTCTGAACAGTGCAAGATGGTCTGAGCGATCTGCAGAGAAGGTAACACCATCACACTCACATCCCTCACTAGTGACACAAGTGATAACTAACTCACCATACACCTTCTGTGACAAGACGGCCATTGGAGCTGTAAAGGTGCCAACTGAAAGGGAGGATATTCAACAACTGTAAAGAGCACACCACAAACATGCACCAGCCCATACACACACACTGCACAGACAATTGCATTAGGATACTGTACTCCGTACAACAAACTACTGTACATTGTGTGCTGTACATACTGTTAGCATAAGCGACTAATGGGTCGTGCTCTGTACAAACAGTATAGGCTGTTCACCAGACCATATCTCTCTGACCGATTACTTCATCAATTAAAAATGAAGGGGAGAAAGTGCTCTGCTACACGAGATTAAGTATGCACACGTACACATACAGTGCACAGACACACCTCATTAGCAATCTATGTAGTGTACAAGACACTGCACAAACAAATGCTACATCCAACAACACATACATTACAGTACACAACACATGTAGTGCAGTCACTACAAACAACCCTGAGCTGACTAGACAGTTCAGTAGGACTACAGCTCGACTTCTATCCTAAACTGCTGCCTGTGGAAAGCTTGATACACTCGCAGGGGTAAGTTGCAATGCCACACAAGTGGGAGTGTCAAGTTCATGAAGAATAATATCGACAGAAGCAGGGAGATGGAACCACATGACCGACTCATCAACTTATAGTAAATTAAATGCCGAATGAGAGGTGTTTCTGAGATTTAGAGCATGAGGCACAAGAGCACGAAGCAATTGAGTGCCGAGTGATCTAAATCTTTAGAGACACCGATTGGTCAGCATTTTAAGTGTTATAGATCCCGAATGATTCATTAGCAAATCAAGTTGCTTCATGTCTACTTGATGATGTCTGTGTTCTTGATAACGAGTTTAGCCCTGGAGATGGTGAAGTAAGCCAACAGTGCCGTTACTGCTCTGAAGAGCTCCCATTTTGCAGCTGTAAGGTTCCACCTCAAGTTTGTGAGACCATAGGAACAGCCAACCGACACCAACGTCAGCAGTGCTGATAGCTACGCAGACGCTATGCGCTAAGGAAGCGCCAAAGGAGAGACTGCCAGCCCTGCTCCAGCTTGTGGATGACGTGCCACCCTCAAGGCCTGCTAATTGCCATCAAAGAAGGCCGCTACCTCCCAGGCTTCAACAAGATGCTGAAAGAACTGCAACAACAGAACAATCAACTGCTAAGTATAGTGTGTTCTCATTTATGTTGCTCATTACTAATGATTTCCATATGAAATATGGTAGTGTGACTGTGGAATAGTGCGAAGTGCCTGGGAATGCATGTATATTCAACGCGCGAGGTACCTGGGGGTGCATCTGTCGAATATACATGCACTCTCGGGCAGTTCGCAGGCGCATATACATGTAAGCGTGAACGATGGTGATGTATGTATAAGTTTCAGGTGCACTGAATACATTCATGTTACCATGGCAATGGGATCTATAATAAGCACACACACAAACATGCACACACTCACACTACATACAGTACACACACATCCCCAGCCACCTCCCAATGACAGCACTTCTTCTCTTGCTTACTACCTACATAGGCTCAAGCAAATGCTAGTCTGTGCTATGCTACAACATGTGAGACAGTACTATCTGTACACATGCTCATTTATACCTGCTAGTGTTCTATGACACACTTGAGTCTAGTTCATGACTCCTGAAGAGGAATGCCCATGTTCAGATATGGTACACTGAGTTACAACTACAGGACTCACCACTAGGGAAGTCAGCAGCATGAACAGCTCCTTCTGGTCTGAACTCAATAGTTGAAGGAGCTGGAGGAGGTCCAGGAAGACACACACAGACATGAAGACTTAAACTCACATAAACCCATTCATACTTTGCAGCTGTAAGGAGTTGTACTACGTACATGCAAACAAGGCACACACTGAAGTCGTGAAAGTTATCAGGCATGCTGGGTTGATAGTACGTAGCTTGATTCTTCTTTGGGATGATCAAGCGTACAAGGAAACGCTTGTCAATTCAGTGCAACGTTTCACCCATTACAGATTTTGTCAAGAATATAATACTAAACTCACAAACTCCTGAGTGGAGTTGCATAAGCCAGACAGAGCCCTAGTCTCGCGCGCCAGACCCACTTGCGGAGGGTCTGGTATTATTGCATAAGCTGGCTTGTGTCTAGGACTAGATCCTGTCCTGACCAATCAGATTTGCCGTTTGCCATATATTGTCAGCCCAAAATTAAGATACATGGCATCGGCTTGCTCCAAGGATATCGATGGGACGTGCTGCGTGTGATTTCGCTTTGATACACTCTCAAACAGAGCACTAACCATACAAGCACAACAATGTGAAACCATGCAATCCATACAAGGAGTATCAGGGAACACAAGTGGAACACTACACACAGACATGACCTGCACAGACACAACAAAGAAACATACACCAAATAACACACACTAACCACAAATAAAACCACACACCACATACACATCACACAACCACTACACACACAACTACACATACTAAGTATACCTTCAGTGACGCCAAGGTCTGCCTTGAGGCTTTGAATGTGCTGTTGCGCTAATCCCGCATACTTCATTGCCTCTAAAAGTGCTGCCCAGGTAGCTTGGATACCTTCACCGTCAATCCAGTATGTCAGCCCCTGCTGCACTGCCGCTTCCTCGTCATTGGGATGGCCCCCGAAGCACATATCTATTCTGCCAACAAAAAGTCCCAATCCTTCCAGAAGTGCCCTGCCCCTGCCTGCAGCATTTCTGCTCACATGTCTTCTCAACAGTTGTAGACTGTCTGAGTGATCTGCGGAGCGAACGTAACACCCTCACACTCGCATCCCTTATGAGTGACACAAGTGATTAACTCACCACGCACTTTCTGTGACAAGATGGCCTCTGAACCTGTAAAGGTGCCAAATGTACACACACAGTGCACAGACACACCTCATTAACATACTGTGTGACTGTACAAGGTACAGTACAAACAAAGGATACTTCCAACACCACATACATTACAGTACACAACACATGTAGTGCAGTCACTACATACAATCCTGAGGTGACTAGACAGTTCAGTAGAACTACAGGTGGGCTTCTAACCTAAACTGCTTCCAATACACTCACAGAGACACCAATGACGTGAGACACACAGCCTTCATCTGTGTTGCCTCATCTCCAAAGGGATCTTTCAGCCATGGTAGATCTCGTTTTCGCCCGTATCCGTAGCAATTCCACTGCGTTTGCACCTTCCGTTCACATGCAAATGACGAAAGCGATTTGGTAAACGGAAGTTTTCAAAAATGGAGACCTAAGTGGAGCTGTTCAAAAACGGTATCATATCATACGTGTGTAAACGGGTGAAAACGGTTCTTTTCGGCTTCGGTTGTCTTCGAGGCATACCAGAATGTCGCTAACCGAAAGGAGAAAGACTTTTTCAGTGGTCTTAGGCCTTACTTCCAACGTTTTAGCGTTTTTTGTCCCTTTCGCCTCCTCATATTCCTGCGAATTCGTATCAATGTAAACGGTACGAATACGGAACGCTATCCGCAGCAATTGCTCCGTATACGAATGAAAACATTTTAATGTAAATGGGGCCTTAGTCATTGCAAGAAGGAGATGGTTTTTACATTCCCTTTGTCTTTCACACAGAAAATGAAAGAGGAAAAAGTGCAATATATGTAGATTGCTCAAGTGTGTACTAGAACATGTTGTCACTGATGAGTATTCCTCAGAAAACTTCCAATCTTGAGTATGCAAACACATAATGTGGTCTGTACTCGAGCAGTAACATTATTGGCTGAAAGGTTTGTAAACCATACTTCAACTGTGAATGGGGTAATTATTAGTGGCTAATCCGGTAATAGTCGCCTCAAGTTACTAGTTAACCAGTAACTTAGAGTTAACCAGTAAAGTCCCATCTGCCTCCAGTTAATAGTTGCCAGCTACTTAAAGTAATGGCCACCTTAAGTGAATCATTACGGATTGAGCAGTCCAAGTGAAAGGGTTGTGTGGAGTAGTGTTGCATGTAGTGAAGACCACAACTGACCAATAATACAAAGACATAGCAACAAACACACTCACCAGTTTCTGGCTGGGAAGGAGGGGTGGGCTGAGGCTGACCACGGCCTGTTATAGGGAAAAGCAGTGAGCATGTTATTGCAGTAATTGCTACATAAAATCACTTTACCATCAAATCACGCACTACACAAGATTGGTTCTAGGTTATCCTCACATAAAGAAAATACCTTTTGTGGCTAGGGGTACACGTGCTTGATCTATTACCAAAATTCATTAGCGAACAATTTGCATAATTGCCAAATGTTTCTACAACCATGTGGTTGTCTTCATCAGGGCAGGTACAAACAGAAGGAACCACCACCACCATGTGGACAGAGATCAGGGTAGTGTGCTGGAGCAGCAACCCCACGTGTAACGGAGGCTTACTTTAAAAGCTGCAATTCGCATTATGTCACAGCCTCACACTTAGAACAGAAATGATGGCACATTGCCCCAGTTTACGTACAACAATATTATTTCTTGAAGTGAGTGCTTCTCAGCTGGCTCAGGCATCAGAAAGGGTTGGTTCTCTAATAGCAGCTTCACAAGCTAATACCAGCTTCTTGTGAAGCTGGTATTAGAGAACCAACCCTTTCTGAATATTATTTCTTGTTAGACACTCTCACTGTACCTTGCACGTTTCCCTAAATCCTGCCCAAACAGTCCCTCATTAGGTTCTTGGACTGATACAAAACGGTTAGATTCATAATTCTATGCACTACAGACCCTGGAAGGGGGGCATACAAACCAAACGAACTCCACCCTGCGTATCCAGTAGCCAGACCACTATTTTGGGAGGGCTGAGTCTGAGCAAAATAGCAGTCTGGCTATGTGAGACTATCAGGAGATTAAAGTATGTACTGTAGCTATGGACTGCGATGTGCCTCTATCAGGGCCGTAGCCACTGGTCCGGTTGGTCTGGTTTCAACTGGACCACTTTTTAGCTATACAGCAAATTTTATAATTTCTCTCCATTAGGCTAATGGCAAGCTACATTTGATTATAGGACAACAAGGTATCAAGCAGTTACAGTACTTAATCTGAAACTTGAAGTTCCACGGTTAAATCACTCGTCGTGCCACAGTGCGCTAACTTTTAAGCAATTTTCCCCAACGCGCGATTCGATTCAAACAGCAGCCATTACTGTATGATGTCATACTTCGCCTATGATCGACACATTGTCGACCCGCTTTGCCCTACGCATGGCAGCAAAGAGTTTGCAAGAGTCTGTTCCAAAACTTCCTGATAAGCCCCATCATCCCAAGGATTTTGACTTCCCCAAGCGACCCTTTGGCAAAACCAAGCCTGTGGAGTGCTCTGCACAAAGCCAGTAGTTTAATACCTGGCCATTCCAATAGTCACACCTTCATGCTGAGTGCAGTTTTTATTCTAACCAATACATGCAAGTAATTGATGCATGATTGAGATAATTTACTCCAAAATTATGACAGGAACAGCCTCAGAAGCCCTCAAAACTGAAAAGTTTTCCTGGGGGCTGTGCCCCCACACCCCTTCTACTTATTCACCTTCCAGCAATTACAAGCTGACCACTATGAATGGGGTGGCTAAGGCCCTGTCTATCCAAACCGTCAAACACTGACACCTGAAGACCAAACAGAGGATGGCCAAACTACTACCCAATCTAACTACTGTAGCTCAACCCACATTCTCCCCTTCCCTCCCTCCCTCACCCCCAAACTCCTTCAGCCACCCTCCCTCACCCTTCCTCCTTCTTTCCCTCATTACCCTCCCCCATACCAGTTGTTGCACCTGTTTCTAGATGGAAATGGCTTAGCTTGAGGTGTCTGCAACAGTTGATTTGGACATCCACCACTAGAGAGGAGTGTACCACTAACAACCACCTGCAGGACGTTTTAAATGGCACAGCCAGTGTTGGAGATTAGGAGACATGCTTGAACAGCTTCTAGTTTGAGTATGGAGCAGAGACTGTAGGAAAAACTGCTGGAAATGACGATTGCGTGTTACCAATAAACATTTGTCTTGTACTACTGTACTAAAACTTGTGCAGGATTGATTTTGACACATTCGCTAGCCCTACTGCCAAAAAGGGGAATTAGTGGATACATAGGAGCACACTTGGACACTTCGTACACTGAGCAGTCCAAATTATGTACATATTGCAAAGATCACTGTACAATGACAATTAGACTCAATCAATCCACTGGCCATACGTCATAACAAGACCTAGATCATGTATATATGTGTAACACACGAAGAGCCTACAGTTAGTAGGGCACACACTGAAGGGTTAGGTCATGCAAGGAAAAACTAAATCATGCACAGACATACAGACACAAATGAACACACACTGGACTTATGTACCTTCCAGCATTGTCTTCATGTCCCTCCCCAGTGCTTTCATCTTTGGTTTGCTTCTCACAGAAATGATGACGTCGCAGACTACCTTCAGGTCATTTATGGTACACTTTGACAACAGGGCTAAATGGAGAATCTGATTCTGCTGCATTGGATCAGAAATCCTTGTGATGGACTCTAAATCACCCTTCGAAATGATACCTTTGTCTTCCAGATGGAATACAATGCTTGAGGCATCCACTTCAGTAATGAACTGCTTCCGGAAATGGTCAAGAACTTGTCTTACTATACATACAGGGAAAGACTACGATAAAGCCAGCCAACATTCACTGTTCACACGTAAAGACCACACAGAGGATGCCCCAAGCTCACTATCCAAACTAACTGGCTCAACCCATGCACATCCTCTTTTACCTACTTCACCTTTGTTTCTCCTTCTCTTACCCTCCCTCCCTCTGTTCTTCCTTCCCCTCCCTTGCAAGTGTGTGCACGAGTTGATACTGTTTGCAGGACAATTGTGATTATACACATTTTGTTACCAGAAGTGACTAACTGTGGTCGCGCTCTGTACAAAATGGTATAGGCTGTTCACCAGACCATTTCTCCCCTACCAATTACATCATCAATTAAAAATGAAGGGGAGAAAGTGCTCTGCTACACGAGATTAAGCATGCACACATACACACACAACGAACAGACACACCTCACTTACAATCTATGTACTGTACAAGATACTGTACAAACAAATGCTACATCCAACACCACATACATTACAGTACACAACACATGTAGTGCAGTCACTACAAACATGCAACCCTGAGCTGACTAGACAGCTCAGTAGAAGGTCAGGTGCATGGGCTTCTATCCTAAACTGTTGCAATGACGTGAGACACACAGCCTTTATCTGTGTTACCTCATCACCAAAGGGATCTCTCAGCTATGGTAGATCTTAGTCTTTGCAAGAAGGACATGGCTTTTACATTCCCCTTGTCTTTCACACAGAAATTAAACAGGAACAAGTGCTGTATACATAGATTGCTCGGGTGTGTACTACCGTATAGTGGGAAAATTTCCCGGAAGAAAATTTCGCGATTTTGTTCAAAACCAAACATTTCGCGGTTTTAATTTCGCGATTTCCAACCTCCAAAACATCTCTTTGGTAGGCAAACTACATTGCTGAAGGGAATGTTCGAGCACAGAACAGTAAGATAGCACTTAAATGGCTAAACCCGCTATGCGGCGGCCATCTTATTATGACGTTTGCATATTATTATACTGATGGGTGGAGAAAATTCGCGAAGGAAATTTTCGCGAACTTGGTGAAATCGCGAAAATCGTGAACATTAAACCTCGCGAAATTTTTCCGCTATACGGTAGAACATGTTGTCGCTGATGAGTCATCCGCAGAAAAGCTCTTACAAACACTTAATGTGAACTATACATGAGCAGAAATAATATAGTATTTGTCACAAGTTACTTACATGATTGATGATGACAAACTTTGCAAATCCTGTTGCAGGTTTCCTTGAATGGCGGCAAAGACTGATGCAAAATGACCATGCCCGTTCTGCGCACTACCTATGTGGGTTCTGCAAAGGCCCTTAAACTCCCATAGTATTTACATAGGTAGCCATGTATGCAAAGGAACAATTAATGTAATTCGACTGTATGTTATAGTAATACACCTTCGCAGCTAGAAGAGCTGCTGGGGAGTCCATGGGCATTTCACTAGGCCTCTCCTATTCTTGAAGTACGCCACTGTTGTCCCAGAGTACTCTTCCCTTTGCCATTCGCCTTTTATGTCAGGTAAAAATGGCATAACGGTAGCAGTAGGTCAGAAAGTGAGGCTATTGGAGCTGGCATTGCAGAGCAGACCACAGCAGAGGTGGAAGGGCCCACTCTTCCATCACTGCTGTCTGCTGAGATATCATGCTTTCGTGCAAAGCCTGAAGGTGGTGCGACAGGCGAGCTTTGACGCTGACACAGCATCAGCAAGGCAGTTTGGCTTTCGCAATCGAGGACACTGAATGCTTTCTTTGTTTCCGAGGGTTCTGCCAAGCTGGTTAAACCAAGCTTCGAAACCTAATACGATCTGCAGCCCTACATGGAATATGCAATCTCCTGCATGCAAGTCCATGCAAAGTCTTTGATCACTCTGCGTCCAGTCGAAGGAAGTCTGCACTCTGCTGCTCGGCAGTCTACATAACACCTATTCAGCCATTCCATAGTAAAACGTAAGTAACTTGTGTCAAGTACTGTATTGGCTGAAAGAGATATACTTCAACCGTTGGGAGCGAGGGGGTGGGGGGTAACAGCTAGAGGCTAATGTGGTACAATACTTGTCTAAAGTAACTTTATTATTAAACCATGCACTACACAAGGTTGGTTTAGGTCTTACTAACATATGAAATGAATCATTTATGGTGAGCACTTGTATTAGTGATACATGTGCTCAATCCATTATCGAATTTCCCTAGCCAAAATCTCAAGTATTCGCAAAACATTTCAGCAACCATGTAGTTGTCTTCAACAGTGGTGAGTACACACAGGACGAACCACCACCACCACCCCATGGACTGGTATAATGTCAAAGTACTGGAGCAACAACCCTGTCCATTCCATAGGCTCACTTTAGAGGCAATTCACATTAGGTCACAGCCTCACACTTAAACAGAAACGATGGCACATGCCCCCAGTTTATCAATTCAGTATTTCTTGTTAGATACTCCACTGTACCTTTTATGCTTCCCCAATTCTCAGACAAACAGTCCCTAAAGTTCTGTCATGCCAAATTTGGACCCCCCATAAGTAGGCCCCCTGCGGAACTGCAACAGCAACCAAAATGGTTCCCCCCTTGCTAAATCACCAGCGCCAGTGTGGATTGACGGTCAGATTCGTTGTGTACTTGTACCCTGACGTCTTTCCCAGGTTGGGACGCATTCTCAATCCAGGATAACATGTTTCGTTCGATGAAAAGGCGATTTCGCTCATTGAATGGGCGCTTTAGCTCGATTTATAGGCGATTTCGTCCGATGAGTGGACAATTTTGTTCAATGAATAGATGATTTCAGCTGACATGTCTTCGCTGAGCGCTCAGGATCTACCACAACAACAAATATTGGGAGACGAAAGGGACTTTGTCACTACGGCGGAACCAATATCCGGCCATTTTCTGCTGTTTTTGGCCTGGCGAAACCATTTCAGCGGGGGAACTTTTACGTCATGACAGTTCATTCATCCATCATCTGTCATCTCACTTGCTGTCACTCACACCTAGATTCAGCACCATTCCACACACAACTATACATACTGAGCACACCTTCAGTGACGCCAAGGTCTGCCTGGAGGTTGTCAATGTGCCGTTGAGCTAATCCTGCATAATTCATAGAGTCCAATAGTACTTTCCAGGTAGGAGGTTGGAAACCTGCACCCTCAATCCAATACGTCAAACCCTCCTGTACTGCCTCTTCCTCATTATAGGGATGGGCATTGAAACACATATTAATTCTGCCTACATCAAGCACCAGTCCCTCAAGAAGTACTCTCCCCCTGCCTGTAGCATTCCTGCTCACATGTCTTCTGAACAGCATGTGATACTTTGGGTGATCTGCAGAGAAGGTAACACCATCACACTCACATCCCCCACTAGCGACACAAGTGATAACTAACTTACCATAGTCTCGCGTAGCCAGACCGCCATCTTTGCTCAGACCCCGCCTTCGCAAAGATGGCGGTCTGGCTACGCGAGACTAAACTTACCCAGGGGGGGTCGGTCAAGGTCACGTGTGTCCTCAAAATGGCCGACGCGGCTGCTCTTTACTGTGTATTTTACCTATACTAGCTAAGAGCAGACATATTTCGAGAAACACGTCGCATCGCTTGTTTCTTTGCTTCTGAGCACACAGTTGGACAAGGGCTATCAGAAAATGGACCCTTCCCCGCCCTTCCCCAGCATCTAGGTAGGTTTTGCGAGCATTTTCCAACACCGGTGTACGAGTGTTCGCTGATGCTGGCTACGAGGCAGATGGAGCCTAATCTGGAATACTGAGCAAGTGCTCCTGTGGAAGTGACTCCTTAGAAGCTGGTAGCGAGTCCTCATTGATCACTTCAGGACTGCAAGACTGATAGGTTGACTGCTTCTGCAATGGGAGTGCAATCGGCAGCCACGTCCTTGCAATCGTCTTAGTTCTGTACACGATTTGTCACATTTGATAGCAGGGATGCTAGAAATGGCTTGAGCGTGCTGGCAATCCTCAAGAAACGCTGCGATAACTTGCAAAACTAAATCGTGAAAGCGGTCAGACAATTAAGCCCAATCCACCGTATGGCTCCTTGGCTACGTACGTACGGCTCATACCAGGGGCGCGAATGCAGTACAAGGCCCTGCCATGGCTCAGGGTATGCACATTCGGCCTTGGAGCACAGTCAGCTAACATATGGAGACGCGATTGGAATGTCAGGAATGCAATTATTGAGGTGCTGGTATTGCGCAATCCCAGGACCTTGTCCGACCCCCCCTGAAACTTACCATACACCTTCTGTGACAAGATGGCCTCTGAACCTGTAAAGGTGCCAAATGGAGATGAGAACATTTAACAGCAGTTAGTGTAAATAGCACGCCGCTCACATGACCATAAGCAAGCATGCACACGTACGCACACAGCGCACAGATAACCTCAATAATAATCTGCGCAGACCGACCGCTAAATGGCTCAACCCACAGACTCTATTACCTCCTACCTTCCCGACTTTCTTCCTTCTCTTCTTAGCTACCCTCCCTTCCCCCCACTCTCTTACTTACCACATTAATTGCAACACATCTCCTGCACACACTAGGACTCACCCGTGTCCATTCCTGTGACACCAGTAACGTGCGACACAGCCTTTCTCTGAGTCGTCCGACCTCCGGAAGGATCTACCTACGCGTAGTAGCAGCGGTGTATCAGATTGTTAGCTAAGTACAGGTTCAGACTCAATTATTCTGCATCGTCATCGGCAGCTAGTCTATTGCAGTAGATTGCTATAGGGAGACTCTACGGGGAGCACATCTGCCTACTGTTCAACAATGAATCGTAATTGATTGGACGCATCTGTTGCTGCGCATGCGCAGTTCTGGACGGGGAAACTCCGCCCTGGGCATTTCTACTGCTCTCTAAACGCCAATTTAAGCGCAAGGATGCCGCATGAGTGCATGATGGCATGTGTTTGGCATTCATCATTAACCATACAATAGCAAATGAGCAAACTAGCTATAGATGGCAGGCTAAGTGGGGCAAGGGATGGCTATACAAGGTATGGTGACGTGCATGAACAAAGGTGCATAGCTACATGCCTCAGCCTCTTTCAGCCATTGTGTGCCCATGCATGCAAACTGGAAGAGACGTCTGCCACTGATCATGTAAACTATATAGCCACCTGCTACAGCAAGATGTCTGCTGTTGTGTGTGCGCACGCTCCATATGTACATTATTTGCATACACCGCAACTGATGCTGAAAGAAGTGAAGTATACACTGTATTAACAGCAGCACACTGCAACATACCGCTATAAAATCACAAAAGATCCTATCCAACACTGCTACACACTGAATGGTGAAGCAACATGTATAACATACTGACCTGTAACAGAAGTAAGACTAGTAGCTATTACATATGTAGCTTCTTATAAACTCACTAGTACACTAGTACAAACAGAACAGTCTGGCAGTGTCTTGTCACTAGACCTAGTCAGGTACAGCTCATGTAGGAGGAGTGGGACCCAGCAAACCTGCAGTAATGCAAAGAGGAAGACAGCATAACAAGAGACAAGGGCAGAGGGCCTTTGGTGCTTGGTACATGGGGAGTAGGTGTGTGATGCACTGTGAGAAACTACTGGTAAGCCTAAGCACAGACTTGTAAATTTCGTTTGGATTTGTGTCTTGCCCAGTGTGAGGCATGTCCTGTAATTAACATAGCTAAATAATGAGTATTGTTACAATGAATACAAATGCATCAAAGTGTTCCGACATTCCACAAGCATTATTACTGTAAAGTGGACACCATGGCCAGTTGAGTTGCATTGACACCCCCAAATACATGCACACACACACGCGCGCACACATGTGCACGCATATGCACACACACACACACACACACACACACACACACACACACACACACACACACACACACACACACACACACACACACACACACACACACACACACACACACACACACACACACACACACACACACACACACACACACCACTCCAGTGTAGTCTAGTTCTCTGCATTCCCAAGCACCAGTGGTAGAGAGGGTTGAGCAAGCTGGACTTGAGTGCATTGTACATAAGCCCTAACTCACCTCAGGCAAGTACTCCATGAAGACACTGAGTGCAACACACTTCACTCTGAACCAGCTAGAACATGTGACTATGTGTTCGTGATGATGGAGGTTCTTGAGTAGTTGGGTCACTGCCTTGAAATGTGTACCGCCTACATGGGGAGGGGCGGGGCAGGAGGAGGGGTATAAGTACACATTACAGAATCAATTGGCACACAGTTATTAGCTAACCATTGGCAATGGCAGCAATGGTGACAACGTACATTACCTGTCATATTATCTCAGACATGATGGATGCAAAACATTATACATTACTCTTGGCAGGGATCACAATTACAACTAATACCACATAACATTTATATTGAAACTTGAGTAGCATGCTATCTGACATTTAATTGGATCCAAATCATTACGGTCTGACTACTGCCAACAATTCAGTATAGCTCACCAGGTTCTGTACGTGTCACTCCAGTCACTTGTCCACCAACAGTACAATGAAGTTAACATCGATCTTGGTAGCAAAAGGCATTTCAGGGCAATACTGCCAGCTGCATAGACAAAGATATGAGTTGACTGTCAGAGCAGAAGCCAACAATGAAGTGATGGAAGAGATACTCTATGTACTATTGATTTCTGTCCACACACAATTTAAGACTGTTATTTAATTTACAAACTTAAAATTATTTTGTATTCATTGTGTTGGCTACTCTACAGTGGTACAAAATAAAGTGCACAGTTTTGGAAGCAGATTGGTTACTATATATAGACAGGCGGTTACACATCATGACCTCATTAGATGTCAAGAGTCATTACAATTGAAGCAACCCCACCATGCTTCAGAGTTGACTGTATACAGCACCACACATGTCTGTGTAGCTAGTGCGTACACATGAGTATACATGTGTGAGTATGTGTTGATCATGTGACATTCTGTGCTGGGTCAACTCAACAGGGAAGGGCGTAGCTCCATGCATAAAACAATTATATTTGCCTTATCCAGAATACAGTATAGTTGGTGCATTAGATTGAGTGTATGTGAGCGAGAATAAATGCCCTGATGATTCCCCGAATCTACCTGACTGTCTCCCCCCCTTCGCCTCTCTTTTAGTATCGCTACATTGACCAGACCACTCGACACATTCAGGCGGTTGTGAAGAGCTTTGGGTCCTTACAAGCAGGGAAGAAGGAGTATGGTAAGTTCTAGTCCAAGTCTCTTGTGATGCTCGTGGCCCCGGCCAGTCTGCAACTTTATCAGTTACAGCTTGGACGTAGAGTCTTGCAGCCTCACGCAGCTCATGATTCACTATCCGCTGCTCTCTCTTAGCTTGTAATGCTACTCTACACAGAATAGGAGTGTAGTGTGTGTGTGTGTGTACTATGACAGTGCCTAGTGTTGAGTGAGTGGTGCTGGGTATTCTTGATTTTCCTTTCCACTGGCCCTCTCCATATCCATAGCAACTGGTCTATCACTATGGCAACCCCTTTCCCTCCCCCAGTTAATGATGCCAGAGAGCAAATGATCGATGTGTCTGTCAGGGACTATACCAGTACATATACAAGGTATGTACGTACATGTGTGTATCGTATGTGTGTACGAGTGTACGTGTGTGTGTATGTATGTGTGTATGTATGTGTGTACGTATGTGTGTGCGTATGTGTGTGCGTATGTGTGTATGTATGTGTGTACGTGCATACACCACACAACTCTTGACAGTTTGGGGATTTGCTTACCACTGTCAGATTATAATGTTGCTGAAATAGACTACATTCAGCCACTGTAAGTATCCCCTCCCCTCCTCTCTCCTCCTCTCCCCTCCCCTCCCTTCCCCTCTCCTCCTCTCCCCTCCCCCCCTTCCCCTCTCCTCCCCTCCTCTCCTCTCCCCTCCCCTCCCCTCCCCCCTCCCCTTCTCTCCCTCCCCCTCCTCTCCCCTCCCCTCCCTTCCCCTCTCCTCTCCTCTCCCCTCCCCTCTCCCCTCCCCTCTCCTCCCCTCCCCTCCTCTCCCCTCCCCTCCCCTCCCCTCCCCTCCCCTCCCCTCCCCTCCTCTCCCTTCCTCTCCTTTCCCCTCCCCCTCCCCTTCTCTCCCCTCCCCTCCCCTCCCCCCTCCCCTTCTCTCCCTCCCCCTCCTCTCCCCTCCCCTCCCCTCCCTTCCCCTCCCCTCCCCTCCCCTCCCCTCCTCTCCTTTCCCCTCCCCCTCCCCCTCCCCTTCTCTCCCCTCCCCTCCCCTCCCCCCTCCCCTTCTCTCCCTCCCCCTCCTCTCCCCTCCCCTCCCTTCCCTCTCCTCTCCTTTCCCCTCCCCTCCCCTCCTCTCCTCTCCCCACCCCTCCCCTCCCCTCCTCTCCCCTCCTCTCCTTTCCCCTCCCCCTCCCCCTCCTCTCCTCTCCCCTCCCCTCCCCCTCCCCCTCCCCTTCTCTCCCCTCCCCCTCCCCCTCCCCTTCTCTCCCCTCCTCCTTCTCCTCCCCTTCTCTCCCCTCCCCCTCCCCCTCCCTCTCCCCTCCCCCCTTCCCACCCTTAGGTGCCAGCTACAACATTCCTGTGGAGATTTACCTGTGTACTGACTACCCCTATCAGTGCCCCTATTGCCTGGTCCAGCCCACTCCTGATATGATGATTGCTCCCTCAAAGTACGTCAACCAGCAAGGTGTCATCTTCCTGCCGTACCTCCATGACTGGAAGCACGTGAGTGGAGGGAGGGGCCATATGAACGGGGCGGGGCTACGAATGTGGATAGAGGGCGGGGCTATGTGGACACAGGTTGGGCTATGTGAGCAGAGGGAGGGGCTTAGAGAACAGTGGGAGGGGCCGTGTGGACAGTGGGAGGGGCGTGTGGACAGTGGGAGGGGCCGTGTGAACAGTGGGAGGGGCCGTGTGAACAGTGGGAGGGGCTGTGTGAACAGAGGGTGCAGCCATGGATGTTAGAAGTAGCAGAAGTGGTCATGTACGATGTATTCCTTGGAAAGTGGTCCAGTACTGGATTTGTGACTATTTTGTTTAATTGTGAAATAATTATGTGTTCACTCATAGCTAGATGGATAACTACTTCTTCATTTGAAGGGTTCTGTTTATACCTTTCCATGTACAGACACTCTTTCGACTTGTATGCTGTTGTGTGCATGCACATTTGTTTATTTTTGTGCCCCTCCCTCCTTCCTTCTCATCCTCCTCTCTCCCTCCCTCTCCAACCCTCCTTCCCTGTCTCCCCTCCCTTCCTCCTCTCTCTTCCCCCTCCAGGCCATGTGTGACCTCACCACACTTATCCAAGTGCTGATTGCTGCCTTCAGTGAAAAGAGTCCAGTTTTCGCCCGACCCCCCAACCAGCCTCCTCCTCCTCAACAGCAGCCGTACAACCCTTATGTAAGTGGAGGAGTTATTCACTGGACACCCCTGTGTGTGTGTTGTTGTATACATTGCAGTGCCCTACTGGCCCTCTGCCCTTGTCAGTAGATTGTGACTGTTTTACTTGTTCTCTCTCTTATTTAGGGAGCCGCCCCTTATCCCAATCAGGGTTACCCCCCCTACACTCAGGGTGATGGTTCCAACCCACCTTATCCAGTCACAACTGGTCAGAGCCAGATGCCCACACCCCACATGCCATCAGCACAGGGTTATCCTCCTGCTGCCTACCAGCCCGCTGGCGGCTACCAACCCACCCAGTCTCTGGGGGGCGTCGGCACAGCTGCTCTCGCTGGTACGGCTGCCACTGTTGCTGTGTCTGCCGAGGATGAGAGGAAAAAGAAAGGTGAGGGACACTCCTTGATTGTGTCTTTTGTTTTGTGTGTGTGTGTGTGTGTGTGTGTGTGTGTGTGTGTGTGTGTGTGTGTGTGCATGTGTGTGTGTGTGTGTGTGTGTGTGTGTGTGTGTGTGTGTGTGCATGTGCGCTCGTGTGTGTGTGTGTGCGTGCATGTGCGTGTGCATGTGTGTGTGTGGGTGCATGTGTGTGTGTGTGTGCATGTGTGTGTGCGTGTGCGTGCGTGTGTGTGTATGAACTCTTCCTCTGCCTGGTGTTACCCGCAGAGGAGGATGAGAAAGCTGAGCGTGAGTCAATGATCAGTGCTGTCACTGAACGTATCAAGCGTCAGGTGTGGAATGCTCTGGACCAAGGTGAGGTGGAAATGAGCCAGCTGATTGAGACTCAGGAGAAGCTGAAGAGGGGAAGCGAAGAGCTTAACAGGAAACTGCAGAACATGGAGGATGAGCAGGTGAGGGGGCGGGGCAATGGTCATATGACAGTCACATGACAGTATGTCATGTTGTCACAAGGCATTCGCATGACCTAATAGTAACAATCACTCTAATCATACGCCGTACAAGAGTTATGGTGGGTATGGATATTGGTAAATTGGCCTGGCGGAAAAATTTGGCTGGAGATTTTTTAGTGCATGACAGTACACTCTGTACACTTTCGATACTGTATGCTTTAGCTACACGGTCTAGTGTGCTAGACCCTCCCTTCTTCAGGCACTGGGAGGGTCTAGCGTGCTAGACTGTACAGTACACTATGCAGGCTTTTCATAATAATAGTGTTGTTGTGTGTGCAGCGCAAGGTGGAGTTTGCCATTGAGGAGATGCGTTCGAAGACGGCTGAGATAGAGTCAGTTGTGGAGCAACTGGAGCAGCAGCCAGAGGTGGACGTGGATGAGGCAGTGGTGGGGGCCAATGTGGTGTACAACCAGTGAGTGGGAGGGGAGGGGAGGAGAGAGATGGGAGAAGAGAGTGTGGGGGAGGGGTGAGCAGGAAGGAGGGGGTATAGGAATGGAGAGAAGGAATGGCGAGGAAGGGAAAGTCACTAACGTTGTATGCTACTAGTCAATGCAAGTTACAGAAGATAGACAACGTAGTCATATTTTATGTCTTCCTTGTTTATTGCCATCACTATAGCATGCACTTAAAACTCACTATCCCCCACCATCTGCTGTGGAACACTCACAGGATCCTCCACCTGTATGCTGAGAACGCCATTGATGACACCATCTACTACCTCAGTGAGACCCTGAGGAAGGGAGTCATCACACTGGACATGTTTCTTAAGGTGATTGTGAGTGCATGGAACAATTGTACACACACGTCTGTAATATGTGTAGGTGCAGCCTGTTTCAGCAGTCTCGTCCACCTCCCCCCTCCTTAATTCCTCCCTCTCCCTCCCCCTCCTCTCCTCCTCTTCCTCCTCTCCCCTCCCCTCCTCTCCCACTCCCCTCCCCATCCCTTGTCATCCCTCCTCCCTCCTTCCATGTAGCACGTCTGTGAGATCTCTCGGGAGCAGTTTATGACGAGAGCTCTGATCTCCAAGGCCAGGCTCACTGCTGGACTGCCCGAGAGGAGATGACTTAATATTGACAATGTGGTTGTGTAGCACTTGGTGTGTTAGTGCATGGTTAACTGTGTGTGTGTGTGTGCATGTGTAGTCTGAATGCATTGTTGTATGATGTATTATCATTTACTCTGGTCAGATTGACATGCCACCTACTCTGCTTAAACCACTGACAACATGATGCATGTAATATAAGCATAGTGAAGGAAATGTAAATAATAATTATAGTATACAATAGTAAGTATAAATGTACAAAACTCACTACAACAATGATAAACATCGAACAATAGTATTAGCAAATATAAAACAATAATAGATTAGTTGTCAACACAACAATAGAAAAATGTATACAGGATTTAATATTGGCATGATTTACAATTATGTGTAAACCTAGTGGTACAAATGTACAAAACTCAGTACAAGTGATGTATATGAGCTTTTCACACAATACAGGCTCTCACAACAAGTGTTATGTTAGATCACTAAATCTCACTTCACATATAAATGGATTAGTCCGTACGTGGAGTGGCACCCGAGGAACCTATGGTAGTGGAGGAAACAAAAACTTCAAGGTCTAGCAGCAAGACAATGTGACAAGGAGTGACGGGTGCTTTGGTGCCTACTGCACAGCAACGTGCATGGTCATTTGATCTCACATAATTATGAGCGACAAGTGTCACAGCTTCTATGTCATACATTTACTAGGCCTTGTATCAATATAGCCTTAGCCTCTTTTTGAGAAAATAGCATTTGAACGTGCGAATTGTGACAAAATTACTACCAAGAAGGTGTTTTTCCTTATTTTCTCTGCGAACAGATGCATATATGCCCAGTTCTCAGTCGATTCTGAAACTTTACATTTCCCTACACCTAACCAGCGCAGCTACGTGTGTTTCAGGCATCTTCTAGATATGCCGGTTTTGCTCTGAATGTCGGCGAGTGTGCCATTTTCAACACCTTCAAACATCTTTATCCAAGCTTTCTCCGTTGCGCTGACTGACTTTTCTGATAAAGCTAAGATCATACTTCCTTCTCCTGCCATTCGTTTTTCGTAGAATCATTCAGAGAGCGAAAATATAATGTTTTAAAAAGGTGCAGATTTAGCGGCCATGTTAGCGGTTTCCAGGTATAACTACCCTGTGCATGGTCATTTGATCTCACATATAATCACGAGCAACAAGTGTCACATCTGCATGTGGGTTATGGCAAACATTGCTTACATAGGGTGAACCATGTGGTTAATCACATTCTTCTATGTTACCATGGCTACGCATGTGACTATGCGTGATGTGCATGTGATTTGAGAGCTGGATTGAACAGAAATACACAATTCGTCCTGCCTGTCTGAAGCATTTACGAAGAAAAGCGTTTTTCGTTGCACCAAGACGTCTGTGCGCGGCGTGAAGAAGGTTACGCGGTCATTTTTGAGGGCTTGTTCAAACGAATTATGACGTTTCAGCAGGAAGTCACGATATTGTCATGTGATACGCCCACCAAAGCAGCTATTTCACCATTGCTTCCACTAAACAGCTGTGCCACAGTCGTCGAGAAGTTTTTTTTGTGGGATGAAGATAAAAATGGTTAGTCAACTGAATTCTATAGCTTCTCCATGTGGGCAAATGCTGCGCAAGGTTCCTAACCATCAAGTAGCCGCAGTTTTCTTATCATAGTTTCACAGAGAAATGGTTTAACAACTTTGCCCACATGGAAAAGTTAGATAGCACAAATGCGCATCGAATAATGCCCTTTACCTTTGGTCTGAGACTTTCCCTTCAATGTGGCAATGGCATTTACCTCCATTTTGGTGCCTTCGCTATCGTCGATATAACTCGCTGTAATAGCGTTCTATTAACAAATGTCATGCACAGAGTTACAAAGGGGTTCATTGTCTCTTCTGTAGTACTTGTCCTGTTCTGATCTATCTGCGCTTGTAGGAGATATAAGTGAAAATACGAAGGTCAAAATTGGCTGCGCGCAGGAACCGCATTGTTTACATAGCCATAACTCACATGCGTCTTCTATGTCATACATTTACTAGGCCTTGTATCAATATAGCCTATATGTATGTACGTAGTCACTGATGTCAAATTCTGAGTGGAACACTTCTTCCGCTATCACTATTACGCCAGCAAATGCTAACTTGAATGTATTATTAAGTGATGATGACGGTGAATTACAGCTGGTTCAGAAAGAACTGCAGGGACTGGAAGCTGCTTTGCACTCTCTGTTGCCAGTGTAATGTGCCTTGTGCAACCATCATCCGCTCCGTTAGCTATTTTTCCCTTTCTTTGGAACATATAGGAGAATAGGACAAACCATTGTCACACCCTTTCACCAAATTCTGTTACTGTCACTACTGTGTGCACTCACTCCGCACTTTTTCAGTTTCAGATCACAAGATCTAACCATCGTCATGCTCTCAATGTTGCTGAAATCACACTCTGTGCATAGCATGCACTTCTAAGTTGGCCGTGGCACCCCAGTTCTGAATTCCAACAAATTTTATACACAAGAGCATTATAGAAACTATTAGACCATTTCCAGGATACAGGCAGCCAGATCAGCCTGTACATAGCCATTTACCCTCATGTTAGTCTTCTGAAATCGCTAAATTTAACCCTTTACCACCAGAGTTTGAATTCCACATGAACCATTGGTTGCAAAATGTACAGACGATTCGTTGCTGTGTATGGTGCATACCCTTTGCTCTCTTCGTACATGAGATTGGAGGCTTTGGCAAGAATGATTTAACCGAAGCAATATCTAAACTCAAAGCAATCAACAAACACAACAGCTACTGGTGACCAGAAAGATGTCTGAGATGGCAAGTCCTTCAGGTTCGTACACATACCAGTGTGGGTGGGGTTGACTGGGTACACCTCACAGAGTATACGTACTCAGTGCAGTCTATGGTTGCCTAGCAACAGCTTTACAGGATCAGACCAACTTGGATGGTTGCATCAACTGCACCATCCGACCTACTCCACAGCCTATAGCATTTGACCCCACAAAGTACATTATACCTTGGTCTACTTCACTCTACACACTTACCAGATTCTCTTCTAAATTTTTCTGCTTCCTTCATCAGTTCGTCTGCCCACACTTCATAGTTGACAGCTCGCAACATCGTCAAGAAAGTGTCAAAGTCTTTGTTTCGCTTTCCTTTCAGAATTGCAATGAGTTCGCCCATCTGCTCATCGTTGCCATGCTGGTTTTTCACTCGCTGTTCTTCCCCTGGACTCATAAACCCACCCGCTGCTAGCTGTAATCTGTCCATCAGTCCTGTATTCATTTTTACATGCAGCTTAAGTTTCCCTTGCAGGGAGACCAGGGCATCAATGTTCCATTGACTCATAGGACGCTCTGTTGAGAAGACAAGGACACAGGAGGAGAGCAAGAGAACACCATTCAATTCCCTCAACACAACATGCACGCTAAGCATACAGCTATGATTTCAACAAACACATACATGCACAATACAGTGGTATCAACGGTGTAATGGCAGTTCCGTAATAGTCCTAGAATTTCAGCTTTATTCTAACCTGTGATAATAGTTCTGTTCTGTTTCAGAAGTGAAAAATGATAAATGCTTATGTTCCACTGCATGAAACAGTTTAAGTGCTGTCAGTCAAAGACTATGTCTTCGAGCGCTGTGCCTCCTGTCACTCCACATAGGCAATAAACTGAGACATGCTGCTGTCAATGAGGCAGTGGGCAGACGGTCTGTGTTGATGTTGGCAGAGGTGAAGATCTCCCAGTGAGTGTAGCTACAAAGCTAACTTCGATCCCAGTGGTCACGAACGGAGGCAAGCATGCTAATGGTTATCAGTGAACAGACCTCGGCTGCTAAGGGTTACCCTAACCCTAACCCGAAGAAGATGGAGAAGATGGTCGTAAGATGGACAGATGCAGTGTCAGGGTGGAGGCCAGGCTAGTCTGCAATCTCCAGTCATTGAAAACAAGCTATCCAGCTTAGAAGACAGGATAGAGCTCAAGTAAATTGCTCATCCAGAGAGCTCCATGCCTGCTTTCCTCCACAATTCTGCAGGGAACTGCTCCCAGCAGTGCAATGTTCTTAGGCTGTGATCAGTCACCCTACCAACCTGCTGTACATGCCACCAACAGAGCCTACCAGAGTGCTCAGTGACGTCACTCAGTTGTTTAATGTGGACAGCACCTCTCCTATCACACAAGCAGACGTCCTTGCTTGCCTGACCACTGGCCGCAAAGCCAGCAAAGGTATGCAGCAAAGGTGTTTTCGCCTGCCGTGAGGATGTGAAGCAACTTTAATGGTGTTTGTGGTCAAAAGGGCTTTGAATAGCATCTAAACGAGGAGCATACCTGGCTATATCCCCTACGGGGCATAGACACTGCTTCTGTTGCCAAGGAGATACGCAATGCAGTGAACGAAGTGCGCAGAAAAGCAAAGACTTACGTTGAACAAGAAAACTTTGACTAAGACCCTAACCCTTCTTACATTTTCTCATGATTTGTTTTATCCGTGTACATACTGCTTATACATTTGTATACTCCTCATTGAATGATTAGTACCCTACCACGAATTGTTGCTTGCCATACATGAACCCACACATAACTACATACTGTATGTGACTCAATCTGGTTCCGAAAGACAGAGGGATACTAACGAGACAAGACAGTGGCTTACAAGAAAGAGCGTGATAGTAGAAAGAAAGAACACAACGGGATACTATATTGGCACGATTCCCTTTTGCTGCAAAGGCAGTATGCTTGTAGGTGTTCAACACAAACACGATATGTAATATATGTAGGTACATGCATACAGCGCGGAAGAGTCTTCTTCGAATCCGCAAAATACGTACCATCCTTGTGCTGTGATTAACCGAAGCTACCTGAATAAATCCATATTACAATATTGGCCAATTATCAAAGTTTCACTAACATCTCAGGTTCAGAAAGTCATATCAGATTAAGTTTGGCATTGTCTTAAAGATCAGGATGCACTGAGTAAGTGTAACTTGGAACTGCAGCAATGGACGGTTAGTGAACTGCACACATACAAGCTGGGCACATTTAGTCCTACACAATTCTAGACCTTGCGCAACGATTAGTTCCTCTGTTTGACTGTCATGACGTCAAAGTTCCCCCCACCAAAATGGTTCCGCCGGGCCAAAAATGGCAGAAAATGGCTGCTGTATTGGTATTTGCCGTAGTGACAAAGTCCCTTTCGTCTCCCGATATTTGTTGTTGTGGTAGATCTTTAGCGCTCAGCAAAGACATGTCAGCTGAAATCGTCTATTCATTGAACAAAATCGTCCATTCATCGAACGAAATTGCCTATAAATTGAACGAAGCGCCCATCCCTGAGCGAAATTGCCTTTTCATCGAACGAAACATGTTATCCTGGATCGAGAATGGGTCCCAACCTTGGGAAAGATGTCAGGATACAAGTACACGACGAATCTGACCGTCAATCCGCGCTGGCGCTGGTGATTTAGCAGAGGGGGAACCATTTCGGTTGCTGTTTCGGTTCTGCGGGGGGCCTAATTATGGGGGGTCCAAATTTGGCATGACATGACATTGGCAGTCACAAAACCTACACATCATGTACGTACAGAAAGAAGGGAATGCACAAAGCTACATAGTACAAATATTTCATGGACTGCGAAGAGCTTGCTTCCACGTAGAAACAAGTGCTGACCTATTGAAAACAGATGCTGGTGCATAGTTGTAGTTCATAACATAGCCTCTGCTCGGCTTCCGAAGCAGTGGTACATAGAACAGGCCAGCATATAGCTACTTTGAACAAATGTTTGCTCGGCCAGGTTGCTTCTTCATCTATACATTGTCATGAATGTGAACACAACAAACTACAGCAGGTAACGTCAAAAGTGGTCTTGGCTGAGCAAATGGCAAGCATCAACCGTTTGCAGAAGTGGCAACATCTGTGCTACTGCTGTGGCCATTTTAAAACAGCAGGTTCGGCGGGAAAACTAAACTTGTGCATGAAGGGTTAAGTCTCACCTTGGTCTGGGATATGTGAAGGTGTAGCAGTCCTTGCTGCATCTGTAAAGAAAAATTTGCTCAACGTAATGATACCTCCCACAACACACATATAGAATATGCAGGGGAAACTGCACAGAATAATGCTAATATTGTTTTCTTTGAGGGACTGCAACTTAATATCACACTCACCATCTGAGCGCCCCGGCACCAGCTTCAAGATGTCCTTCACACTACCAGTGACACTTTGAGGTTGCAAGTACACCTACCGGCAGCAAGAGAGCATGTTATGAGCAAGATACATAACACACAATATAAAACCAAAGATAACTCACTTTATCATTTACCACATCTTTGAACCAGATCTCTTGCATAGGTGTGCATGGCGTTTCAGAGCAGGAGCAGCCGCATTCCAAAGTGGCATCGTCTTCATCTGAAACGTACTCAGCAAAAATCTTGTTCTTGCCACAGAAATGGTAAAATCCGTACCGTACACATTCCTCACCACGGAGCAACTTCAAGTTCTTCACTGCATGTGCAACAGATCGTTTAACTAACTTTTGGACACTTTTACAGCGCTTCTGTAGCTTCTCAGCTTTTCTCTTTCTGTCCTCTTCACTGTCCGAATTCACGGCATCAAGCTGAAAGCCAATTTCAATGCACGACTCCCGCTCAGTAAAATGGATATGGCAAGCTACTTTCCAATCAATGCGTATGTATGCTTGCATTTGGTCTATCTTGACTGTAAAATTTCCCTTCTTGTCCAGCTCAGGAAGAAACTTCAGAAACGCACTTGCAAAGGCTGGAAAGAATCGTGAAGGCATAAAAAAATCATCCTCCACGTCGGTGACATTGAACATCACCAGAAGAGCGTCAACGCTGTATAAACACGGGGCCAATGATGCAGCTTCTGATTGCAGTCGACGGTTCAAGGCAAAAACTAGATCCCTCCCATCTCCAACTGGCTCTTCGATCACAAGACCCATGTGGATGCAGAACATCTCAAACCACTTCTTCACACCACGCTTCAGCTCAGTGTCACTATTGAAGAGTGCTTCAATGGTGACCTTATTCCTCTTCTTGCTGTCCGTTAAGTCTTGTACTTTTGCAAACAATTTACAAAGGTACTGGGGCTGCAGCAAGAATGAAGCATCCTCTTCTTCCAATTCCTTGTACTGACTATAAACTATGAAGCCATAATCATGCAAAAATGCAAGGAACCGCTTAACATCAGCACCGGAGACACGACTTATGACATCACGCAGTTCCACAACTGCTTTCGATCTGAACTTCGTGCACAAGTCATGGCCATGCTCTATCCATTGACAAGTGGGGACGGTGGGCCGGCAGTGGTGACTTTTAATCTCCTTGAAAATATCGCTATTTTGTATGTCAACGTCATCACCCTCAACTGCCCAGAACACATCATCTGGCTTCCTGATCAATCCACGGTACCGTTCCCCCAAAGATTCTCGTAGCTCTTGTGCAAATGCGCTTATCTCTTCATCTGTACGCGCTTCATTGTGCGTGCCTACCAAAAGAGCTGCTGGTGGTGAGCAATTGTTGAGCAATGAATCCGGATTGTGAGATGCGTATGCAAAAATATGCTTCAGCGCCTTGTGAATCTTTTGCAATGCTTTCTGCCCTTCCCGCAGGTCAAATGTGACGAGGTAGACACAGTGGACGGGTGTGATCAGCAGAGGGAGGTGGTACAATTGCAGGTTTAGAACATCAATATGCAGAAGCAGATGATTAGCAATCTCCCAATCGTCCATAGTCCATTCCTGCAAGCTTCCATTTACCCTGAAGCACTTCACCCACTCGGTGGATGAAGACTGCGATGTGCTTGTTTGCTCAAGGTCTCGAAGAGTCACAACCTTGGTAACTGCCAATTGTCTGGCATCTCCTGTATCAAGTCAAAAAGGGAATGAGAAAGGAAGTGTTTATATTACAGTATATATAAGGCCAGTTAGTACACAAAGACACTAAGTACAGTCATAAATACTGCATTCTCCGTACAAATAACAGTAGGGCAATACACGACAATAGCCCACTGGGGGTTAGGATGGTCTGCTAGATTATCCCATCGTCAAACACAAGGGACAGTAAATGGGAGAATGGTCCAGTGGCAGGAGCGATTAGTTCACACCTTCACATTATCAAATTCACACCAATTATGTCATTGATAAGTGATATGCTACAGTAGTTCTGCAAAGTTGGATTGGACTATAGTCAGTGTGAGACAGAGAAATACAAGTGCACTTGCATTTACTGCTGTCAACCACTAGAACAAGAAATACAGAGTGATGAAGACTGGTAGACTGACTGTAGAGCAAGAAGCTTACACTTTTGACAGCTACCCAGCTGAGCACTAATGAGGAAGAAAGTAGCCTGTGCCATGCTTGCTATCTATCGGTGATTAACCTTCAGAAAGCAACTGATGATGTCAAAGAAAGGAAGTGCGCATTGCAAGTTATGAAAGACTCCATCAAAAGCATCAGTAATATCAGACGTCACGCTCGTGATGTCTACTTAGGAATGTACCCGATAAAAATGGCTACCCCTATCTTGATGTATTAGTGCGCTTCGGCAAAACTAGCCGAATGGCGACAGCAAAGAACAATTGAAGGCCATGGATAGGCTTCATTCGATGCATTGAAGGCGACTGTGCAGCCAAAGTCAGCCTGGAGTGCACGTAAGAGATAGGCATCATAGGCTGCTCTTACCCCATATGTTCTTTTCACATTATTCTCCTCCTTCCCACCAAATTTTTGCATGCTCCTAGTGCATGACGCAGGACACCCATGCACCTAAATAGTACATGAGGACTTACGTACCTAGGTCAAGGACTAGGATCTGAGCGTCGGTAGCAATCTGATAAGTAAAGCACCGGAGCATGCAGGAAATTTGTCCTTCCCGTGTATTAAAGGTCCACTGTCACGGTTATACAAGTTGGCTTTATATTTTGGTTTGGTTTGGTTTGGTTTGGTAAGCTTATTTATACAGGGGAAGCCTTTAGCCAGCGGCTACTATTCTAGGCACCCTGAAAGAACACAGTACAAGAAGACAAAAAAAGAAGACAAGACAGAAAAGGTACAAGGCAGGTGAAAATTCAAAAATTTAGCATGCATACAGTAATAGTCATTCAAGTGTCAAAGAATATAATGTTCAGGGAATCAAGACATACAGATTGGTCAGTTAAGTGAGACAAAATAGTGAAATGCTGCTCTTGAGAATCCCTCTAGGGTTCCAGATTCACGCAGTGAAGCTGGCAGGGAGCGCCACAGAGATGCACCCGAGTATGCAAATGCATGCTGCCCAAACATTGTCTTGACGACGGGAAGGTTGACAAGGCTTTTTGTCCGCGTGTTATGGTGGTGGGTGGGGAGACAGAAGAGGGATGAAAGGTAGGAAGGAGCAAGTGAATTATGACACTTGTATGTCAGCTCAGCAAGATGTAGTTTTCGGCGACAACAAAGAGAAGAGAGACCAAGTTCATGCCATAGGGCAGAGGAGGAAGAGAGACGAGGGCGATGTAGGGCAAGACGACAAGCATAGTTAAAAAGATTTTGTAGTCGAGAAGCGTCATGCTGGGAACAGTTGTCCCATACTACATCGCAGTAGTCAACTAGAGGCAGGATGTACGATTTGAGGTAAAGGACCAGGAGAGATTGCGGAAGAAACCAGGACAGGCGCCTGAGGAGGTTTACACTGCGAGACACTTTGGAGACAACATGGTTGATGTGGCTGGTCCAGGTCAGAGTGTCATTTATGAGCACACCGAGAAGCTTGAAACTGGAGACCTGCTCAATTTGAGAACCAGAGAGGTGTATGTGTAGGAGTGGTGGATGAACTCTGGCTCTTGGGGAGCGGATGAGCATACATTTGGTCTTATCAACATTGAGCTGTAGCCCATTGTTTGTCAACCACTTATTGGCAAGGTCAAGACAAGATTGAAGTGAGGTGTTCAGAAGCCTGCAGTCGTTGCCGACTAGAAATATAGTGGTATCATCTGCAAAAAGGACTGTACAGTCAGGAGGAAGGACAGTAGGCAGGTCATTTATGAAGAGTGAGAAAAGAGTAGGACCAAGAACTGAACCCTGTGGGACACCGGAAGTAGTAGAGCCATGAGAAGATGTGGAGTTGGAAACACGAGTGACTTGAGAGCGATCAGAGAGGTACGACTGGAACCAGGAAACACTGGAAGCATCTAGACCAAGGCAGCGAAGTTTGGAAAGTAAGAGTGGATGGTTCACAGTGTCGAAGGCCTTAGAAACATCAAGAAAGAGAACGGCAACATACTGCTTCAGGTCAAGAGCTTGATACCATCTATTCGTGCAGTACAGAAGAAGAGACTGGGTTGAGTGACTAGATCGGAAGCCAGATTGGTATGAGTATAAGAGATTGTTGGAGTCAAGGTGCTCAGTGACCTGATCTCTTACATGCCTCTCCAGTAGTTTACTGCAGGCAGGGAGGATGGAGATTGGCCTGTAGTTGGAGAGACAGGCCTGGTTGCCACCCTTGTGGAGAGGTCGGACTGAGCTGCACAATCCGTCCTCGGGGAAATATCTCGGAAAGAATGCAGCAGAGACAAAGCTGCGGGCTCCAAGCAAAGGAAAGCAATCATTGCACTGCTCAACTGACTTAGTAGACTTGAGAGGGACTGGAACACACACTAGAAATAATAGAACAAGCGCCAACCTAACGCGGTGCTTCGCACTGTCAGCCATTTTTTTTTATATGATAGATTATCGTATAGAACCACCGAAAATCGATGTTAGAGCGCTTCGAAATTCCCTGGTAGAAGGATATTGGCTCACTTCCGGAAAATCGGCTGAAGAAATCCGCCATATTGCTGTGACGTCACAGTAGGCTTGCTGCACACTTGTGCCTATGCTTGAACGGGTCACACGCCGTGTGAGAAGACAATCGCCGACTGGCTTTCGCGTCCCTCTTGCTGATGAACTCGCCCCGATGCATCACAAATGCGTTGCTGGAGGATGTAGTAGGACCAGTGGAGGCATAGATCTATGGTGGAGGCAACAGTCGCTGCTTCATTTCACACAGAGCGATAGTCTGAAAAAGCGGTGGCCAGCAGCTGTTGGCAGGGTCCATTGTATTTTTCTGTGCTTGGTAAGACTCTCCTATAAGATAGAACGCCTTTCAGATTGTGTCTGATGCCCTACCTGCCTTTTTGCTGTTTTTTGGTGTAAATATTCTAGCAACAACCACTTTGCTCACTCTAGTACATCCGTCAGAATCCGAATGGCGCTCTAACTTACACGAGAGTCTTTCCTAGCACAGAGAAAGCCAATCGAGAGGACTACACATCGCTACCAAGGACAAAAGGGTGAGTAGTAACTTTAGGATGATGAAAAAGGTGTCCCAGGGCCATTTCGATGCCCCCACCGCCTGGTGTTCTGCGCAGCCGTGCTTGGTAGAGACATAGAGATTTCCTCTGAACCTTTTGCTGTGACCAGAGCTTGCATGTGCCCTACTACCTAGCAAGTAGGAGTGGAGAGATGCTTACGTCTCGCGATGTGCGAGCCAGCGACCTGAAGTACGTGCCGAGTGCTCGTATTTTCAGCTGTTGCCACCTTGTAAGTGCGCCTAGGAGGTGACAAATCAGCTCTAGGCTGGTGTACCACCTCTGTTTCGTATGCCCTTGTAACAGTTTAAGAATGGTGCAAATCGACATTTGTAGGGCTGAGAACGGGCGTCACCGAATTATTGGTCGTGTCTCAAAATAGATGTCGCGCCGAACGGCTGCACAACCCACATGCCCAGATCTATTTCAGAATCAGCAGGGGTATCTCCTTCATCGTCTCACGAAGTTTCGCTTTCATCGTAAGAGAAAGACTCGCAGGAGATAATTTCTTGTTCAGTCCGTTGCCTGGCCTACTCTCCTCCATACTTGCGCAAACATTCCGGCCTACTGTGACGTCACAATGTTTAGCATTGTTTGGACAGGAAAACCGGAAACGCCTACGCATAATTGGTCTTTTTTGCAACTTTGCGCCCTCATAACTCCCCCATCGTGAGGCTGCGGACACTGAAATGGGTATCGTTGAAGATGTTTCACAAAGCACTATTAATATGAAAATTAAAAAAACTGCGACGGTGAACCTTTGAAGATACCCAAATGCCGCCTTTTTGATGCGCTGGTACACCCTTACGATACACGGCAGCCGTTTCATTGAAAGTGGAGTAATTGTGCTCGATGCTCTGCATAATCTTGATCTAATTTAAAGAAGGGGCATTAGTCAGCGCTGGTATTAATCTGATGTATGTAGCCATAGTCCTTTGGATATGCAAAAACTGTACAAACTAGTGTATAAAAATTCCTTTACAATTAAAAGAGATTTAGGAATGGCCAGCAGAAAAAGCATAAAAACAAGCAACAGTAACTCAACACCATGATGAACCACAATGCCGTGAAGTTCGCTATGCATTCCTAATTACCTTGTACAGCTACATGGACCCATATGTCTAGCTAGCTAGTCCCATGTAGCTACAAGGAATTAGGAATGCAGAGCGAACTTCACAGCATTGTGATTCATCATTGTGTTAGTTACTGTTGCTTGTTTCTATGCTTTTTCTGCTGGCCATTCCTAAATCTCTTTTAATTTTAAAGGAATGTTTATACACTATAATATATGCACAACTGAAGCCTTCTACAGCCAATGAATACTATTAGCAGGAATTCGCCAAAACACGGTTAACTGCTGCTAGTGGCGTTTAGATGGGAAGGTCTAGCAGGCCTGACCAGCTGGATACCGTATATCGCAAAATGTTCGCGACCTAAAAATTTCGCGAATCGCTGCCAAAACAGGTGTCAAAAATGTTCGCGAATAAAAATTTCGCGATAGAACCTCTACAAGGTAGACATTAGCAACCTTTTTAGTGTAAATGGCAGGAGCAATCGCTTCTTAAATGAAGCAAACTACAGAGCTACAGGCTGTTTGTTGATCCGCCATTTTATTATGACATCACGCGCATACACACGTTATTATTATATCATAGGCATTATATGCATATAAAATTCGCGATAGAATTTTTCGCGAATTGCTTCAGTCTTTCAGTCTTTCAGCGAAATTCGCGAAAATTATTGGTCGCGAACATTTTGCGATATACGGTAGCACCATAGACCCTACAACACCGATATCATACAGAACACACGCGGAAATACAGGGAAATTCGATCAGTAAAAATGAGGGAAAATTTAGAGTAAAGCACAACACGCGTTGGCCTACTAGGAAGTGATTTTACATGTATGTGTGGCAAAGAGGAATTGCGGCGGAAAAGTCCTTTCTCGCGTTAGCAAGATACTCTGGGTCTTCAGTTCCTCTTTATCATGGAAGGCAGGTCGTGAAATACAAACGTGCACGTTTCCGATACAAAGTGTAGCAAGCGGCAAGCTAGAGGGTTTGTCCCACCAGCAGTTAACGTGACCAGTCACCGTACCAGCTATCCCAAAATCTTGCGCAAGGAGTGCAAGACTTCCACTAAGGCTAATACCTACAGTCATATACCGTGTATTCGTTATAAGGGACAAAGCACAGCCATGAACTTACCAGATATAGGCGTTTCCTGTTCATCGGCCATGTCTTAGGTCTCAGTAAAACTCCGGACCCGTGTAGGATACCGTTGATGTGTACATGTGGTAAACCGAGTCCACGCCTCCGATCGTTTATATACACGACTCTTCACAAATCCTAGCCTATTATTTTTAACTTTAACACTTCACGTACATAACGATGCAAGCCTCAATTGCAATCATTATAAATAGCTGTATCAGTACATTAGTCCATTAACTAAAATACAACATATTTATTCATAATGAAATAAGGAGGAACTATACAAAACCATGAGCCAAAACATTACAGTGGAGCATGGCCCACTGATGCAGTGGGCTGTTCTCCTATCTGCTTCAGGCAACGTCACAAATGAACTATTATTAATGTGTGTTAAGTTGTGACTATATTGCATTCCAGCTAGTTCCAGCTATGGAAACCACACCAATTGCTCTTCTGTTAAAGGGCATTCAGTGGAGTCCAGGAGCAGGCACATGATACAAGACTCAAAGTCATCCTCCTGGTAGGCCGCAAAGTGTGGTGGTGCGTTGTCTGCACAGGTGCACTGGAAGCCCAGCACTACACTCTCTGAGTCAGGAGTATGGTATATCACGGTGTGCACACGGTTGATTGTTTTGTACATCTGTTCCCTCACATTGTGCAGGTTTTCAACTTGCAGTGGCACCTTCGGTTTTGCCTTCACATTGACCATGATGTACGACTCACACTCTCGCAAGTGCACCTCTCCAGCAAAGTCCTTATGTGTGAAGGCAACATGGGTGCGTCCCAGTGGGATCACAGTCCAGCGTAGCTCAGTCACCAGTTCACTGATCAGACAGCAGAACAGCCCGCTGGGTAGGTAGCACATCAGGCCATCTTCTGAAATAAGCGTGAAGAGAATAGGCTCGTGAACAATGCCTCCTTCTTCAATTTCGTCCTTCTGCCATCCATCATCACAACTTTGGGGCAAGACCACAGGGATCACATAGCAGTTTGGCCAATTCACCTGTGCAATAATTCGTAGATCGGACAGCAGCTGCAATAAGTGGTCAAAGTCTGCCACCTCAATGGATCTCCTGGTTGTTCGGCATTGAAACCAGAAGTCCTTCATGATGCTGTCCAATTGAAGTTTCTTGTTCTCTGACTCGGAGCCCTTCAATACCTGTCTAATGGACTTCGTCAACCTGAACACCATTTCCTTAGCAAGTACTTTGTATTTGGCGTGCAGTGTAGTTGCAGCTTGAATAGTACTGCTAATCCCTCCCACCCTCTTCTGAATCTCAGCTAGATTCTGTGAAACGACCTCTGGGGGCTCCTCACCCACATTCATTAAAATCCATTCTAAGTCACACAGCACTTTGTGCATGTCAAACAAAAAGTCCCTGACAACATTACCAATTCTTTGAACTACCCTTGTTGAATCTACTAGTATGTGCTCTTTCCTGCTGGTCTGGTTGGGCCCCTCCTCCACAGTAATGCCTCTCCGGCTGTTATCAATTTCCTCCTTGGCAGCCATGAGGAAGTCAGATGTGGATGAATACAGACAGTCTGGATTAATGAACACCAGGCTGTCCTTTTTTTTGTCGCTGTACTCTCTGGGCACCTTGTGGTACATGAGGCCCAAGATGTGGAACAGCTTCAGCATGTTGTCCAGATCAGCCTCAGGTGAGTGCTCACTGACATAGCCTCTGATGCATGCCTCGTTCAGCAGCTGTGAGTAACTGAGGTAGTGTACTCTCTTGCCCTCCATGACCACCTTCAGCAGCATCCAGGGCAGGGGTACCCTCACAGACATCTCCATTGATTTGTTCTGGACCAACCTTCGAAATGTGGAGATGTACTTCTTGACATCTTCATCCTGCTTCCTGCCAGCCTGGGTGTTGTCCACAGCCCAAAATGACCGACGCTGAGGGTCATACTGGACAAACTGGTGGTATGGCTTGGTGCTAATCTCCTTCTCTATCATCTTATCCACTGCAAGCAGAAATGGCTTACAGGCGGTATCTGAACCTTCCACCTTGTCCTTCTGAAGTATTCGATCCAGGTGTGTACCAACAATGAAGATCCTGGGTGCCTCCGGGTGGAGTTGGAGATGACCTTTCTGCTGAGGGGGTTTTCTCCCAAAGGTGTAGATGCTCCTCAGTGGGCGCTGGATGAGATCGCTTCTGAAGTACTCTAGCCGCTCCTCATCACTCTTCCTATAGAAGTCTTCCAGACTGAACACCACCAGGTAGACGCTTGGTGATGTGATGAGGACAGGGTGGACATCATGGTAGATAGCTTGTCCTCCAGTGTCAATAAAATGGATAAGGCGTGTCTCCCCAAGGACCTTCCCTGCTTTGTCCTTAAGAAATCTTTTCACGGCTTCTCTACTGCAGGCACCGGCTATAGCATTTAAGGCGTGCTTAAGTGATCTAGCATTTGGAACAGCACTGGGCTCAGTTGTGCTGCCATCAATGGACTTGGCTGTGGTGTCATCAGCGGGCTTGGCTGTGGTGTCATCGGCGGCCTTGGTTGTGGTGTCATCAGCGGGCTTGACTGTATTTGAGGTACCACTGGGTACGGTTGCGTGTGGAGAATTTACAGTTCGTACCACTTCTCCCAGTTGCTGCTCTTTGGACACCAGTTCCCACAGCTCATCTGTTCCTTCCTCCACACTGTAGCATTCCACCCACTCTGGTGCCTCCATGACATCTGTGCTGGCCGTTCCTCCCTCCACGTCCCATTCCTGTCCAGTGAGTAGGTTCTTGAGGCGGGTCTTACCAATACGTGGAGGGCCTATCGTGGTACACTTGGTGATCTTCAGAGTGACACTGGCTGAGGTGGAGACCACTCTGGAGTACTGTTCTTCAAATTTGAGCAAATCCTGATCTGCATGGAAATGGTAAACATTCACTGCTCACAATGGTGATATGTCAAGCATACGCATACACATACTGAGCACATGAATAAGTCGGCCATCAACAACATTGACAGCAATGTACAAACAGTAGTACATACTGAGTACACGCAAAACACTGACAGCAACAAACATGACACAGTGCACTCTGCTGGAATCAAACACAGCACCACTGGCTCCTCAGGCAGCGCCTGAGAGGTTGGAGCTTTGAATAGTTGTGAAGCTTCAAAGCAATGACTAACTAGCACAAGACGCTGCACGGCTCCAGATTAGAAATCACCGCCATCACTAGTTCCTACAATTGTCACTCCATGGTGTTTTGCACAATTTGATCCACTGCCTATTAGAAACAGTGGGTCAGCTGGGAACATTCAATTCTATGGACAAAGAGATAATACACACTAGCCTACGTGAGATATTACCAGAAGAGGAAGGCCTACTGAGACATGGTACACTGAGTAACACATGCTTCTCTATAGGACTCACCACTAGAGACGTCTACAGCATCAACAGCACTTTCTGGTCTGAACTCAACAGTTGGATGAGAAGGTGAAGGACCTGTAAGTCAAGAAGACCAAGATTCAAACTAACTATTACACTTTGAGGCTGAAATGAGCTGGACTGCACACAAACGATGCATACACTGAAATATTGACAAAATGCTGAACTGCACACTCCACACACAAACGCACACCACACACTCGCATACATGAGACACCATACCACTAACTTTCCATACACAAAATGGCCACACACATACGTAGGTGTACCATTGGATGTCACATCACACAACGAAGTTCCTCAAGCTTTGCATGCACGTGGTCAATTGTCACCTAGAGATCAAGTAGTTAGGGGCATGTCATGCAGTGATCAGACACTGACACATAAAGACCTCACACAGGATGCCCCATTTGGTGGCTCATTATGTAATAGTTAAATGCTGCCCAAGAGGTGTCTCTGAGATTTAGAGCACGAGGCACAAGGGTGCGAAGCGCCTGAGTGCCAAGTGGGCTAAATCTTCAGAGACACCGATTGGTCAGCATATAAGTGTTATAGATCCCAACGATTGGGCAAGGAGCGGCATCAAATCAGTTTAACTACTCGTAATTGCGTCATCACGCGTCTTCCGGAAGTAGTTAGCAATTTCTGACAGTGACCGAGAAAATGTCGTTTGGTTATTGGGTTTGTCATCTCGCAGCAGACGTTCCTAAAGGTCGGCACAGTGGATGCGGTGGATAAGCTAAACGTAAGCTTTACTCACTGTCAGCCCCGTCTGCCACAGCGTTTCCCAGAGCGGTGTCCTAAGCCTGTTCCCAGCTCGTAGCTAACCAGTTCCTTTCTCGGCTCTGGTTCGTAGGCCGCTGCCACATTGTTGCTTTACCCTGTTTGTCGACGAAACAAGTAAGCCGAGCGACCTGTGCATCATATGTTGTGGAGTTAGCTACTATGGTTATCGCAGCTGCAGTTTCTCTGCTATAGACCACGGGCCCAAGCCACGCCCATGCTCTAAATCGCTATTTAGAGCATAGGCGCAAACGCCGCACGTCGAAATTAGAACACGGCTAGACGAAATAGACCACAGCACGAAATAACACCCGGGGTGTCTACAACGTTTAGAAACATCGTTTAGACGCATGTTACCATGGCGACGGGTTCTATTATGCTGTTACTATGGAAATAACAATATTTACAGTGATTAGCACATTGTAACAAGAAAAGCGAAGAGGAATAATCGTGCTGACATACTGGAGATGACTGATGTGCGTAAGGGGTTTGCACCACATCTGTAGGGAGGACTTTACCAGAACACTAACCCTACGAAAGACAGATGACACAGGTAGCAAAAGAATGGACTCCCAGATACGAAATATGCACCTCCATCATTGACACAATTGAAGTACACAGAATCACAGAAGACCTCTAGCTATAGCAGTGCCACTGTCTAAGTGAGCGCGACTAGAACAACGTCAGTTCAGCCCTTCTAAAGTGTGCGCACAACTAGAGACTGCTTGCAGGACGATTGTGATCATACATGTTCTTGTGAACAGAAGTGACTAATCGTTATTTGGTGTCGTGCTGTGTACAAAACGGTATAGGCTGTTCAACAGATCATTTCTCCCAAACCGATGACATTATCAAATAAAATGAAGGGGGAAAGCACTCCGCTACATGAGATTACGCATGCACAAATACACACACAGTGCACAGATAGCCTCATTAACAATCTATGTACTGTACAAGATACTGTACAAACAAATGCTACATCCAACAACACATACATTACAGTACACAACACATGTAGTGCAGTCACTACAAACAACCCTGAGCTGACTAGACAGCTCAGTAGGACTACAGGTGCATGGGCTTTTATCCTAAACTGCTGCCTGTGGAAAGGTGCGATGCACTAGCACAGACACCAGTGACGTGAGACACACAGCCTTTATCTGTGTTACCTCAACTCCAGAGGGATCTTTCAGCCATGGTAGATCATAGTCATTGCAAGAAGGAGATGGCTTTTACGCTCAACTTGTCTTTCACACAGAAAATAAAACAGGAACAAGTGCTATACGTATATGTAGGTTGCTCAGGTGTGTACTAGAACATGGTGTCGCTGATGAGTCATCCTCAGAAGAGCTTCCAATCTTGACTACAAACACAAAATGTGCTCTGTATATAAGAATAGTGCAGTGTCTCCAAACACACACTGGCAGTAGTAGCTCAGAAACTCATTATCACTCAGCATTACATGGGATTGCTGCGAATGTGTTACGAATTTTTGGAACTGGTCACTCACTGTTGCACAATATCCTTACTAAAATGGCCGTCATCACTAGTTCCTACAATTGTCACTCCATGGTGTTTGCACACAATTTGATCCACTGCCTATTAGAAACAGTGGGTCAGCTGGGAACATTCAATTCTATGCACAAAGAGATAATACACACTAGCCTACATGAGATATTACCAGAAGAGGAAGGCCTACTGAGACATGGTACACTGAGTAACACATGCTTCTCTATAGGACTCACCACTAGAGATGACCACAGCACCAACAGCACTTTCTGGTCCGAACCAAATAGCTGGAGATGAACGTGAAGGACCTGTAAGTCAAGAAGACCAAGATTCAAACTAACTATTACACTTTGAGGCTGAAATGAGCTGGACTGCACACAAACGATGCATACACTGAAATATTGACAAAATGCTGAATTGCACACTCCATACACAAACGCACACCACACACTCGCATACATGAGACACCATGCCACTAACTTTCCATACACAAAATGGCCACACACATACGGTATGTGACAATATAACGTTAACGTTCCGTTTTAAGAAAAACGGTACGAAACGGAACGACCTTTTCCGTAGTATGGAAAACCGTACCGTTTAGACGAAACGGTACGGACGCAGGTTTAGACGAAACGGTACGGACACAGGTTTAGACGAAACGGACGGACGGTTCAAAAACAATTCAGCTGGCAAATAAACGGTCGAAGACGGTTCGACGGTGAATAAAATGAGTGAAATAGATCGACGCGACATCTGAGGACCGTCTTCAGAGTCATGGTGTGGCCATTGCGGAGGAGAGCGTGCGGCTGTATGGCGGTTGTTTCATCGTCTTCCCTCATCTGCCGTTCCACGAGGGCCTTCACTGTCGGCGTCATCTTCGTCGGTCGGCCACACCCAGGTCGTCTCTCAATGCTCTTTGTCTCCTTGTACTTCTGAAAGAACTTGTGTATCCCCACGCGGCTAGTTCTTAGACCGCCCTCCCTTAACAGGCGGCAAATAGTTGGTGCCTTGTGGCCCATTAGAGTGAAATGGAGAATGCGTTTCTCTTGTAGCTGCTGTACATCTCTGTCGCTTGTCAGCACTGTAAGAACAACGAATCCGCCCCAATGCAAGCCTTTTAAACTGCTTTTAATCGTTCCGTTCGACGCTACCGTTTTCTCATCCGTTCTACCGAAAAGGATTATAGTACGATAGAAAGATGAAACGGACGATCTGTAGGACGGTTCGACCCTTGCGTAGAAACGGAACGAAACGAAACGGACGATCCGTAGGACGGTTCGACCCTTGCGTAGAAATGGAACGGAACGGAACGGACGATCCGTAGGACGGTTCGACCCTTGCGTAGAAACGGAACGGAACGGAAGATCCGTAGGACGGTTCGACCCTTGCGTAGAAACGGAACGGAACGTTAACGTTATATTGTCACATACCGTACGTAGGTGTACCATTGGATGTCACATCACACAACGAAGTTCCTCAAGCTTTGCATGCACATGGTCAATTGTCACCTAGAGATCAAGTAGTTAGGGGCATGTCATGCAGTAATGTCCCACCCCCCCCTCCCCCCACACACCTCCATTAAAACGGTCCACAAAGCCCAAAATACCCTTGTGAACCAGCTCCCAAGAGGTGAGCTGGTGGTACATTTGCATAATACTTTGATTAATGGAGAACTTTCGGTATAATAATCACGCGATGACAGCTGTGCATTGCATTGCCTGCTGCCAAGAATTGCCGTAGCAAACCAACGTTCAATGCCAAGTACTTTTCTACTCCATCCCACACAATACACATCAGCAGCCAGAGCAGGTGTGCCTCACAGAGGTGAATGAGCATCTGGCAGACAGTATGGGTGAAGGTGTGGCAGAGGCTCATACTATGGCATTGAGACGTGAATGGGACTGTTCTTAAGTAATCATGTTATAAAGTCAAGATGAATTAGTGAAACGTCATGACCACAAAGTCACTAAACTGAAGTGTACAGTGAAGGAGGTGGCTTACACAAGCCAAGTAGCGATGTCACACAAGCAGGAGTGTCAAGTTCAAGTTGCAAGTCATGATTCAGAAGATAATATAGACAGAACCAGGGAGATGGAACCACATGACCTACTCATCAGCTTTGACGCCATCAACCTATCCACCCAAGTACCTATCGGCATAGCACTCGAAGTGATTGTGACACGAGTGACAGTAGATGGCTCCCTGAGAGAACAAACCACCATCCCCACACCCCAAGTGGTTGAACTCGTATAACTCTGCCTGCAAGCAACATACTCCCAAAACAGCTTCTACAAACAAGCAGCTGAATGCAATAAAGCACTGTATCAAAGTTTCATTTTCACAGGCATGCACACATAGACCGGATTTCCCTCAACCATGCCTTAGAGGTTGACATACGGTACATGTCACAAGTAAGTAGAATTTTTCCGCTAAACTTCGCGGTTGGCCAGCGCGGTAGTCGGTGAACATTAGCAAAAATTTCCGCCAAGCGAGCGTGAGCAGTCTGCGGAGCGTATACGCCCTGTCTGCAGAGCGTGTGTGCCCTGACTGCGGAGCGTGTGTGCCCTGACTGCGGAGTGGCCACACAAGTGAAATCGTAGTCGCTTTTCGCTGAAGTGCCTGCCTGTAACGCTACATGGCTCGTACGTATGTACGATGGAGCTCATGGAACCGATTCGACTCTTGCGCGATGATGGCATTGCTGGAGACGGCCGCTACAACACAAGGTCTGCTGACGATTTGGAGTTACGAGAGCAGAAGGGCAACGCTGGATATCTCGTTCTGATATATACGTACGTATGTATATGTGCGTATAGACTACTACGTACATACATATGCGTGCATGGTATTTGCTCTAGACGCTTTTGGAAGAAGGCTAAGACGACGATTCGAGACTGAGACGGCCGGAGTGAGGGCTACGTAAGTTCATAATTCAATATGATGGCGAAAAAACATAGTAACTCATACCAATATACCAACATTTTAAAATTTCAATAACCATGAGAAACTGTCATACCGTACAGAAATGTAGTCATGCACCATACAAGTAAAAAAGTACAAGTAACAAGAAACTATGTATAAGTCACGTTTTCAGGTTCAGCTGCAGCCATCGTTCTTGTCTTTCTGCACACCTCGTCCACTGCATTTCGCATATCTTTATTGGCACTCTGCTGAGTTTCCAGTCGTTGCAGCGGGAAGTGCTGCATACACACTGTGAAGATGGTTAGTAGCTTCCCTTGATCCAATGGCGACTTTCCCTGTTTTCCACGACAGTTGCTGCTCATCTTCTCCCTCATTGTAAACACCCTGGCGGCCAGCCGACCGGCCAGGTTTCGTCTTGAGCGACAACTCTGTAAGGCGAGGGTCATCACGTCGTTGGAAATGGTGTAGCAGCCGACAGGGGGGGTAGCCATATTAGCCCGAGTAGAGACGTCTTGCAGTACAATAGGGGCCATCTGGGTGTCTGGGCAGTTGTCTCGGGTGTGCCAGTAAGGCATTGGTCCTGGGGTTGACATCTCCTGAGGCGGTAGAGGAGCTGTTGGGAAGCAGGGCTGCAGTGAAGGCGGTAAGGGCGGGTACTCCAAGGACGGATATGGAGCTGGTGGGATGCAGGGCTGTAGCGCTGGCGGTGAGGGCTCTTCCTCCAAGGACTGAGGTTCAGGCTCTGGAATAATGTTGGGCTGCAGCTCCGAGGACTGGGGATGAATGCACCTTTCCCTGACTTCCTCCTTTAGAGCTGTCACTTCTTCTTCTAGTGTCTGTAGTCGGCACAGCCGAGCTTCCACTCTGGAAACAGCGTCCACAAGCAAGTCTAGCTTGTCCACGAGAGCGGCGACAATTCTGTCCTGTTGCTGATCCTGGAGTACAGGCGTAGGTGTAGCACTTGGAAGGTCCATGGCCTGAGTTGGAGATGCTGGGGCTGCCAGCTCGAACACAAATGGCTCTTCATTGCTGGCGTCTTGTCTTGAGCGAACTCCATCGTTGACATCAACTATTTCTGCGTTGAAAGTCCTCTTTGTCTTACCCCACGCAACCACGACTTTCTCCCTGACCGCAATGGTGCCCTTCTTGATTGCGCTTCTCTTAACCAAAGAGGTTGTCCCCTTGGACCTTCCATCGCTCCACTGCACAAGCAACTTTTCCATCTCGACTGACTGACTGACTTGACTGACTCGCAAAGGGCAGGATCGAACTCGAAGCTGAAACCAGATATGGTGAATCAAGTTGGAACGGCTACGTGTTTATAGCAAACACACTCGAGGTGCAAGATTATTACGCAGGATAGTTCCGCCAATCAAATTACCGTTTAATATTACACTTCGGTCCGTATCAAAACGGACCGAAGTGTATAATATTTAACGGTAATCTGATTGGCTGAAATCTGTTCAAAGGTATCCTCCCTAATAGTATAAGAATTAAATGATTGATTGTGTGATTCACCAACTTTGGTTTGCAAGTGTGACTGACGGAGAAGATGCCTTTAACGAACTACCAGAAAGAGCTGTTGCGCTATGGGCCCAATCTAGACACAAAGCAACGATTGCAGCGATTAAGAGAGACCTGGCCTTGGAAGGGATTATTGCCACTCACAAGACAGTTGGGAACACAATTTCTAGATGGTGTGCAACAGGCAGTGTGTGTGACCGTCCAAGGAGTGGGCGGTCCGACGAAATGAATCGATGACGCAATGACCCATGATGACGAGCTGACTGCTTCTTCCTTGAAGGACATCCTAAAGAAGAAGTTTGGTGCAGAGAATGTGAAGTATGGTACAAGAACCATTGCTAGGCTGCGCAATGAACTTGGTTGGACATTCACTACGGCAAGATATTGTCAGGCAATTCGTGATCCCAACAAGGAGAAGAGACTTGCATGGTGTAAACAGTGCTTGGATGAGAATGAGCGTTTTTAAAATGTCATATGCACAGATGAGTCCACTTTTCAACTGGAGAGCCACCGCAGGAAGTGCTTCCGAAAGAAGAAGACCCCAAGAAAGCTTAAATACAAGCACAAACACCCACCAAAAATTCATGTCTGGGGTGGAATTTCAAAGCGGGGAGCAACTCACCTGGTCATGTTTGGTGGGATAATGAATGCCACAAGGTATGGTGACATCCTTTCAGCCTCTCTTGTGCCCTTTGTCAGGAATACATATCCAGATGGCCACCGACTCTACCAGGATAACGATCCTAAGCACACAAGCAAATACATTCAGAGTTTCTTTCTGCAGAATGGCATCACCTGGTGGAAGAGCCCGGCTGAAAGCCCCGATCTGAATCCCATTGAAAAAGTTTGGGGATCCATGAAGACATATCTTCGGGACAAGTACAAGCCAAGGAACCTTCCACAGCTGAAGGAAGCTATCAAGACATATTGGAGCAAGCTAACACCAGAGCTATGTGCCAAGTACATCGACCACTTGCAAAAGGTCATGCCCATTGTCGTCCAGGAAGAGGGACGCCCTTCAGGACACTGATGAACTATGTATCTTATTCTAAGGAAGAACAGTTTACTGTGTGTGCTAATGTAATATAATGTTAAATTTGTGACTCGGTGTGTTGCGAGTGTATTGCTACATTGAATATTTGTTATGATTGGATGACACTTGACCTTTTGCGTTGTTAAATAAACATTGTGCTGTTATGTATAAACATTGCGGTGAACCATAATCCCTGACACCTAAGCTATATACTCACAAGCGGGTGCCAGCGCCAGCACTAGTCGGATACCGTATCAATTCGTCTCTTGCGCGCGGAGTCGAAAAGATGTTGGGGCTAGACGGCCGCTGGAACACATGGTCTGCTGATGATTCGGGATTACGAGAGCGTCCTGTCATACACAGATAAACCGATTTCGTTGTGATCGCGAACTACGTACAGCATCGTACGCAAGTTTTCTCTCTCCGGGGGGAGCCAAGTAAAGTACTACGTGCGTACGTACGTACATGGGTGCCAAGTTCTCTCTCCGCGGACACCAAGTGAGCACTCTGCGGGCGCAAAGTGAGCACTCTGAGGGTGCCAAGCGAGCATTCCGCAGGGCGTTCATGGTAACAAACGACTTGCCGCTCAGCTATACGCGGATACCAAGCGCGGCGGGCCTGTGGAAAAATTATAGTTACTTGTGACATGTACCGTATGCTGCATGTACAGCAGGTTGGAACAATAGCACATACACACAAATACACACACACACACACACACAGTACATACACATACACATACACCTCCAAGCGTGTTTTGTCTATGTTAATATATGTTAGCCAGTGCTACTACCAAAAGGGGGAATTAGTCGATACGTAGGAGCACACTTGGACACTTTGTACACTGAACAGTCCAAACTATTAGATCACTGTACAATGACAAATAGATTCAATCAATCCACTGGCCATCTGTCATAACAAGGCCTAGATCATGTATGTGTAACACACAAAGAGCCTACAGTTAGTAGGGCACACACTGAAGGGTTAGGTCATGCAAAGAAAAACTAAATCATGCACAGACATACAGACACACATCAACATACACTACACTTACCTTCCAGCATTGTCTTCATGTCCCTCCCCAGTGCTTTCATCCTCGGGTTGCCTCTCACAGAAATGATGACATCACAGACTACCTTCAGGGCATTTATGGTACATTTTGACAACAGGGCTAAATGGAGAATCTGATTCTGCTGCATTGGATCAGAACTCCTTGTGATGGACTCAAAATCACCCATCGAAATGATACTTTTGTCTCCCAGCTCAAATACAATGCTTGAGGCATCCACTTCAGTAATGAACCGATTCCGGAAATGGTCAAGAACTTGTCTTACTACACAAACAGGGAAAGACTGTGATAAAGCTAGCTAACATTCACTGTTCACACGTAAAGACCACACTGAGGATGCCCCAAGCTCTCTATCCAAACTAACTGGCTCAACCCACATCCTCTTTTACCTCCTTCACCTTTGTCCCTCCTTCTCTTACCCTCCCTCCCTCTGTTCTTCCTCCCCCTCCCTTGCGCGTGTGTATACAAGTTGATGCTGTTTGCAGGACAATTGTGATTATACACGTTTTGTTACCAGAAGTGACTAACTGTGGTCGCGCTCTGTACAAAATGGTATAGGCTGTTCACCAGACCATTTCTCCCCTACCAATTACATCATCAATTAAAAATAAAGGGGGGAAAGCTCTCCGCTACATGAGATTAAGCATGCACACATACACACACAATGAACAGACACACCTCATTTACAATCTATGTACTGTACAAGATACTGTACAAACAAATGCTACATCCAACACTACATACATTACAGTACACAACACATGTAGTGCAGTCACTACAAACAACCCTGAGCTGACTAGACAGCTCAGTAGAAGGTCAGGTGCATGGGCTTCTATCCTAAACTGTTGCAATGACGTGAGACACACAGCCTTTATCTGTGTTACCTCATCACCAAAGGGATCTCTCAGCTATGGTAGATCTTAGTCTTTGCAAGAAGGACATGGCTTTACATTCTCCTTGTCTTTCACACAGAAATTAAAACAGGGACAAGTGCAATATATGAAGGTTGCTCAGGTGTGTACTAGAACATGTTGTCGCTGATGAGTCATCCTCAGAAAAGCTCTTACAAACACTTAATGTGGACTATACATGAGCAGAAATAATATAGTATTTGTCACAAGTTACTTACACGATTCGGACGAACTTTGCAAATCTTGTTGCAGGTTTCCTTGAATGGGGGCAAAGACTAATGCAAATTGGCCTTGCCCGTTCTGCGCACTACCTATGTGGGTTCCGCAAAGGCCCTTAAACTCCCATAGCATTTACATAGGTAACCATGTATGCGAAGGAAGAATTTATGTATTTCGACCATATGTTAAACGCCTTCGAAAGAGGAGTAGCTATCCCCAACAACAAGAGGCAGCTAGAAGAGCTGCTGGGGACTCCATGGGCATTGCACTAGGTGTCTCCTATTCTTGAAGTATGCTGTTGTTGCCCTGGAGTACTCCTCCCTTTGCCATTCGCCTTTTATGTCAGGTAAAAACGGCATAACGGTAGCAGTAGGTCAGAAAGTGAGGCTATTGGAGCTGGCATTGCAGAGCAGACCACAGCAGAGGTGGATGGGCCCACTCTTCTATCACTGCTGTCTGCTGAGATATCACGTTTTCGTGCAAAGCCTGAAGGTGGTGCAACAGGCGAGCTTCGACGCTGACACAGCGTCAGCAAGGCAGTTTGGCTTCTCGCGATCAAGGACACTGAATGCTGTCTTTGTTTTCGAGGGTTCTGCCAAGCTGGTTAAACAGAGCTTCGAAACCTAATACGATCTGCAGCCCTACATGGAATATGCAATCTTCTGCACGCAAGTCCATGCAAAGCCTTTGATCACTCTGCGCCCAGTCGAAGGAAGCCTGCATTCTGCTGCTCGGCAGTCTACATAACACCTATTCAGCCATTCCATAGTAAAACGTAAGTAACTTGTGTCAAGTACTGTATTGGCTAAAGAGATATACTTCAACCGTTGGGGGCGAGGGGGGGGGGGTAACAGCTAGAGGGTAATCTGGTACAATACTTGTCTAAAGTTTAATACCGGTAACATGCTCACCAGATGCAGCAACTGGCTGGGTAGGAAGGGTGGACTGAGGTTGAACATGGCCTGTGAGGAAAATGAGTGAGCATGTCATTGCAGTATTAAATTTTGTTGTTAATGTTACTTTACCCTTAAACCATGCACTACACAAGGTTGGCTTAGGTCTTACTAACATATGAAATGAATCATTTATGGTGAGCACTTGTATTAGTGATACATGTGCTCAATCCATTATTGAATTTCACTAGCCAAAAACTTGAGTATTCGCCAAACATTTCAACAACCATGTGGTAATCTTCAACAGTGGTGAGTACACACAAGACAAACCACCACCCCATGGACTGGTATAATGTCAAAGTACTGGAGCAGCAACGCCGTGTTGTGAGAAAAGTAGTGTTGCATGCAGTGATGACCACCACTGACCAATAATACAATGACATTGCAACAAACACACTCATCAGTTAGTTGCTCGGAAGAAGGGATGGACGGACCATGGTCTGTTATAGGGAAAGCGGTGACCATGTTATTGCAGCATTAATGCTACTTACCATTAGATCACGCACTACACAAGGTTGATTCTAGGTCATCCTCACATAAGGAATGAACCATTTGTGGCTAGGGGTACATGTGCTTGATCTATTACCAAACTTCATTAGCGAAAAATATGCATAATTGCCAAACATTTAAACAACCAAGTGATTGTCTTCGAAAGTGGTGGGTACAAACAGAAGGTACCACTACCATGCGGACTGGAATTAGGTTAGAGTGCTGGAGCAGTAACCCACCTGTACCAGAGGCTCACTTTAGAAGCAATTCACATTACATCACAGCCTCTCACTTACAACAGAAATGATGGCACTGTCATACCGTAAAAGTTCCCCCCACCGAAATGGTTCCGCCGGGCCAAAAATGGCAGAAAATGGCTGCCGTAATGGTTCCGCCGTAGTGACAAAGTCCCTCTCGTCTCCCAATATTCATTGTTGTGGTGGATCTTGAGCGCGCAGTGAAGACATGTCAGCTGAAATCATCTATTCATTGGACAAAATCGTCCACTCATCGAACGAAATCGCCTATAAATAGAACCAAAGCGCCCATCTAACGAAATCGCCTTTTCAACGAACGGAACATGTTATCCTGGATTGAGAATGCGTCCCAACTTGGGAAAGACGTCAGGGTACAAGTACACAACGAATCTGACCGTCAGTCCGCACTGGCGCTGGTGATTTAGCAGAGGGGGAACCATTTCGGTTGCTGTTTCAGTTCCGCGGGGGGCCTAATTATGGGGGGGCCAAATTTGGCATGACAGCCCATTGCCCTCAGTTTACGTACAACCCACATTCTCCCTTCCCTCCCTCTCCTACCCCCTAAGCTCCTTCAACCGCCCTTCCTCTCCTACCCCCAAGCTCCTTCAACCACCCCCTCTTCATCACCCCCTAAGCTCCTTCAACCACCCTCCCTCTCCTATCCCCAAGCTCCTTCAACCACCCCCCCTTCATCACCCCCTAAGCTCCTTCAACCATCCTCCCTCTCCTACCCCCAAGCTCCTTCAACCACCCTCCCTCTCCTACCCCCAAGCTCCTTCAACCACCCCCCCTTCATCACCCCCTAAGCTCCTTCAACCACCCTCCCTCTCCTACCCCCAAGCTCCTTCAACCACCCTCCCTCTCCTACCCCCAAGCTCCTTCAACCACCCCCCCTTCATCACCCCCTAAGCTCCTTCAACCACCCTCCCTCTCCTACCCCCAAGCTCATTCAACCACCCCCCCTTCATAACCCCCTAAGCTCCTTCAACCATCCTCCCTCACCCTTCCTCCTTCCTTCCCTCACACCAGTTGTTGCACCTGTTGAACACTTGTATTAGTGATACATGTGCTCAATCCATTATCAAATTTCCCTAGCCAAAAACTCAAGTATTTGCAAAACATTTTAACAACCATGTAGTTGTCTTCAACAGTGGTGAGTACACACAGGACGAACCACCACCCCATGGACTGGTATAATGACAAAGTACTGGAGCAGCAACCCCGTCTGTACCAGAGGCTCACTTTAGAGGCAATTCACATTATGTCACAGCCTCACACTTTGAACAGAAATGATGGCACATACCCCCAGTTTATCAATTCGGTATTTCTTGTTAGATACTCCACTGCACCTTTTATGCTTCCCCAATTCTCACACAAACAGTCCCCAAAGTTAATTCATCCATCACCTGTCATCTCACTTGCTGTCACTCACACCTAGATTCAGCACCATGCCACACACAACTATACATACTGAGCACACGTACCTTCAGTGACGCCAAGGTCTGCCTTGAGGCTTTGAATGTGCTGTTGCGCTAATCCAGCATAATTCATAGCCTCCAAAAGTACTTTCCAGGTAGGAGGTTGGAAACCTGCACCCCCAATCCAATCCTTCAACCCTTCCTGTACTGGCTCTTCCTCATTAAGGGGATTACTCTGGAAACAGGCATCTATCCTGGGATAATCAAGTCCCACTGCCTCGAGAACTGCCCTCCCCTTGTTTGTAGCTTTTCTGCTCACATGTTTTCTGAACAGCACGAGATGGCCTGGGTAATCTGCAGAGAAGGTAACACTCTCACACTCACATCCCCCACTAGTGACACAAGTGATAACTAACTCACTATACACATTCTGTGACAAGATGTCCTCTGAACCTGTAAAGGTGCCAAATGAAGATGAGAACATTTACCAACAGTTACTGTAAATAGCACACCGCTCACATGCACCATATGCAAGCATGCACACGTACACACACAGTGCACAGATAGTCTCATTAACAATCTGTGTACTGTACAAGACACTGCACAAACAAATGATACATCCAACAACACATACATTACAGTGCACATTACTACACAGCCAAGCACAGTACATACACAAACACACAGTGCACAATCACTCGTCATTTATAATCATTACACAGTATAAGATACTATACAAACCAAAATAATGTGCGAACAACACACACAACACCTACAGTTCAGTTACTGCATACAATATTAATCCTGGGCGGACTACACAGCTTAGTAGAGGCAGCACAGATCAACTTCTAACCTAAACTGTTGCCTGTGGAAGGTGCGATGCACTCACAGAGACCAGAGATATCAGTGACAAGAGGCACACATGACCTTTCTCTGTCTAAATTCTGAAAGGATCTTGGAAGGTGATGGCCTTTACGTTCTGATAGTTTTTCACAAAGACGACTAATCAGTAACACGTGCTAGGTTGGGGAATACTTTCATGAGTTGAAGACTTTACAAGAGCTCGTTGTAGCTGTGGACTGTCTGTCTCTGTCCAAACCATCAGAAGCTGACACACGAAGACCGCATGCTAAATAGCTCAACCCACAGACTCCTTTACCTCCTACCTTCCCGCCTTTCTTCCTCCTCTTCTTAGCTACCCTCCCTTTCCCCCCCTCTCTTACTTACGACACACGATCACTTGCAGCACATCTCCTGCACACACTAGGACTCACCCGTGTCCATTCCTGCCTTTTATCCAACTGCTGGCTATGGGAAAGTGCGATGCAGTTGCAGTGACACCAGTAACGTGCGACACAACCTTTCTCTGAGTCGTCCAACCTCCGGAAGGATCTACCTACGCGTAGTAGCAACGGTGTATCCGATTGTTAGCTAAGTACAGGTTCAGATTCAATTCTTCTGCATCGTCATCGGCAGCTAGACCGATTGTCTTTTGCAGTAGACTACTATAGGGAGACTCTACGGGGAGCGCATCCGCCCACTGTTCAACAACGAATCGTAATTGATGGGCGCATCTGTTGCTGCGCATGCGCAGTTCTGGATGGGTCAACTCTCCGCCCCGGGCATTTCTATTGCTCTCTAAACGCCAATTTAAGCGCAAGGATGCCGCATGAGTGCATGATGGCATGTGTTTAGCATTGATCATTAACCATACAATAGCAAATGAGCAAACTAGCTATAGATGGCAGGCTAAGTGGGGCAAGGGATAGCTATACAAGGTATGGTGACGTGCATGAACAAAGGTGCATAGCTAGCTAGCTACATGCCTCAGCCTCCTTCAGTGCGCCCATGCATGCAAACTGGAAGAGACGTCTGCCACTGATCATGTAAACTATATAGCCACCTGCTCCAGCTAGATGTCTGCTGTTGTGTGTGTGCGCGCTCCATACGTACATTATTTGCGTACATTGCTTTTGATGCTGAAAGAAGTGTAGTATACACTGTATTAACAGCAGCACACTGCAACATACTGCTATGAAATCACAAATGATGTTTGATCCTATCCAACATTGCTACACACTGAATGGTGGTGGAGTAACATGTACAACATATTATCATGTAACAGAAGTAAGACTAGTAGCTATTACATATGTAGCTTCATATAAACTCACTAGTACACTAGTACAAACAGAACAGTCTGGCAGTGTCTTGTCACTAGACCTAGTCAGGTACAGCTCATGTAGGAGGAGTGGGACCCAGCAAACCTGCAGTAATGGCAGGAGCAAGATGATGTAAAGAGACAATTAAGGGCAGAGGGCCTTTGGTGCTTGGTACATGGGCAACATTTCATGGGGAACACTTTCATTAGTGCTTACAGAAGCCTCACAATGAAACACACTGCACACACACATTCGTGGCACCAACACCCACACCCACACACTGATCACACCCACCCACCTACACCGACACCCACACACACCACTTCAGTGTAGTTTAGTTATCTGCATCCCCAAGCACCCATGGTAGAGAGGGTCGAGCCAGCTAGACTAACTTGAGTGCAGTGCACATGAGCCTTAGTTCACCTCAGGCAAGTAGTCCATGAAGACACTGAGTGTAACACACTTCGCTCTGAACCAGGACATGTGACTATGTGTTCGTGATGATGGAGGTTCTTGTTGGGTCACTGCCTTGAAATGTGTACCGTCTACATGGGGAGGGGTGGGGCAGGAGGAGGGGTACATGATGTGCACTACAGAATCCATTGGCACATAGTTAGCTAACCATTGGCAATGGCAGCAATGCTGACAACGTACATTACCTGTCATATTATCTCAGACATGATGGATGCAAAACATCATACATTACTCTTGGCATGCAGGGATCACAATTACAACTAATACCACATAATATTTATATTGAAACTTGAGTGGCATGCTATCTGACAATTGGATCCAAATCATTAAGGTCTGACTACTGCCAACACTTCAGTATAGCTTACCAGGTTCTGTACGTGTCACTCCTGTCACTTGTCCACCAACAGTACAATGAAGTTACCATCGATCTTGGTAGCAAAAGGCATTTCAGGGTAATACTGCCAGCTGCATAGGTGAAGATGTGAGTTGACTGTCAGGGCAGAACCCAACAATGAAGTGATGGAAGAGATACTGTATGTACTATTGATTTCTGTCCACACACAATTTAAGACTGTCATTTAATTTACAAACTTAAAATTATTTTGTATTCATTGTGTTGGCTACTCTACAGTGGTACAAAATAAAGTGCACAGTTTTGGAAGCAGATTGGTTACTATATATAGACAGGCGGTTACACATTATGACCTCATTAGACGTCAAGAGTCAGTACAATTGAAGCAACCCCACCGTGTTTCAGAGTTGACTGTATACAGCACCACACATGTCTGTGTAGCTAGCACGTACACATGAGTATACATGTGTGAGTACGTGTTGATCATGTGACATACTGTGCTGGATCAACTCAACAGGGAAGGGCGTAGCTCCATGCATAAAACAATTATATTTGTCTTATCCAGAATAGTTGGTGCATTACTATACATTTGACGTTTGGCCCAAAGAATGGGAAGAAGAGGAACCCTCCTCTGTTTCTGTCGTCTTAGAATGGCAAACTAAATATGATCATGCCCTCAAGAAACATGGCTCAATATCTGCAAAAGTAAAGAGGTCCGTCATTGTTGGTCCCTCAAAAGCTGGGAAGTCCTCCTTGAAGCACCTCCTGGTGCACAACACCCCCAAGGCTGTAAAAGAGAGCACTGGTGTAATGGACACACCAGAGGTGGTCCGCGTTTCATCCGAGCAGTATGCAGTGGAGGATGGCAGCTCAGCCTGGCAGATGGTCAACAGCGACATCATGAGGAAGTCGCTGCACGCATGCATCACAAACAATTTTGCAAAGTTAAAGCAGGGAAAATGGGAAGAAGAGGCAGTAGGGTTGATTGCGGAGGAAGTAGAACCAGAAGAGATGGGAAGGGAAGAGGCTACGGGTGCATCATAAGACGAACAACAAGAGGAGATGGCACCCAAGTGTGACATTCCCCCCTGCAATTCTTTTGAGGATGGCTTTGGTATATACAAACTCTTCACCAGATGATGTCTATATGTGTGCCACCTACATTCACCTCTCAATTCCTCCATACACACACTCATGAACCTCTTTGGCTGAAATTCAAAGCAAGATAAAGCCAAATTTGATGAGTTTGGCAAAATTGTTTTAATAGGTGACCTGAATGCAAGAATCTCTGACTTTCCCACCAACCAAATTTCCAAAGATAAACATGTTAACCCTTTTGGCACTGAAGTGATTAGTCTATGTACTGCACTCGACCTAACAGTGTGTACGGGTTCTTTCCCACCAGACTTGGATATTGGCAACTTTACATGCCACACAGCCAATGGCTCCAGTTGCATAGACTTCGCGCTGGTCAATAATCCATAGGAAACCATTCTCAGATCACTGCCCAATAACTTTAACATTGAGCCATTCACTGAGCCAGCCTTCTATATACAGGAATGAAGTGATCGTGCTCACTCTTCCATAGTCTAAAGCTGTGTTGGGGTGGCCAGTGCATTGTCAAAGGCTCCGTCCCTTAAGATGGAACCAACGTGGGCCTTGAAGGCTGGACCTATAAGTATCCTGCAATATGAAGTTGGTCGATTTGTTCCTTGTTTCATGAGAGTCACATTCAAGAATGGTGCCACTTGAATGTATGGATTTACTTGTTTCTGTCCTTTTTATGCCATCCCTACAGCCTTACTATTTTGTAGAAGTTTCTAGTATTTCTAGTGTTATCATGGTCTTATGCCAGGTATCAAGTTACCATCCATGCACTACTCTGTGCACACTGCATCTTGCATAGCATTAGCAACAATTGCATGCATTGTCAAACGTCTCAGATCAGCATACTTTGTCATTCACAATCCTCTGTTTCTGTCGTCTTATACAATGGTATTATGATCATGCCCTCAAGAAACATGGCTCAGTATCTGTGAAGGTAAAGCGGTCCGTCATTGTTGGCCCCCCAGCAGTAGGGTAGTCCTCCTTGAAGCACCTCCTGGTGCACAACACTCCCAAGGCCGTAAAGGAGAGCACTGGTGTAATGGACACACCAGAGGTGGTCAGCGTTTCATCTGAGCAGTATGCAGTGGAGGATGGCAGCTCAGCCTGGCAGATGGTCAACAGCGACATCATGAGGAAGTCGCTGCACGCATGCATCGTGCATGAAAAAGGCACAATTCATGAGGAGAATGTTCAGTACCCTGTTGAAGAAGAAGTAGTACAGACTGTAGGAGGACAGCTGTTCGAGAAGGAAAATGAAACCCTTCATCCCTAACCCATCAGACCCCACTACTTGATGAGCAGCTCCCGACTGCGGAAAGAGTGAGAAAAAGGAATTGTGTTGAAAGGTGCTTCCTTCATCTATTAGCTTGACACAGGTGGTCCACCATCTTTCCAAGATGTTCTCTCTCTCTCCTCCTAGATGTCCCCTGTACATACATAAGTGACTCAATTTACCATGCACAATATACTTAAGAGCAAACCCATTGTATTACTTCTTCACTTAAGTTCAATATGAGAGTGAGTATGGGACTCCTAGACAAACTACCAAGATCGGCAGGCGGGTTCTTGAACAGAGCAGAGAGATGGTGATACAGAATAAGCCAAATGATTCTCTACATACGGGACAACTCATTGACACAATGCAAGGAAAAACAAATGGAAAGGTCAAAGTCTTCTGCAACTTGTTATGGCAGTGTAACTATGCTGTATGGGCAGATGAGCTGGAGAAGAAGGCTTGAGAGTTTGGAAGACCAGGATTGTATTTGAAGGATCTGGATTGGTGCACGGCTCACATTTTGAATTTTGTTTGTGACTACTTGGATATAGCTATTAGTCCATACCATAACGCTCACAGATTAAGGAGAGATGACTGAAAAGTGATTTGTTCAAGTCAAATGCGCCTGTTTTCCTCTTCCTCTGGCTCTCCCCTTCCACTTCCAATATTCACTACTCTGCTGACTGCCATATTTAGTTATTCTTTCTGGTGGAACGAATATTCAACTATCAAATAGTCGACCTTGAATTATGATATTCGCTCGACCCTTAGTGTGAATGGAGCTTGGTAGAATTATATTTGAAGATGAATAGCTGGAATGGCCGTATGCGCAATAGTATAATCACAGTGTAGAATAGCCGCCTGTTACTGTGAACTTGCAATTGCACAATAATAAGCAGGTGGACAAATAGGGGTGTTCGCAACACTAGTACTGAATAAGAAGGCATGGCAAAATGTTGCCAGATGTTGGGATGGTGCGTATTCAAAGTCAGCGAATGTTGACCTGAATTGTTGCATGGACCATCCCCTTGTTGACCTGGGTTGTTGCAAGGACCACTCCCTTCCTTGTTCCAGAGGATTTTCCACCAGTTGGTTTTGCCATACCTTGCAGATACACACTGCACCATCCCTACATATCTGTCCTTGTTTTCGTGGGAAACATTTTTACAACCCTTGCTTCTGTACTTGCAGAGATTCTCAAGAAACATGAGAAAGAGTTCTCTCAAGTCATCAACACCAAAGTATGCCTGTTTGCACCTTGTTGTACAGGTGTAATTACAGATTGTCAGAGCCGAAAATGATGAATCCAATAACATAGATGCACAGGAGAGTCTATATGACCACTTGATATGTCATGCCAGTGTGGAAAATCTGAAGGATTATGTGAAGTGGCTATCAGTGCAGAAGGCCATCCTTCAATGCATGCTTTTGGGAAGAAGATAATGACAGAGCTAGCACAAGGAGGTTGGTCTTCAAGAGTACTTGTGCAGTCTGTGCGCGTGCATGTGAGAATGCAAGCGTGTAACAGTAGTTAGTATCTGAACAATTTGGTCAGTGATTGGCAAACAATTCATCTCCTTAACATATCACAGGCCTCCCGTGTGCATCATCTATATACCTCAACCAACAAGCTAGTTTCAGCAACATGGAAAGATCTACAGTAGAATACAATGAACACCACGGGATGAAAAGCATTGCTTGTACTTGCTCTGGACCACACAGAAATGACTCGCCGGCACTAGCAGACAGGACTAGGAAATGAGTGATTCCCCATACCCAGCCAAAGCATTCATGAAGGTGTGTCTGCCACAGACAAGCTTGCATGGCCATGGTACAGTGCTACTTGGGCTTCAAGTGTCTATAGCCCAGTAACTGTGCCACCATGATGAGGCCTTGGTCCAGGATTGTGGGCTCCGAGGACAGAAGAAAGGATAGCAGTGAACAGAAAAGGGACTTTGCTATACACTGTCAATAAACACGCGCATAACACCTGGGGTAGTACAATGCTGGTATGAAGGAGTTGGCAGTGACTTCATTTGGCCAACAAGAGATGTGAAATCAGTGTTCTCCCTAGCCTCTTTCGGAAGGGCGTGCCGTTTGGGAATCCTAGGCACCACCGCATGTACCTTTTGGCATTTTGTTCATATCCATTCCCTTTATTACTCTTCACTCTTGTCAAAGTGAGTATACAATGCATGCACCTTGTCATATTCGATACACAGTGCCCACAGTTGCAAAAGGCCCCCCTGGAGGTACCCTTTATGCCTAAATCCTGGCGAGAACACTTTGTGAAATCGACACTGGTTTCTAGACTCTACTTCTCTTCCACCCCCACATGCTACTGAGAAGGGGCTAGTGGTTATACTACAGCAACCCTTGCATGGCAATAGCATAGCAGTGAACACACTTTCCATGGCAACTAACTTAAGCAATATAGTCAAAACTTATAACTGTTCTCTTGCTAAGAGCATAAGTGAGTGCATGTCAGACACCAAACCCATTGTTAAAAATGCGTGCAAATCTGGGTATTTCCAGATACTGCAGTGTCCATGATGGCATCCATGTTCCCAACATGTGAAAACATGGCCGACTAAAGAGATGGTTCGAAAATTCGATCGAACAAGATGGCCGCGCGGGTGATTGGCGCGAGCTTGGATGCGGTTCCTAGGTCATCCTGTTCTATCTGCCTTCGCCCAATCTCAGTCACCTCAGCTGGATTGATCAGACAGCATGGCCCGGTGCGAGCACGTTGCCCAGGATCTCGCCATCCGCCAGCTAGCCACGTTCCTAACCCACCTTCGGCCGTGGCGCCCACCGCCCATCCAGAGTCTCCCACGGCCACCCAAGTTACATCCCCAGCGGTCTCCTTTCCCAGACCTGCCGTGAAGATCAGAGGATTCCCAAGGCCTCAAGGCTGCCGGCGGGCAGGAAGTTGGCGTCCATCCTCGAAGCGGTTGTAGCCAAAAATGATCACACCTCGTGGGATCGTTTATCCCGCTTCAGTTCTCGTTGTTTAAGGTTGCCACGAAGGGGAGCCCAAGGCGGCTCGTTAGCTACTCTTGTTAACAGGCAGATCGAAGCGGAGACAGACCCACCAGATGCCACAGCCGACCCCCGACCTAACAGAGGCCAGTACCTTTCTAAGGATCCGCTCAGGTCCTTGGCAGCCCGAGTCTCAGCGAAACTAGAGGAGGGGGATTTCAAAGGAGCGGTCAGAATCGCTAGCTCAGAGGAGACACTAGCACCCCTAGATAACACCACCTTTGCTGCTCTCCAGGACAAGCACCCCCCACCCCACCCTGACTCAGTCTACCCCCTTCTGCAGGAGGATGTTTGGCCACACCCCATTTCTGTGTCAGATAAGAGCATCTTAAGAAGGGCCATTCGTTCCTTCCCAAACGGTTCTGCAGGTGGGCCCGATGGCCTCAAGCCTCAACACCTGAAGGACATGATTGGTCCCTCTGTCAGCTGTTGTGGCCTCCTCCCTGCCCTTGGTCATTTCGTGGAACTGGTGTTGGAAGGCAGAACCCCTCCACTTTGGAGGCCTTTCTTCTTTGGGGCTAACCTCACAGCACTACAGAAGAAGAGTGGCGGCATCAGGCCGATTGCCATTGGTTGCACCCTACGTCGCCTAGCGGCCAAGGTGATGGGAGGTGAGTTGAAGGAAGAGATGAGGGAGCTCCTAGCGCCTTGGCAGTTGGGTTATGGGGTTCGGAGGGGAGCCGAAGCAGCAGTGCATGCCGCAAGGCTCTACCTGCACAACCTTGACTCCACCAAGGCCCTCCTCAAGTTGGGCTTTAGCAACGCCTTCAACTCCATCCATAGAGACAAGATGTTTAGAGCGGTCCTGGAGCTAGCCCCCAGACTGTTTTGCTTTGTTCACTCTGCCTACTCCTCCCCATCCACTCTGTTTTGGGGAGATCAGACCATCCAGTCAGCGGAAGGGGTACAGCAGGGAGATCCTTTAGGACCCTTGCTCTTTTGCCTAACAATCCATCAGCTGGGGCCCAAATTGATCTCTGAATTACAAATGTTCTACCTGGATGATGGCACCCTGGGGGGTACTGCCGATGATCTCAGACATGATTTAGAGGAGGTGGTGAGAGTGGGAGCAGAAATTGGCCTGGAATTGAATGAAGTGAAGTCTGAAATTATCTGTAATTCCTGTAATCGTGACACTATTGACCCTTTGCTGCTCTCCATCCCAGGGGCTCTGGTCGTGGAACCCCAAGAGGCCACTCTTTTGGGATCTCCCATAGGTGAGGTCTCCTCCATCTCCAGCACCCTTGCCGACAAATGCAACGCCCTGAAGACCATGGGGGACAGACTTGCACATCTATCCACCCACGATGCCATTGTCCTCCTCAAGCATTCTTTTGCCCTGCCTAAGCTGATGCACTGCTTGAGGACAGCACCCTGCTTCTTGTCTTCCAGACTCTAAGATTATGATGAGCTCCTGAAGTCCATCGTAAGTGATATCACCAACATCCGTTTTCCGGATGACAGCACCAGCTGGAGCCAGGCCACACTCCCAGTGAGGTTAGGGGGACTAGGCATCAGAAGAGCAGTGCAGCTGGCGCCATCAGCTTATCTGGCCTCAACAGCCGCCTCCTCTGATCTGGTGCGCCGTATTGTGCCTCCCCATCTTCATGATGCACCCCTCTCCAACCAGGGTGAAGCTGAGGCCTGCTGGTCAAAGGGTCACAGCCTTCCACCACCAGAAGGAGAAGCCAGGCTACATCAGAGGTCATGGGACAGCATCGTAGTGGCTTCAGTTGCTGACAGCCTCCTGCAGACAGCACCCAGCCCCACTGCCCGAGCCCGCTTGCTTGCATGTTCAACTAGAGTCAGGAGCCTGGTTGGAAGCTTTGCCAATCTCTCCCCTTGGCCTACGCATGGAAGACCAGACAGTCAGGATTGCAATTGGTCTACGCCTGGGAACCCCTTTGTGCAGCCCCCACACTTGCCTTCACTGTGGTGCAGAGGTCGATGCCCTGTCAACGCACGGCCTCAGCTGTCGAAGAAGCCAGGGACGTCACTACCGCCATGCAGCATTAAATGATGTTATACACAGATCACTGTCTGCGGCTAATGTCCCCTCGCGACTTGAGCCATCAGGCTTGGAACGGGCAGACGGAAAACGTCCGGATGGGGTCACTGTGGTCCCTTGGAAGAGTGGGAAGCATCTGGTTTGGGATGCCACCAGCCCAGACACCTTTGCCCCTTCGTATCTCTTAAGTGCCACCAATGAAGCAGGAGCAGTGGCAGCAGCAGCAGAGAGCAAGAAGAAGTCCAAGTACAGCTGTCTGGGCCCAGCTTACTTCTTCACCCCAGTTGCCATTGAGACCTCAGGTGCTTGTGGCCCGCTGACCCTGGAGTTCCTGAGGGACCTTGGCAACCGCCTCAGACAAGCGACGGGTGAGGAGAGTTCGTTTGCCTACCTCCTCCAGAGGCTATCTGTGGCCGTCCAAAGGGGCAACGCAGCTTCCGTCTTGGGGACTAGCTCCCTAAGCATTGATTGATTGATTGATTTAATTGAGTTGATTTGATTGTTTTCATTTGATTTAATTGATCAGTATGATTGTTTAATTAATGTCATGCATGATTTATTGTTAGGATTTTAGTTTGTTTCAATCTTTAATTTGCATTGAACTACTTTAGTATGCATCTAGTTTTGTCTCTGTTTCAGTTTGTGCAAGTGCTAGTGTACCATTGTTTGCCAAATATATCAATATACTATGCATAAATTATACGTAATTATACAATCATAATAATTAATGTACAAGAGATGGTTAGATGTGAAGCAGACTTCTCTGTTAAGCCGACAGATGTCAACGAGCACCTTTTTAGTCTGTATTACTCAATGTTTGCCTCCCAATAATTACAATCTTGACAAATGTGTCAGAATGGAGCATTGTTTGGAAAACATGCATAGGGTCAGCAAAGTGAAGTAAACCTGAACAGAGTTAATCAACACACACTGTTGGCTTGTCTCTACAGTACACACACACATGCGGTGCAGTGCAAACCTTGCAACTCCTGCATCGTTTCATTCCCAGTGCACTGTTTTGCAATTGATCCTTCAATTTTCCTTCCACTGCAGGCCATAAATTAGTATCTGCTTTTCCTTAAGATTATGAAGATTAATTCTTTGAACATGTAGATCCCAAGTACAATTTGCTGAGGCTGAAGCATAAAGGGGTGATTCCAGTAGACTCGGTGCTACGAATTGCAGCCACCAGTGACGCTGAGGGGGAAGGAGATCATGAGTTAATGTTTTGTACTGATGAAAACCTGTGCATAGTCAAACATCTTCCCATTGTTCCACACTGTAGTATGAGCCTCTACCATGACAGCTGATCAGGTTCAAGTGCTAGGTTGCTCAGGGGGAACACCTTCTTGTGTTGAAGAGCTTGCAGGATGTGATTGTAGCTATGGATTAAACGTCCAAACCATAAGATGTTGACATGCAATTGAACACCACACAGAAGATGACCCAAGTGCTACACAAACTAACTGGTCCAACCGATAACCTTATATCTCCTTCATCCCTGACCTTTCTTCCTCCTTCACTCGCCCTCCCTCCATCTCTCCCATCCTCTTCCTAACACACACTAAGGCGAACAGCACATCTCATACACTATAGTACTCACCCGCGGCCACGGTCGACTCCTACTCCACTGCTGACTGAGGGAAAGTGCGATGCAGTTGCAGACACACCAATAACGTCAAGTACATCCTTTGTTCGCGTCACATCAGGCTGGAAATTATTACCCTACGTCACAGCTGACCAAAGAGGCTAGAGCACCAGACTTCAGTACTCAATTGTTACCCTTTGTGTAGACTACGGCTCCAATCTTACGCTTCGTCACTGGCAACTAGCTGTAGACCGCAAGGGAAAGTCTACAGAGCACATCACCAACGTAAGAGCGTCTATGCGCATGCGCAGCTGTTTACGATTTGCGCGATGGCGTGTCAGCGATACCTCTCCGCACCGGGGCGTTTTTGCTTCCCATTAAACGCCAAGCGTGTGTACGTGTCGCCTCATGCGTATGTATTTGCATACACTAGTTACATACGTTGGCTAGGCATAGAGCAGGCTGGGCAAAAGGGTTAAGGTAGTGATAGAAGGCACTGCAAGCCAATAGCAATGTCAACGTTTGTTACCTTAACTTAATCTAGTCACAGCCTCATTGATCCATTGTGTGCCTAACCTGCAAGAGGCCACCTCTGCCATGGTCAGTCTATAGCCATCTGTTACAGGTACCTGTTGTTACTGTGCACCCAGCTCTGCTGGGATCATGCACACACAGCAAGTGATTATAGTTCAGGAATAGCAACTGCAACTGCTTTACAATCGCAAAATTTATGATTAAACAACACCATGGCAACATACATAATTACAATAATTACTAATACTCAGTCAGTAGATGGGGGAGGAGGTGAGGGCATTTACAATTACAAAGATGCTCATTGGGTGGGGGGATGTGTAGCTAATGTATTGACTTGTAAATTGCATACCTAGTATTATACAAAAGTAAGATTAGTAATTGATATAATGTACAAAACTCACTAGTACACTAGTACAAACAGAACAGTCTGGCAGTGCCTTGTCACTAGACCTAGTCTGGTACAGCTCATGTAGGAGGAGTGGGACCCAGCATACCTGCAGTAATGGCAGGAGCAAGATGATGTGACAAGAGAAACAGGTGGATGGTATTTGGTGTTTGTTACAATGGCATTGGTGTTGGTGCATACAGAAGCCTAAACAAAGACGAAACACACAACACAGAGAACCAAACATACAACATGTGTCTGCACTTTTAAATTATTGCCATAGTAACGGACAGACTTTGGTAGGTGTGTGATGTGTCATGCCCAATGTGAGACATGTCCATGTACGTAAACATGCAATGTGGCTTTGTGCGATCAATTTTGACCTCAATAGGGTGGTTCTACGAATACCAGCTTAAGACAACAGGGTTGGGACCTAGCTAACATTTTAATCAGATTTCAGGGCGAAATTAAAAGCTAGTGTGAGCACTTATAATTTATAGCCATGCATTTCATCATTCACTGTCACCAGTAGTCACATCATCAAAGTGTATCACATGTTCCAGTGACACTGTCACACGAACAAGTGTGTGAGAACCAAGTGGGAGGAGACCACAGTGATTGACCGGGCCACAAGATCCAAGGAGATATTGCTCAAGGAGGCAATCCACATCTGGTTGCTCTGCCCCCTCCTCCCCCCCCCCCCCCCAACAGGGAGGGGGTGGGGGGGTGGCTGCCTTGTAAAACACAGAAGGCAGAGCCAACCAAACGCACATACGTATATATCTACACAGCAATGTAATTTACTACACAGAAGAGGCTGTACATTCACGATAGCCCAAATGGCCACCACATGCTGTACAGTACAGTGCATGGTCACTGTTGTTTAAGCCCACCTTGGTCTGGGATTGGCTGTGGTTGCAGAGGGGTTTGTGGAGGAGGAGAGGCAGTTAAAATTTCTTCTGTAAGTACAAAGAACAACATACAATGTCACGTCTATTGTTACAGTACATACAGTTTGCACAGCAAAATGCAGTGACCAACTCACCATCAATTGCAATATCCCCTAGAACCCACATCTCTTCATTAGGGCAGTGTTTGATCTGCACATAACCACATATGTATGTGTATGGACTCTAGTCAATGAGTACATGAGGTGCATGTGAAAGTGAGTATGTAAGAACTAACCACGACCTGCTCTGTGCTCCCATGCATATACTTTACTCCACAATGCACTGCTGCAAACAACACCAATCACAACCTTCCTGACTCTGTTGGTAGATCTCAGCTTAACTTATGTATACATGCACCACAGTATCTGGCAGTGATTGCTGACAGAATTGGCATTATATAGTTGTCTTCCAAGAAGCTATAGTTCTATACACCAGACCTATAAGAAGCATAATAATATTATGCACGTTGTACCAGGAACACCTCTTTCTACCCTCCTCTCCTAGCAGTTTCTAGTAGCTGACTACTTCTTCCTTCCATTTTTAACTGAGGTTGTCATTACGTCAGCCGCTAAAAATGGAGGCAGGAGTATTGATGGCCATGCGAGACTACCCCTTGCACTGGTCAAACACAGCTAGCACATTTCACCTCTCCCCACTGTACTTGAATGCACTGGAATATAAGGAATGCACCCCATCACCCCATCTCCCCTCCTACAGCTGAAGGCATGCAAATATAGGCACAGCTCATATATACCACACAAACAGCACCACCTCTTCTTTAGATGTTGTACACATAGCTACAAGCATAAATTAAATTGTTGTATGATGAAGCCATACATCAAAGGAAAAAACCGCGGTACATATTGTATAACCACCAGTTTGCTATAGTTTAACTTCCCCAGGAGCACTGGGCTCTTATTTTTAGCCAATCAGCTTCATGTGGAATGTATATTTTGTTTTAAAGTTGTTGCTCATTTTTCTCAAAACGCCTCCAAGATAAGTGAACAGGCAGTGCGGGGGCTGAACAGACTCATACCGATTGCGTGCAACGATTTTCTGTAATTGTAACCTGCATTCCAGACCACTGAGAAACTGTCAAATCACTACCAGTGGGTGATTTCAGTCGCCCTCCTTCGCCACTTACTCAGAATCTCCTGTACACTGTCCGCCAACAGAGACATACCACATATGCATCACTGAACTAACATACACACACAGTGCATGCTTCATATAAATTATAGTAAAATATGTATTGGGTGATGAAGCCATAGTACCTGCAGTAACTTAATTGCAGGCTAGTGCTCCATATGGGCAATTGAGTTCTCGAGTCCTGTGTGCTCAGACACTAGTACTGCTGCCAACTCATGCATGCAGTCTACTTGACTTGAAAACTACCTGCAGGTGGACTCCCACTTGTGACACCCTAGGCCTGCAGCTGTGTATACCTCATTACCTCATGATTAAATGAACAGTGCATAATTTTAATTATACATATACCATGCACTCCACCGGCTTTATCAATTAGGGGATTGGCAATGTGCATGCTACCTGTTATGAGTGGCTTAGCTAGGCAGGTAGGCTTTGAGTGCAAAACCTTGCCTGGAAAAATTTCAAATGATAATGCAATGATGTATTCATATGAAAATGTATGCATGCAATTCACAGTAAGTTAAAACGTACAAAATTCACTGTACTATTCCAATACAAATCAATTAATCCACCGTCCATATGTCATAACAAGACCTTGCTAAGTCCAGCTTGTGCAGGTCAGCCTACAGGTAGTAAAACAAACATCAAGGGGTTGGTCATGTGAGGTCACACAAGGTCACTAAAACCATGCATGAACACTACACTTACCTTGTAGCCTGCTCTTCATGTTCTTTCCCAGTTTGTTCATCTTTGGGTAGCCTTGAACAGAAATCATGATGTCGCAGACGGTGATCAAGGCTTCCTCATCACACGCTCTCTCCAAGTGTGAATACAGTACTTGGTTCTGTTGTCTAGAATCAAGATTCTGTCTGATTGCCACTTCAACACCATCCGGAATGATATTTTTAGCTTTCAAATAAAATGCAATGGCATTGGCATCTACTCCTTTAATGAACTGGTCCTGAAAGTGTTTAAGAACATCTTCAGCTGCACAGAAAGAACAAAGCAGTGACACACGATGCTCCAACATCACATGTTCACTAAAAGGAAGCAGTGTACACACATGTACCACACACACCTCCAGTTCAACTCTCCCATACATCATGCACATTGCTAACACCACAGTGTACAATGTATAACATACATATCAGGGTCGTACTGTTGCTACAGCTATACAGTACTTTTTGGGTCGGTTGTCCCAACCCAGTGGTTGCAATCGGTTATCAGTTATCAATTATCGACCTAATGATGTCATTTTTACGTGAATTTTAGTATACCCAGTTCTGTTGGCGGATGGTGTACAGGAGATTCTGAGTAAGTGGCGAAGGAGGGCGACTGGAATCACCCACTGGTAGTGATTCGACAGTTTCTCAGTGGTCTGGAACGCAGGTTATAATTACAGAAAATCGTTGCACGCGATCGGTATGAGTCTGTCCAGCCCCCGTGCTGCCTGTTCACTTATCTTGGAGGCATTTTCCTCTCGGTACAGAAACGTCCCCAGCATTCTTAGCCTTAAATCGTCCGAACACGCTTTACTTCAGTCTTCCTCGTTCCAAACGCCACTGCTTCAATTAGACTTGTAGTCGTCATAATGACGTCACCAGGTCGATAACCGATAACCGATTGGGACAACCGACCCAAAAAGTACTGTAACCATCCTCACTAGATGACCACAGTGAGAGGACACAGTGAGAGGAAGTAGTGATGACCACCATTACACCAGTCATGTATATAAATTGACCACCATGGCTATATCCAGTAACGCTGAAGGAAGCTATGGGTTAACCTATTTTTAGCCCAAGCAACGAGCTATAGAAAGATCTCACACATCCAATGCTAGTATAGATCCCGTTGCCATGGTAACAGGCCTCTAAACGATGGTTCTAAATCTCTGAGAAGCATTCCAATTGCTTCGTGCGTGATTGGAAATCCCAAGAGGTTGGTCACACAAGATCACACAAAGTCGACTCCAGCAAGTGGTGAAATTGCCTAGTCCTACAGCAACAAGGCTGTCTAGCACAGTGATGGAGACTGCTTACCTGTTTCCACATGTGGGGGCTGTTGGCTGGTTAGGACAGGATAATTGGGAGGGTTTGGGGTGACTGGGGCAGAGCCTTGTCCACTCGCGTGGCGAACTGGAGCTGGTGAAGTAACAGGAGACACAACACTCACTCAACAACTAAACCAGAACAGCACTATTTAATAAGCAACAGCCATAACCATCCTCAATAGATGACCACAGTGAGAGGAAGTGGTGATGTGTGTAGTGATGACCACTATTACAACAGTTAGGTATGCAATTTGACTATCAAGGATATATTCAGCAACGCCAAAGGAAGCCATGCGTTAACCTATTTGTAGCCCAAGCAACGAGCTATGGAAAGATCTCACACACATCCAATGCTAGTTTACAGGATATAGCCTACAGCTAGGACGTGTACGTACATGTTTCTGTTTAGGAGAGCTCAAATGCAATTAGTGGGACTACTGCGAGCAGACAGAAAACTTGAGCGATCAGGATTTCAAGGAACCTCCCTCAAAGAAGATGACAACAAAGTTGCAGGGAAGCAAAGCGGGTTCGCCTCTCCCATGTCATCAAAGAAGATGGCTGAGAATTGCAAAGGGCTTGTTCCATTGAACACCAAGAAACCGAGAACATGTGTATTGCGTTCCTTTGAACAGTGGCGAGAGGTACGGAACAAGAAATACAGTGAGAAGTGTCCTGCACAATTGCAACAAGTTAGGAATTCAGTCTGCTTCAACTTACTGTTATCAGGATTGAACTGCTGCAACTCTGCTGTTAAGCTATTAGTGCTGAAGTTTAAAATTTGCGCCATGCACCCAGTGCCGAAATTAAAATGGAGACACACGTGAGCAATTCAGTGTGCCACGGGTTTGAACTTTATTCGTGCCCAAGACAGTAGGAAGAAAAGCGCCCTGTTGCCAATGTCAGTCAGAAAGATGGAAGGGTAATTTGCCTTGTATTGGTATCATTGTCTTACATTTGCGCTGCGTCTGTGTAATAAACTCACCTTCACCGTTGCGTACTGGATGCAAACTTTGGCGTTTGAGTATGGGCCTTGGACGCAACTAAGGGACGAGACAACGCGGCTGTTCAAAGCTCCGGGACTGTCATCTATCCTTTGAAAGTAGTGTGTCCTTGCAAGGCTCGAAGCAAGAAATAAAGCTTAATGCGCACCTTTGGTTATAACGCCTACAGACATCATCTGGACTTATGCACAAACTAATAAATGATGCCTACAGGCGTCATTCAGTGCTAATGGGTTAATGTTGGTGTGATGCCAACTGTAACGTCCACTCCTACTGGTACCATTGTTATAGATGAAGGTTTCAGACGCATCGATCTTGAAGACTTTACCAATTTTGAGTAAACTGTAACTGGATTGTGATCTGTTAGAAACTTTAAGCTGTAATTTTGATCTGCATGATCTCCTTATATGCACCTTTTGCTTACGTAACTTGTGTTTAGATGGTAATTTGTAATGCTCACAAGGTTGTTGAGACCTTGTGTTTTCCATTACCTATACATCCTGGAAAATATCCATATCACCCAGGATATCTGAATACCACCCAGTATGCCTTGAGTGGTACAGGGAATAATGTCTACTCATTTGCTTTGATGTTCAGCATGTCAGGGCGCTACAAACAGGAATAACATAACAAATACTCACCAGGTACAGCAACTTGTGAGGGAGGACGCTTACGCTGAGCAATGCCTGTGAAGCCAAAGGAGTGAGCATGTTTCAGTATGTGGACAGGATTGGTAGGTTAGGACATTGCACAACTTTCACATGGACCTGTTAGCCAGGGTGAATGCACATCCAGTAAGAGAAGGTGACTCAACCTGCCCACCACAGTGAATTAACCCAGTTTACACCTTGTCTCCAGATTCACTCACACTCCACACAAAAGTTGGGTCTAGGCAAACAATAGGATAATTCACTCAGCTTTCACCATTTTCACATGGAACAGCGCAAACTGGGTTCAACCCGGGTTGGCTAACCAGGTTGAACCTGGGTCCAATGCTTCCAATCACATGGCATAAAGTATTCTGTAAGGTAGCGATTACGTATGTGATTGAATAAAGATGGTGTTTGAAGTCTACATCATCCAAATTATCATTCTTCTCTAGTTCTTGTGGCTGTGTAAGTAGATGTGCAGCACTGAGGTGTTCACTTCTGGCAAATGACATTCTTAGAAAGTGTTTATCTGTTGTCAAAGTGCAGCACATGCACAGAGATGGTTGATTTACTGGTTAGCCAGGTTGAACCCGTTTCCTTAAGTCAGATTCAACGGGTTAAGTCGACCGTGTGAATGTGTCAAAACACAGTTTCAGTGTGCATGTGAAAGGAGCACATAGTCTGGTCAGACTTGACAGGTTTTGGATCTCTGCAGGAATGTTGGCATACTAATCAGATTACAACTAGTGTTTGTGGTTAACAAACTCTTTTGATATATACACTTGTTTAGAAGAAACATTTCACCTCTTGAAGGTCCAGAAGGAGCCATGTACACTGATTACAGAGTTACAGAGTGCTGAAGTGCACCCATACTGAGTGGCAAGATGAAAAAAGGTATTTTCACCCCATGACAGAGCGGCATATTGGCTAGGGAGTCATGATGTATATAATTATTGGAATGTGACTCCAGCAAGTGGTGAAATTGCCTAGTCCTACAGTAACAAGGCTGCCTAGCACAGTGATGGAAACTGCTTACCCGTTTCCACACGTGGAGGCTGTTGGTTGGTTAGGACAGCAACATTGGGAGGGTTGGGGATGACCGGTGCAGAGCCTTGTCCACGCACTTGGTGAACTGGATCTGGTGAAGTAACAGGAGACATTACATTCACAAAAAACTAAACCAGAACAGCACTACCGTATGGCCGAAAATTGTGGCAGGAATTTATTTTGGCGAACTGCTGTATTTCTGTATTTGGCGGAATTTACTTTGGCGGTGTTGCAAGCCTATGCCATAATGATATTCATAGCAAAATGGCTAATCTGGGCAAAAATAGCTAGATTGCTGAAGAGTCTCTGTCTGAGGAGTACACGCGCTGTTGTTTGACCATAATTGGAATATTTTCATTCCAATCCTTAGCTTTCCCAGGAATGCTGCAACGTACAAAGGCTTTCAAGCTTCCTTTTGGCCGATCTGCTAAGGCTCACCTGCAGCCTGTGACCTCGCACACAATTAACCGCTCCAATGAGTAACAGAGAACATGCTGCTAAAATCTGCTGCAGTATATTACCGACAATGATCTCAACGTCAGTCTTCACAGTGACCACATGTCGTTCGGATTGCCTTTGGCTTCCTCGCGCTCTTCTTCCACCTCCGGCATCCATAACTCTTTGAAAACATAGTGTCCTCACTCTGCTGTCAGTTGTGAACTCCATGCTGACAATTGATCTATAGGCTGGCACATCCAGGCTTGTTAAGAGGAAAAACTACGTATATGATTGCACAAATTTTGGCGAAGGAAATATTGGCGGATTGCTCTCAAAACCGCCAATCCGCCAAAATAAATCCCCTGCCAAAATTCCGGCCATACAGTATTTCACAAATGCTCTGAATCAGTCATACTACAATTTGTGAAGCAATGACATTGTTTTACAACCAGTGTGCGAAGCTTCGAACCCAGACCCACCCACACCCCACACAATAAGGTGTAGGTAGCATAAAACAATACTGCAAGTCACTTCAGGACATAACTATCTGGTACGTGGGACAGTCATACCAGAGCACAGTGCATACCAGTCATACAGTACCAAAATATGTAGAAACACACACACTCACCAGCGGCCGGCAGGTAATGAGGGGTGGGCTGAGGCTGAGCAGCTGGCAGGGGAGGAGGGGTGGGCTGAGGCTGAACAGCTGGCAGGGGAGGAGGGGTGGGCTGAGGCTGAACAGCTGGCAGGGGAGGAGGGGTGAGCTGAGACTGAGCAACTGGCAGGGGAGGAGGGGTGGGCTGAGACTGAGCAGCTGGCAGGGGAGGAGGGGTGGGCTGAGGCTGAGCAGCTGGCAGGGGAGGAGGAGTGGGCTGAGGCTGAACAGCTGGCAGGGGAGGAGGGGTGGGCTGAGGCTGAACAGCTGGCAGGGGAGGAGGGGTGGGCTGAGGCTGAGCAGCTGCCAAGGAAGGAGGGGTGCGCTGAGGCTGAGCACGGTCTGTACAGAATAGGAGAGAGCATGTTTCAGTATGTGGACAGGATTGGTAGGTTAGGACATTGCACAACTTTCACATGGACCTGTTAGCCAGGGTGAATGCTTAAATATGCATTCTTTAATCTACGAAGAATAGGTGAGTCAACCTGACCACCACACTGGATGAACAGAGATCAACACTTGTCTCATCCAGACCCACTCACACCCCACACAATGTTGGGTATGGTATAGACGTAAGCACCATACAAATTACTGAGTCAATAACAACATTGTACATGTGTTAAGTTAACTGCAATGGTGGGAAGAGGCTGGATTGGAGGACACAGCGTTCTTAAGGTATGTATGATCATTTCACACACGAGGGTAAATGGCTATGTAGAGGAGCTTAGCAATAACTGAAGTCAAAGCAATCAACAAACACAACCGTTACTTGTGACAAGAAAGATGTCTGAGATGGCAAGTCCTTCATGTTTGTACACATACCAGTGTGGGCGGGGTTGACTGGGTACACCTCATGGAGTATACGTACTCAGTGCAGTCTACAGTTGCCTAGCAACAGCTTTACAGGATCAGGCCAACTTCTACTTCACTTGCACTTCTAAGTGGGTCGTGGCACCCTCTGTTCTGAACTCCAACAGACATGCAATATACACAAGGACACTATAGAAACTACCAGATTCTTTCCAGGATGCAGGCAGTCAGATCGGCCTACGTTGTCACTTCTGACAAATCATCCTTGACAAAGCTCCCAATCTTGTGTACAAATAGAACAATAGCTATGCACCACAGCAAAGAACCGTCTGTACATTTTGTAATCAATGGTTCTTGCATAATTCAAACTCCAGTGGTAAAGGGTTATATTTAGCGATTTCAGAAGACTAACACATGAGGGTCAATGGCTATGTACAGGAGCTTAGCAATAACTGAAGTCAAAGCAATCAGCAAACACAACAGCTACTGGTGACAAGAAAGATGTCTGAGATGGCAAGTCCTTCATGTTCGTACACATACCAGTGTGGGCGGGGTTGACTGGGTACACCTCACAGAGTATACTCAGTGCAGTCTACAGTTGCCTAGCAACAGCTTTACAGGATCAGGCCAACTTGGATGGTTGCATCAACTGCACCATCCGACCTACTCCACAGCCTATAGCATTTGACCCCACAAAGTACATTACACCTTGGTCTACTTCACTCTACACACTTACCAGATTCTCTTCTAATTTTTTCTGCTTCCTTCATCAGTTCGTCTGCCCACACTTCATAGTTGACAGCTCGCAACATCGTCAAGAAAGTGTCAAAGTCTTTGTTTCGCTTTCCTTTCAGAATTTCAATGAGTTCGCCCATCTGCTCATCGTTGCCATGCTGGTTTTTCACTCGCTGTGCTTCCGCTGGACTCATAAACCCACCCGCTGCTGGCTGTAATCTGTCCATCAGTCCTGTATTCATTTTTACATACAGCTTGAGTTTCCCTTGCAGGGAGACCAGGGCATCAATGCTCCATTGACTCATAGGACGCTCTGCTGAGAAGACAAGGACACAGGAGGAGAGCAAGAGAACACCATTCAATTCCCTCAACACAACATGCACTCCAAGCATACAGCTATGATTACAATACACACATACATGCACAATACAGTGGTATCAATGGTGTAACGGCATGTAGTTCCGTAATAGTCCTAGAATTTCAGCTTTCTTCTAACATGTGCTAATAGTTCTGTTCTGTTTCAGTAGTGAAAAATGATAAATGCTTATGTTCCACTGCATGAAACAGTTTAAGTGCTGTCAGTCAAAGACTATGTCTTCGAGCGCTGTGCCTCCTGTCACTCCACATAGGCAATAAACTGAGACATGCTGCTGTCAATGAGGCAGTGGACAGACAGTCTGTGTTGATGATGCCAGTGATGAGGATCTCCCAGTGAGTGTAGCCACAAATCTAACTTCGATCCCAGTGGTCACGAACGGAGGCAAGCATGCTAATGGTTATTAGTGAACAGACCTCGGCTGCCCTAACCCTACCCCAAAGAAGATGGAGAAGATGGTCGTAAGATGGACAGATGGACAATAAAAATTACCACATCTGCCATGAACAAAAATGCTGTTAAGAAAGGCACCATTTCTGCAGGAGAGAAGGTTGAAGTATTTTGGGGCAAGGGAAAGACAATGTTTTCTGTGGAAGTGGTTGATGATGGTAGCGGACCTTTGACATCTGAAGTACCATCATAAGCAGCAGCAGTTAAAGATGATCCATTTCAGTTCGAGTTAGCACAGCTCAGAGGGAGCCTAGGACGCCAGCAGAGCAATCAGCAGCAGTGGGCATCATCCAGCCCAATGCAATGGAGACTGTGCTAGCCAGCTTAGAGGGCAAAGTTGAGAGCCTTGTAGATGCAGTGACGGGGTGGAGGCCAGGCTAGTCTGCAATCTCCAGTCATTGAAAACAAGCTATCCAGCTTAGAAGACAGGATAGAAGAACTCAAGTAAAGTGCTCCTCCAGAGAACTCCATCCCTGCCTTCCTCCACAATTCTGCAGGAAACCGCTCCCAGCAGTGCAATGTTCTTAGGCTGGGATCAGTCACCTTACCAACCTGCTGTACATGCCACCAACAGAGCCTACCAGAGTGCTCAGTGACATCACTCAGTTGTTTAATGCGGACAGCACCTCTCCTATCTCACAAGCAGACGTTCTTGCTTGCCTGACCACTGGCCTCTCAAGAAGAAACTTGGCGGCCTGCCTTGCAGCAAAAGGGGCTCTGGATGGCATCTAAGTGAAGAGCATACCTGGCTATATCCCCTACAGGGCCTAGAGACTGCTTCGGTTGCCAAGGAGATACGCAATTCAGTGAACGAAGTGCACAGGAAAGCAAAGACTTATGTTTAACAAGTACACTATTACTGAGACTTTAACTCTTCTTACTTTTTCTGATGATTTCTTCTATTCTTCTACACACTGCTTATATGTTTGTATACTCCTCATTGAATGATTAGTACCCTACTATGAATTGTTGCATGCCATACATGAGTAAAACAAGTGAACCCAAACATAGCTCACACTATATGACTCAATCTGGTTCCGGAAGACAGAGGGATACTAACGAGACAGGACAGTGGCCTACTAGCAAGAGAATCATAGTAGAGAGACAGGGGACAACAGGATACTATATTGGCACGGTTCCCTTTCACTGCAAAAGGCAGTATGCTTGTAGGTGCTCACCACAAACATGATATGTAGTATACGTAGAAAAGTGCATACAGCACAACAGAATCATCTTGGAATCCACATAATATGTACCATCCTTGGGCTGTTGTTAAATGCAGTCCAAGAGGTATCCTTTAGATTTTGAGCACGAGGTACTAGGCCGCTCAGAACCTGAGCATCAAGTGGTCTAAAAATGCCACAGATACCGACTGGATGGTATTCAACTAATATAGATCCCTACCAGTTGGCCAATGAATCACCTTACCTCCAGTTTTTGGCGACGTTCGTGTCCGTTGTTTTCAGCAATCCAGTGTACCAAACAGGAGGGAAGATGCTACCTTGCCCCAGCTGTCCAAAAAGGTCGTAGAAGAATTGCTACCGACTTCTGAACAATTATATATAATCCAGATTAATTGCCTAATACTGTAGTAATACATACTAAATCTTATTACAATACGAGCAAGCGCAAAGGCTGCGTTCGCTCCACGTCGCGTTGCCCAGTAGACAATGCAGGCCATTCATTGCAGCTGGGTGACACTGCCTGGGTATAGTGCTGATCTTGTTTGCACTGACGTGGGCCACTGTCATACACTTGCATGCACATATACATATAGCTAGCTACACCTACACCATGTTAAAAGAATTGCTTGGTCATTTCTTTCCTTAGCCAATAAGGCAGTGTCGAAGCCAAGCAAGCTTTCTGCCTAATAGCTTACTTCGCGATAGAGAAAGGGCTTTCAGCAGCCTGGAGCGCTGACAGCTAAAGCACCCAAATAGCAAAGCAAAAATACCCACGTACCGATAGCTAGAGCAGTTCCTTTGCACTAGACAATAGCAGTAAACGTCTGCGCAAGTGTGCGTCATGCCTAGGAGACCCAAACTGAGGAGTGTGGAGTGTCTAAGAGATGGCTGGCTGCAAAGGACATGCAGACTGCCAGAGCGGCCATGTTTGCGGTTACGTCATTGCGTCGTCCAATTAAATGCCCATTTTTAATGCCATGCACAAGCAAACGAATGAACGAACGAACAAACACACTGACTGGAAAAGATTAAATATATTAAGGAAACGTAACGCACCTTATCATTGTTTGGGATATTCTCCTTCAATTTTGGATGGAAAGTCACGAAACTTGGTAGGATTACGAAGAGCTGTAGCATGAGTAACATCGCCGAGCCGAAATTTGGTATAAGGTTGTTCCATCCAAGTTCTTGCCACTTATGTGGTCGCCACCATATCTGAGAGATAGGGAAAAGATCGTGTTTCGTTGTTCACAAACTCCTCCTTCAATTTTTCACCTATCTTTGCCAAACTTGGAAAAGTACACCATGGCAATACAGGGGGTGGCCTAAGGTGGTTAGCGCCTTCGTCGCTGAACTCCTTTAGACGAAACAGATGAACATAAGGAAATTCTATACATACGAAGTTTTATGGAACGAGTTTATGGAATGCTCCCAATTAAATAGACGGTTTTGATTGGTTAAACGCTCAAATTATGAACCATAAATTTGAACTCACCCAAAGGGCGGGCATTCAGCTAGTTGTATAAATGTTTCAAACAATAGTATTGGTACCTGCAACACACAGTTGCGATTCTCTGCTATTGTCTCCAGTGTGAGTACTGCACACCCTAATTAAAGCCCGACTGGACATGGCACAAAAAGTACAACTGGGGTGTCTATGAGCTTCAGAAGCAGTGATTAGATGGCTGGTACCACGGCCATAGGATCTATTTGGCTTTTGATGCCTGTTACCATGTGATTCCACACAAATTCCACGCATCATTCCATCAGTTTTGGTCGAACACTGACCTTCTTTCTGGTTTCATTTTGCCTGTGGGTCAAGCAATGAATATGTGCAACGATGCAGCAGATTCAGAGCCTCTTACTGACTGTGGGAAGAGGGAAGACGACTGCTTTCCTTGCGTGAAAGGCACCTAAAAGCTGCTCAAAATTAGCGTGATCTGCTGTACCATGGCTTTAAAGAAAGTTGAGAATATTAACACACTAAATGAAGCATGAAAGGTAGATGGTATTCCACCCTTCAGTGGAAGTGTTGAAAATGCTGCTGCATACCAGCTGCCAATTAGGTGCACCCACCATTGGAACACTAGATCATCTTTTCATACCAGAATCAGTGATGGCTCGCTAACACATTGTATTATTGTATTATATTGCATTATTAAGGTTACCCCTTCAGCACAAGGCTGGTGTGAATGGGGGACCCACACATCTATCCATGCCATTGCTAGTAAATGTCCTTTGCTTGTGATGGTCACGCTAGTGTAGGATTGATTTTGTTGAAACTTGCACAAAACAAGTGACTGCACTTCTAATGATAGGTAGGCTGCTTGCCACTTTAAGATGTGTAGCTGCTTTGTGCTACAGCGATGACTAGACATAGAGGTTCTACTGTGTGTTCATGCTGTTACACAACAACTGTTGGTGGCACTCACCTTCGTCAGGCTGTGGTTGTGCTGGAGGAGCTTGTGAAGGAGCTGGGTCTTCTGCAAGTAGTATAAAATACAATACACAACTGTTACACCTACAGTACACACAACAAATTAAGTGCACGATCAATTGTGACTGTGACTTCACTAATTATGCTACTGATGATGACAGCTGCATAGCTGCAAAATTGTTTGGCAACAATTCTTGTTCAAATATATTTCTCAGGAAACTTGATTGAGAAGCTACTTGAAGTACGAAATAGAAGTGGGAAATATGTGTTTCGTCAAAAAATAGGTTGACACTGAAGTGTTCATGTAGTACAGTGATCGTATGGACATAGAAAATCAAGTACCTAAAGGACATAGTACTTTACTTCTGTGATATTAGAACCATACTGACCACCACTGGCAAAGGAAAGTTGTGAATGTAAGGCCATCCAAGCACAAACATCATCAGCACAAAAGCAGTTCTAGTTTACATGTACACTTCAAACCCTCAGGCCCCCTAATGCTGGAGTTCATACTGCCTGTGCTTGCTGATGATGTGTTAAGCCCACCTTGGCCAGGTGTTGGTTGTAGAGTGGGAGGTGGTGGAGGGGCAGTCCCTTCTAGAAGTGTGAAGAACAGCACACAATGACAATGTGTTGCACATGTATGCATACACACAACAAACAAAAGCACACTACATGCAGTCCTGAGTGAGTAGAATGTTTAGCGGAAATCAGTTTAGGAGACAGTTCTGTTCACTTTGCTGTAATGATACTGTTGAAGAACAGTCCACTCAGAAAAGAGATTCAATATTGCAAAATCGGTTTCCCCTCCTCAATTGACTAGTGATATTTCCTGATTACTTTACTAATAATATAATAATACTGAAGTAAGCAAGTATGCAGATCTGAGAAAAGGGACCACTTCGCACTAACGGTCGATTTTGAGTTGGTGGTACTGAGTCACAGCACAGTTGATGGGCTCTGTTGCAGTTTGTTGTGCTTCAATAGCTGCTCCCGTTCCCAAGATATGCTTGCTCAAAGTATGAAAATACGCTCGGTGCAATTATGAGAAAACGGCCCGTAACCCTTCTTTATTATATCCGTAAACATGGCGACGATGTAACTAGTCTTCCTGGCTTGAAGCGCTGGAAAGGACTAGGGGTTTCAAACTTGGCCAGGATGTTGGGACTATACCACAGGTGCGTATGATGCAGTAATCTGACTTTACTGGGAACATGACTCGTTTGCGTGCTTTCGCCCATAGTGACACTTCATACATAGCGTGAAGTGGTCCCTTTTCTCAAATCCGCTCACATGTAATATGTGAATACAGTAGGAATATAATATATACCCTGTTGCCGGGGCAACGCGAAGGTGTTGAATTCCATAACTGGTGTCTAACTGCAATAAGAGGCCTACTCCAGGTGTCTAACTGCAATAGGAGCTCTTGGCTCTTATATCACTTCACCAAATATGAAAGGTGTTATTGATAACAACGAAGATGTCAATTCACACCAAAGCACAACACACAAATGCGTAGTCAGCTGCAACTTTGCACGGCTTTGGGACTGGAGAGTCCGCAAAGCAGTGAAAAGAGAGCGAAATACCTCACTCCATCACGCGTGAATTGGTTGCACCAATGCACACAAGCTACAACATAAAGCAGTCCATAGCCAAGCTAGATAAACCATGTACGCAACCTGCACAGTGCACAAATGAGAAACAGCAAGCACGTGCACAATTTCGTATGCAAGAGGCACTCAAAATCACGACAGCAGTGGGAAAGCACTGTTTCAAAAACAGAAAGTCGACCGCTGAGCGCAAAGAATCCTCGAAGGCCAAGTATGTCGCACAAAGCCTCAATCACTTAACTGGCTCATTAGGGGGTTGCTCCAATGGTTTAACTTCAGGCAAAAACTTCACAGTACTGGTTAAAAATGCCAGTTGTTTTGAGGTGATAGCCTTTCCGGAGCACTCGTACGATACCAACGCTTCTCCAAAACTCCCACCAAATGCAAATAAAAGCTAGGAGGCTCCTAGACTCCCGCCAAATGCGTATAGCAGGGTATATAACACATATACCACGGTGCTTCGGTGCATACAGATTTTGGAGTCACTCGTCCTCGGGCGCTATGCACCCTCAGGTCTCGTGACTCCAAAATCCATATACACCGATGCACCATGGTATATCTATTACAAACAAATACCATAAGTAATTGATAAAGGGTCAACTTAAAGTCTGCATATAATTATATAATAAATTGCTAATTACTAGTACTGAAAATGGGCAGTGCCTAAACCACTGCACTACTAAATGATTGTGAATAATCAAATAAAAACATTGTCTGATGGGGGAAGGGTACCCCTCACCGCTGCCACATTGCCCCGCTGGACCGCCACCGCAATTCCCTGAATCAAAAACTGCAGTGAGCGTGGCTCCCCAGTCTCAGCCCAGATCCTGCGACCCAGCTCCTTGATGAAGGATATGGCCTCTGGCCCAAACACCCCTGATGGTTCGATGGCAAAAGGAACAAAAGAGTGACTGGAACCCAGAAGGGCGTACTTCTGGGTTTTTGCCTTTTCAGCCTGGCTGGCCACCAACCCTGCTTCCCTTGCAGCGAGGGCCGCATGGGAAGGAGTGAATGTGTCTGGGCACATAGCATCCCATATTAGTGTCCGACCATTCTTCCAAGGCATCACTGAGATCCCATCCAGCCTCCTTTAATCAGAGCGGGCAATGCCTGTGGGCTCCAGGAGAGAGGGGATCCTTGCTGAGGCCAATGATCTTTTGAGAAGATCATTCACTGCTGTGTGTCTTGAGTGCCGACCCTGACTCTTCCTACAGCTAAGGCCGTGCAAACCCAAATGGTCCACTTCAGTGCCGCACTGATGACATTTGTGGGGTCTGCACAGGGCCATCCCTAGGCGGAGCCCCACTGCCACCCGAAGCACCTCATCATCCATTCGAAGCCCTATAGCCGACATTTGAGGTGCCTGTAGCCATTCACCTGTCTCCTTCCTTGCAATGCCAGCAGACAAGCATGAGCTAACTCTTCAGGAGCATTCCTCACAAGGGCTTCTGCTGCTGCATTCATTCAGTTAGTTCAAGCATCTTAAGCATTAAGCTTACTGCCCACATGGTAGGTACAAAATTGTCCCGTACCTTCTCCTTCCACAGTGACACACTCCCTAAAGTGTCAAAAGACATCCAGGAAGCGCTCTCCAAACAAATCCTTCTCAAGTGGCAGATTCAGGCAGTCCAGCGGCACCATTGTGGACAATTCCCACTCCCACAAATGCCCTAAGTACACTTTCATCATAAACTTGTAGCAAGCAATGAGCATGTGCATTCCAACTCAGGGTGTAATTCGAGGAACTACCAACTGACTTAAATCGTTCTTTGCAGTCAGTTCATACATGGTACACTCCATATACCGTATGGCCAGAAATTTTGGCGGGGAATTTATTTTGGCAGATTGGCAGTTTTGAGAGCAATCCGCCAATATTTCTTCCGCCAAAATTTGTGCAATCATATGGTTTTCTGCTTAACAAGCCTGACTGCGCCAGGCCTATAGATGAATCATCAGTATGGAGTTGACAACTGACAGAAGCGCGAGGACATTACGTTTCCAAAGACTTTTGCACACCGGAGGTGAAAGAAGAGCGCGAGGAGGCCGAAGGCAATTCGAACGGCGTCCTATATGCTGTCGCTGTGAAGATCATTGAGATCATGTTGGTAGCTTACTGCGGCAGATTTTGGCAGCCTGTTCTCTGTTTCTGCATTGGAGCGGTACAATTGTGTGCGAGGTCAGGCTGCAGGCGAGCGTCAGCAGATCTGCCAAAAGGAAGCTTGAAAGCCTTTGTACATTGCAGCATTCGTGGGAAAAGCTAAGGATTGGAACAAAATAACCCAATTATGGTCAATCAACAGTGCGTGTACTCTTCCGGCAGATACTCTAAGTCTTCAGCAATCTATGAATATCATTATGGCACAGGCTTTGCCAAACCACCAAAGTAAATTCTGCCAAATACAGAAATTTCAGCAATCCGTCAAAATATATTCCTGCCAAAATTTCTGGCCATACGGTATTCCATACTCCATATACTCCATATACCCCACTCCATATAACCCCGTGTATTGTATCATTAGCGGGTAGGGCACGAATATTCAATTTCACAGGTAACGGGTTAAGAGTAGTGTACTGTACATCACTAGCCGACTAATACTGTAGACAACACAATCGCTAGTAGTCAGCTACAGTAAGAACATGGGACTGGACTGCAGGCACAGGTACAAAACACACTAAGCAGTACATACAGTACTGAATAGAAATACTGTACCATAGTGAGCGCGTTCAGACTGCACGTACGTAATGTGCACTTGTTTACACTTCAATACATGCAGATGGCCGCTGTTTTGTCATAGTATAAAATGGAGGCAGGCGGCGGTGTCTATGTGAGACTAGGTAATAGATGTTAATACTTTGTATGCAATGACGTAGAGAACAAAACTTAATACAGAACAAAGCTGCGTCGTATCTGATCGAGCGTTGATGGCTTCATGGAGATTCAGAAGAGAATTGCCTGTTTCAAAGCCTTTGCCGTTACGAGAACTTGGATATTAAATAATTGTGCTAATAACTGCGCGTAACTGCGCATACCCGCATAACACATACACGCACCACCGTCACCAGCGTTTGGTGTGCGGTTTTCTGGTACAGAAATTCTAATCAGTACGTACATGGAACACAGATCACTTACCAACTGGCACTAGCTTCCAGATAGCATTCTCCTCATCACTAATGCCTTTGTATGGCTGCAGGCACACCTGAGAGAGCAAGATGAACACTGTGTTAAGCAATATACAGAAACACACATAATGGAACTGATGCTAACACACCCACCTGTTGAGAATCCATAACATCCTTGAACCATATGTCTTGCATAGGCGTGCATTGTGCTACACGACCATGACAGCAACACTTCAGATATCCATGTGCATGCTTGCCAAAAACTCGAGCATTGCCACATGATTGGTAAAAACCATACTGAACGCATGCAGGAGCGCCGTCGGGCAGCTTCAAATTCTTTACTGCTTTGTCAGCAGATTGGACAACAACTCTTTTGACTAGCTGACAGCGTTTTTGCAGATACTTGAATGCTTCCCTCCGTTCCTCTTCGCTCTCTGAATCTATAGCAACAAGCTGAAAGCCAATTTCAATGCATGATTCCTGCTCAAGAACATGGATATAGCATCCCACGTCCCAGCCAACCACTATGTGTGCTTGCTTTGTCGCGATATCCAAATCGTTCTCCTGGACATCTGGGTCACCCTTAATGCCTCTTAGAAACTCATTTGCAAAGGCAGGAAAGAAACCGAAAGGCAGAAAACTCTCGCTGAATGTTACCAAAATTGGGTCAACGCTGTAGAAGCAGGAAGCTGATGGTGCAGTTTCACAATGCAACTGACGGCTCAAGGCAAAAACCAATTTTCTCCCTGTCCCCATAGGCTCTTCAATCACAAGTCCCATGCAGATACAAAACATCTGAAACCACTTCTTCATGCTGCGCTCCAGCTGAGGATCTCTGTTGAAAAGTACATCAACAGTGACCTCAGTGTATTGCTTGCTAAGTTTCTGCACTAATGAAAACAGCTGGCAAAGGTATTCAGGCTGCAGCACTACAGTGGTATCTTCTGCTGCCAGTGTATCATATTGGCTGTGCACAATGAACCCATAATCATGCAAAAATGCAAGCAATAGCTCAACGTCTACATCACAGACATGAGGTAACTCCGATTGCAGCTTTGACTTCACAACTGTTTTCTTCGGGAAGACCTCACGCAACTTATGGTTATACTGTATCCACTGACGAATTGGGAATTTGAGCTGGCAGGAGTGAGACTTAATCACTTCAAAAATACTGCTTTGCTGAATCTCAAATTCACCTTCAACTGACCAGAATTCTCCATCAGTTGGCTTCACAATCAAATCAGCATACTTCCCCTTTAAAGATTTCTGTAGCTTTCCCTTGAATTGTTTCAGGTCCTGGTCAGGTCTTTGGTGCGTGCCTATCAGAAGCACAGTCGGTGGTGAGTGATTACCAAGCTTTGATTCAGAATCATATGATACGTACACAAAAATATGCTTCAACGCTTTCTGAATTATTCTCAATGCCTTCTCCTCTGTCCGCAAGTCAAACGTAATGAGGTAGACGCAGTTGACAGGCATGATCAGCAGAGGTAGATGGTATAGCTGCTGGTCTGGGACATCGATGTGCAGCAACAAGTGTGACACACTGGCAATCTCCCAATCATGGATAGTTGACAATTCGTGCAAGGTATCATTTACTCTGAAGCACTTCACCCATTTCTCTACAGTCGAGGATGGCTCTGTTTGCTCAAAGTCTCGAAGTGTCACAACTTTCGTAATAGACAAGTTCCTACTCTCTCCTGCATCATGTGAAAAGCAAAAGGCATGCGTGAATAGCATGGTACATGAGATGGTTGAGTTCAAAAACAAGTATTTCGAATTACAAAACTCATGGGGTGCCTTTGCACCCTTGGATCCCCTCTAAACCCGCCACTAAGGCATTCACCTCTCCTACCATTGCTTGAATAGTTTCGGTCAATCCAGTGTCATTGCTGAGCCGAAAGGCGAGGCAAGTAATCTCGGCGCCGAGTCATATATATTCGTCACAGTCAACTCGCGACACTTGCGCAATGGCCACGTATGTGCTCTGCAGTGCTTGTGCAATACACTCCTATGTTTAGGCTTGTTCCTTAGACGCACTTGTGCAAGGCTTGCGCAAGCACGCGGCCAAAATGTGTCCCCCGGGACCACGTGCCTGGAGCTTGCACAAATTCTCATATGCAGGCTTCCTACTACCTGTAGCCATTCTTCGCTTGGGAACACCTCCAGTTTGTTTACTTCACACTCAAGAAAGCTCACACCTTGCTACTTGTGCGCTCGCAAACTACCTACGGCGATTACCAAGGACGTGTAAATAGCTACCACGTGATAATCACGAATGGCTCCCACCACCGGCTTTTCCCCAGGCCAGGGCACGGCCTACAGCAATTCGCGGGATGTTCTTTGCTCGACACATGCCCCTACAGTTATCCTGGGCCAGTGGATACGCCAGTTTCTTGCATTGCGGCGCCGCGTGGCTTGAGCGGCCATCTTAATGACGTCATTAGCGGCCGCCTCGGCGAGGCCTATAGACCACTTGCATAATGACATCACAGCTTCGCGCATCGTTCGCGCGTTTTTTACTGTTGGCAAAAAGAACATTACGCGTATAGGGCATAAGCTGTTTTTGTACTTTTCTCGGCATCAAGGGAGCTCTGAGTGGCTAGATATTGTGTTGACGGCCACAAACGTAGACAGCGCACACGATATGTGATACTCCAGGCCTCATTGGGGGCTTCACCTAGAGAGGTGCTCTAGACATCGCTGAGGATAGTGTTCAAAGCCTGTCTTCCTTTTTTTGGACATGATGGTGGCACCATTAATGATTTTTTTTACAATAGTTAACATAACGGCGATAACAAAGGTGATGTGTAAAGTAAGTGTTTGTTAATGTAATAACATAGATGAGGTGAATGAAGATAGTTGGGTCAGTCAATACAGGTGCACCTCCTGGCGGATGAGGTCCAGGGGGTGTTCTTCGAGGCTGATGGCCTTGGCAGGGGCATGGAATGACGATCTCGGTCCACGCAGGCACATGATTCCTGATTGTATGAGTGAGTATCCAATCTTGCATCTGATGAAACTCAGTGTCGTGCTGTAGGATTGTCCGTGCTTGGTGGCGATGAGGCCAGCCAGTCTTTTGAAGGCAACTGTGGCAGAGGGGCCCCAGCCACCACTTGAGGACAGGACCAATGGAGTGAAGGTTCCATGTTCAACTTGCAGGATTCTCTGCTCATACGCTCTCCTTTTTTTCTCTTTCATGTCTGCGATATGTGGAGCTGGTTGAGGATGAGCTGTTGGTGGGGGCAAAGGAATTAAACACTCTAACATCAAAGAAGGCACTTCTCTGGCTGTTGTCCCTGAAGTTCTGGGCCTTGATGTCAAGCCTTGCCCCTTCTTCCGTATTGGTACTACGGAGGGGGAAACTCTTTCCAGTCAGGGGCTGGAGAGTGGGCTCGAGGCCAACAAGCCTGTCTTCCTTGGACTGTAGGTCGCTCTGGAGGTGTTTTAACAACAAGTGGAGGTAGGAAGTAGTTGATGACTGTAGTCCTTGCACGCAGGAGGTGTACTGCCGCGACTCAGTGCGTGACGGAGTAGAATGGCTAGCTACGTATACCACTCTGGTTTCATGATATACGTATGTGCTCCAGTGTATATAATGGATAACACCCGTATGATTTCAGCAGCTTGGCAACTGCTGCAATCACAATGAAGTGCAACCCTGCATTCTGAATACATGCCAGCCAAACATGCACTGAGCATGAATAGCGTGCACATAACAATGAAGGCATACCAATGACTACATCACTACAGTCATTTGCAAGCCTGAAGGAGCAGTACAGCTACCACTATAGCTACACTCCTGCTACACTGGACAACAGTATACAGCTTGCACGTGTGCAAGGGGTTTCCTAGAATATGTACTAGAATATGTACAGCAAGTGCCCATGGTGATGGCATGTTTATTACACCGAAGGGAGTCCCTTCTCCGGAGTACGCACAGATTTCAGAAGGAATCGGCAGGTTGGCGACCATCGAAGCCATCATTATAGCAGAGCTATTGTCATATGTCCTTTCCGCCGTGTTTCAGCTAGCATTCACGCTCCCAGCGAGTTGGGAACCCGTCAAGTAGCTTTGCCTCGTCTCACGCCGCCTCTGGAGAATTTTCCATACAAAGTAGCTTGGATCTACTGATTGTTGCCATCCAGCTTCTCTGCATCGACATTCCACGTTTCAAGCCTCAACACAGGTCGCGCGCACCCCACCAGAGGGTCAAAGAACCCGAAAATCGTTCAGCGAACATTGCCCTGGAACAGCTTTGCCAACATTTCCGGCGTTGCGCAACATCATGACGTTTCGTGACATCATTATGCAAGTGGTCTTATGTATGCCCTATTAAATAAATGGGAATATACGGTAACAATGTATAACACGCCACGTGGGCCTGGTTTGACCCAGTGACTCAAGATCGGTCGATAGCGCCTAGGCATACACACGAGCTAAAGGAAAAACAAATGCCATAATATTGCCCCGTATTATATGATTGGCAGTTGGACCATATAGCGCGCCGCGAACGGCAGATATATGACATCATTGTGCTGACTATACTATATAGCACCCGCGAACCGCAAGGACTATAGCTATAGATATACACGTACACACACATACAAACATGCGCATTCGCATATCCATGTATCTACATGCTAGAGAGAGTGAGGAGAACTGTGGGGGCAGAGGCAGTAAGTCCTTACCTGCCACGGCAGTTTCCTGTTCAGCCATTTGTGTCAGTTAACTATAATTATCAGACGTCACGCTCGTGACGTCTATTTAGGAATGTGCCCGGTTCAAAATGGCGTCCCTATCTTAATGTATTAGGGCGCTTCGGTGAAACTAGCCAAACGGCCGTGGCAAAGAACATTAAAGGCCATGGGTAGGCTTCTTTTGATGTATTGATGACGGCAGCGTACCCAAAGGCAACCTAGAGTGCACGTAAGAGAAAAGCGTCATAGGCTGCTTGTACCCCATTCCCCCCTCCCCCTCCCACGTGCACTCTCCGCTTCGGGGCGCTTATTCCACCTGAGGTGCATGGGCCCGGTAGCGATGTGCGGGTCTAGCGGCTAGACTACAGCAACGGTAGACATGCATATATTTTAAAATTATAGTAATACAAAATTATAATACATGTATAATTTCATAACAAATCAGTGTGTGATGTGTGGGTGCGACCATGAACAATTTTAACGTAGCGTGGAATGCAAAACAAATGTCTAATGTGTTCTATGTGCATGCTAGTTCCGTCTTTACAGTAGATGCTAGCTACATCCATTCAAGAAAACCAAACCAGTTGCCTTTGTGTTAAAGGGCGTAATACTGCAGGTCTTCGAAGCAAGCATTTCATACAGCTTCTAAAATCATCCTTCCGATAGGCAGCAAAGTGTGGTGTGCTGTCTACCCCACGTTCACAAGCGCACTGGAAGCCCACTAACACACTCTTTGATTCAGGAGTACCGTATATAATACCGTACACACGCTTGATGCTTTCGTGCATTTGTTCCCTGACACGGTGCAAGTCCTTAAATTGCAGTGGTACCTCTGGTTTTGCCTCCACGTTGACCTCTATGTACGACTCACACTCTCTCAAGTGCACCGTTCCAGTGAGGTCCTCATGAATGAAGGCAACGTGAGTGCGCTCCAGTGGGAATACAGTCCAGCATAGCTCGGTCACCAGTTCACTGATCAGGCAGCAAAAAAGACCGCTGGGTAGGTAACACATCAGGCCACCCTGTGACATTAGAGTGAAGAGAAGAGGTTCAATGCCTCTTGCTGCAAGTATCTGCCATGCACAATCATCATATCGTGGCAAGGCTGCTGGGACCACATAACTGTCTGTGTCACTCAACTTTGCAATAATTCTCAGATCTGCCAGTATTGCCAAAAACTGTTCTACATCACTGCTGCTGATGGATCTGTTCAGATAACGTGCTCTAATGTTCTTTACAGTCTTGTCCACTTCCTTCTTAATATAGTCTATATCTCTCCTCCTTTCGAAATCATTCAGCACCCTCTCCAAAGAGCTGGCTAGACTGTTGACCAGTTGACCTATAAACAGCTGCCGTTTGGCATTCTGATACGATGCATCCTGGCATTCCCCACAAGACAACTTGTATTTCTTTCCCTCTTCTTTCAGTTGAACATGCAGTGATCTAAGCACCTCTTCAGTAGATTTCTGCCCCATTCCTTCAATGGTGCCCTTCGCAGTCTGCAGTACTGCCTCCACTTCCTGTGCAATAACCTCAACATTGTCCCGCATTCTTTGAATAACCCCTTCCCTCGTCACTGGCTCCAACATTAGTTGCCTTACTCCCTCTTCAACCAATTCTTCACCAAATCGTCTCCTCTTCTTGCTGGCAGGTAGAATCTCATGTTGGTCCACTTCACTGCCTCCTTTGTTGTCCTCCATGGTGGCACCTTGAGAATGGTGCTGGTTAACACTGCTGGTCTTGGCCTGTATTTCCTCTTTGGCAGCCATAAGGAAGTCGGAGGTTGCTGAATACAGGCAGTCTGGGTCACTGAAAACCAGACTGTCTTCCTTGTCATAGCCAGTGGGCACTTTGTGGTAGACAAGGCCTAGTATGTGGAACAGCCTCAGCATGGCATCCAGATCTCTTTCTGGAGTGTCTTGCCCGACATAGCCTCTGATGCGTGCCTCTTCCATCAGTTTAGAGTACTTGCAGTAGTACATTCCCTTGCTTTCTATGACCAACTTCAGCAACATCCAGGGTAGGGGCACTATCACAGACATCTCCATTGACTTCTCCTGTATCATCAAGCGAAGGGTGGTGAAGTATTTCTTGTCCTTGTCATCCTGCTTCCTGCCAGCCTGGGTGTTGTCCACAGCCCAGAATGACCGACCTTCAGTGTCATACTGGACAAACTGGTGGTATGGCTTGGTGCTAATCTCCTTCTCTATCATTTCATCAACTGCATTCAGAAATGCCTCCTGACTTTCTCCCATGGGCAGACATATTTGGTCCAGATGTGTGCCTACAATGAAGATCCTGGGTGCCTCTGGGCGGAGACTTACACCTTCCACCTGGGGAGCTTTTGTCCCAAAGGTGTAAATGCTCCTCAGTGGGCGCTGGATGAGATCACTGTGGAAGTAGCTGACACGCTCCTTCTCATTCTTCTGGCTGAAGTCCTTCAAACTGAACACCACCAAATAAACACTCGGTGAGGTTATAAGAATGGGGTGGACGTCATGATAGATAGCCTGTCCTCCAGTGTCAATGAAGTGGATAAGGCGTGTTTCACCAAGGACACACCCCTTTTTATCAACCAAAATATTCTGCAGGGATTCTGGGCTGCATGCCTCAGCTAAGGCTTGTAAAGCTTGCATACATGTTTGGGTTTTCTGGGGACTGGGTGTGTCAGTAGGTTTGGCATCATCACTGAGTGACGTATTTTGAGATGGGTCGTCAGTGGCTAGGGCAGTGATTGAGGCATCTGAGCCATCAATGGAAGTCATTGTGGCAGTGGCAACATTGGGTGTGGTTGTAGCAGAGGCAACGCTGGCTACAAGTGCGGTTTTGGCAGGGGCATCACTGGATGTGGTTGCAAACGGACTACTGGTAATGGTATGAACAGCCCTTAATAATTGTCCCTGTTGCTGCTCTTTGGACACCAGTTTCCACAGCTCCTCAGCTCCTGTTTCTTCTACACTGTAGCATTCCACCCACTCTGGTGCCTCCATGACATCCGTGCTGGCCGTCCCTCCCTCCACGTCCCACTCCTGTCCAATTAGGAGATGTTTAAGGCAGGTCTTACCAATACGCGGAGGGCCTATTGTGGTGCACTTGGTGATCTTCAGGGCGACACTGGCTGAGGTGGAGACCACTCTGGAGTACTCTTCTTCAAACTTAAGCAAATCCTGACCTGCATGGAAATGGTAAACATTCACTGCTCACAATGGTGATATGTCAAGCATAAGCATACACATACTGAGCACATGAATAAGTCGGCCATCAACAACATTGACAGCAACAAACATGACACAGTGCACTCTGCTGGAATCAAACACGGCACCACAGGCTCGTCAGGCAGTGCTTGAGAGGTTGGAGCTTTGAATAGTTGTGAAGCTTCAAAACCATGTCCGAGCCTAAATCCATGATCATGATACCATCAAGGCAGTGGATAGCTTGCTATATTCTAGGTGTATTGCGACAACAAGCTGTAGTCAGGAGGCTGACCACTTTCAGAAAGTGACATGGGGGCTTAGAGTAGCTCTCCTAATACCAGCTTCAGAACAGGGCTGGTACGTTGTCGACATTTCTACCGAATGCTATGGTCTTCTCAGGGCAAATGAAACCTAGTACAAGAACTTGTCATCAATTGACAATACAAAACGAATCAGGGTGTATGTCTCATGACCAAAAGAGCATACTGATCATACAAGAGCAGTGCTGAGGATAGTGCTGATTAGTGCTACTTAGATCATACATTTCAGTAGATTCAAGTGCTGGAATGTGGGAATGATGAAAGGTGGAGAGTAAGAACTGGCAGTAGAAAAGATTATTGGAGGTGCAATGGAAGTTTGTGAGCTTCAAGTGCAGTATTAACTTCAATAGAGTACAGAACGTTTCTATCCATGGATCTTCATCAGCTGCAATACAAAACTTAGGGGAGCACGACATCAAATAAGGGTGGGCGTGTCATTGGGTGTCAAAGGTTTGGTGGGAGGTGATGTAATGGGGTGGAAGGCAAGATTTATATCCTCGATATACAACTAGAAAGGAGCAGAACCACAGCCCTGACATCTGTCTTCTACAAGAAGACACACCGACAGATACCTACACTTCAACTAGCACAAGACGCTGCACGGTTCCAGATTAGAAATCACTGACATCACTAGTTCCTACAATTGTCTCCATGGTGTTTTGCACAATTAGATCCACTGCCTATTTGAAACAGTGGGTCAGCTATGAACATCCAGTTTTATGCACAAAGAGATAATACACACTAACCTACATGAGATATTACCAGAAGACGAAGGCCTATTGAGACATGGTACATTGAGCTACACATGCTTCACTACAGGACTCACCACTAGGGATGTCCACAGCATCATCAGCACCCACAATAGTTGGAAGAGGCGAAGGTGGAGGTGATGCCTCGTGATCTGTAAGTCAAGAAGACCAAAATTCAAACTAACCATTGCCCTTTGAGGCTGAAGTGAGCTGTACTGCACACAAACAAGGCACACACTGAAGTACTGACACAATGCTGCACTGCACCCATCTGTACGTACACTAGCATGTATGTACACTAGTACACACACAACCCACATTATGGACATGACGCATAATTAATGATTAAAAGTATTGAGCCACAAAATCACACCTGGCACGCAGGTAGCACATGTGCATCAAATACATATGAGTGTACAAACATGCACGTACTGACGTGATTGACACATTGAATGGTGGCAGTAGACGCAGCAGAATCGACAAAATCACGCCTAATGCTACAGGTATTCATCAAATCAGCTCCTGAGGATGATCAAACCAAGGAGTATAAATAGTAGAGCTGCTGAGGGGACAAGCAGCTCCAGAGGATGCACCAATGACAAGATATTGAGCTAGACTGATTCGGGCAATATAGTCACTTAGTAAAGAGCTGATACAAGCCTGCTGAAAGCAAACACTCCTGCTACCCAAGTCATAACAGCAAGCAAAGGTGTGATAAACTAGGGAGAAAGGGACAGCTGATCAGGTTCTAGCGCTAGGTTGCTCAGGGGAACACCTCCTTGCATTGAAGAGTTTGCAGGATGTGATTGTAGCTGTGGCCAAGTGGACCAGGGCATTGATGGGGTGAGAGGATGAAAGGAAGCGAAGGAGTGAGGGGATTTGGGAGTGAAAGGGTTGACAGAGGATTGAGGGGAATGAGGGGAGTGAAAAGACAAAGGGGGGTGAGGTGATCAAGGGACTGAAAGGACTGAGGGGTGAGGGGATTGAGGAGGTAGGGGACCATGGGGATGAAGGGGTGGGGTGAGTAGGGTGGTGAAGAGATCTAGGGATGAGCACCAAGACAGTGAGGAGATTGAGGGAGCAAGGGGATCCAGGGGTGAAGTGATTAAGGGGGGAGGGGATCAAGGGGTGAGGGTATGCACATCACACAATGAAGTTCCTCAAGCTTTGCACACACATGGTCAATTGTCACCTAGAGATCAAGTTAGGGGCATGCCATGCAGTAAAGTCCCACCCCCTCCATCAAAACGTTCTGCTGAGCCAAAGACGGTCTTGAGAATCAGCTTCAATGCTGAGTATTTTTCAACTCCATCCCACACAATACACATCAGCAGCCAGAGCATGTGTGCCTCACAGAGGTGAACGAGCATCTGGCAGACAGTATGGGTGAAGTTGTGGTAGAGGCTCATGCTACAGCATTGAGACGAGAATGGGACTGTTCTTAAACAATCATGTAGTAAAGGAAAGGTAAATTAGTGAAGCGTCTTGACCACAAAGTCACTAAACTGAAGTGCACAGAGAAGGAGGTGGCCTATACAAATCTAGTTGCGATCCCACTTGTGCGATGTCACACAGGTGTGAGTGTCAGGTTCTGGTTACAAGTCATGAAGAATAATACTGACAGAAGCAGGGAGATAGAAGCAAATTACCAACTCATCAGCTTTGACGTCATCAACCTATCCACCAAGAACCTATCAGCAAAGCACGCGAGGTGATTGAGATATGAGCGTCAGCAGATGGCTCCCTGAGAGAACAAACCAGCATCCCCGCATCCTAAGTGGTTTAACTTGTCAAACTCGGCCTGCAAGCAACATATTCCCAAAACAGCTTCTACAAACAATCAGCTGAATGCAAGAAAGCACTGTATCAAAGTTTCATTTTCACATGCATGCACAAATAGAACAGGTTTCTCTCCACCATGACTTAATTTAATATACCATTCTCAGTATATTTAATGGGACTTTATTTTGAGGACATTACTGAGTATCTGTGAAAACACATTTGCAAACACTTCCCAGATGTACAAAAGCAGTGTGCTGAACAGCAGATGCAAATCATAGCTTATGTTAGGTAGGTAGCCATTAACTCTGACCTTGGTCTATTACTGAATCCTCAAATAGGCCAGGGCTCACAGCAGAGGGAGGGCAGAGATACCAGTCAACCACACCTCTGATCACCAAGGCAATAGAATGCAGAGTGGCAACCTGCTGGCGAACATCGTCACCCACTTCTTCTGTTACCTTCCCAAAGAAGTTAGTTTTTCTACCAGCGCTTTTGTCCTGCCCACCATCAGAAACACCCTTTACTACAGCAAACATGGGAATGTTTTGGTATCCTTGCCTCTGACATGAACCCAATGCCTTCATGAAGCCTACAGCTTCCATTTCTATACCAGCTCTGTATGATACTCCACGGACATCAGCTGCATACTCAGCTGATTTGACCACAAGGGGTCCTACCTGAAATCTGGGAGCTTCCTTAACAGGAATATCTTTGAATTTTTCACTCTCAGTACCTGGCTGTATTGCAGGTTTTGTAATGCGGAGGTTTTGCAGGCGAGGTATCCAATCTCGGTCAGTTTTGTAGACCTCAGGGTGGTGCTGTATGTGACTACCCTCCACAGTCATCTTGCCACGGTTGAGGTAAGCTCCAAATTCACTGGTCAGGAGAACATGACCCATTAAGTTCTCCCTACTCTTGCCCTCATCTGCCAAGCCACAACACCCAACTGAAAACAGATCCCTTAGCTGCCAGTTCTGCATTTTAGCATACTCTAGCAGATCGGTTGCAGTGTCCTGTGCGCCACCTTCAGTGAAGGCAGCCTGCTGTCGGCACTTGACATGGACCCCAATCACCTTCTCTTTCCCACCCTCCTTTGTGAGAGTGAATATTTCGTATCTACCATCAAGAACGCTTTCATTCTTGACTGTCACACCATTCTTTTTTAGGTATGGATCATTCTTCCAGGTGCAGTCACTGGCTCCGTACCAAACTGTACCAGTGGGCTCCAGTTGCAGGAAATGTCTCACTGTATTCTCCTCTGTTGGGTTGGCAGTGACAACAGCAAATACCGTGGGAGAGCCTGCAAGTAAGAAATGCATGCAGGAAACAGTAACACCACAAGGCGATGCATGTACTGTGCTATATAAGTGGTAGGTCTCTAGGAAGTCACTAGTTTAAAATTTGATTTCTTTACCAAACATTTCAGCAGCTGATTTCTGTATTATTAATGAATTCCCTCTTATTTACTGAAGTGAAACTGTACATACTTATACACACCAGGTAAGTGGTATGTACATGCTACAGCACTGACAAAAGACAGAGCTAAACTCAATATCTGGAAGTAAGACCTGTATCAGAGTTGTATGTTCTGCATACATACATGAAGTACGTATAATATATCAATCTATGTAATTGTCTAACGCACGCACGCATGCACACACGCACACGCACGCACACACACACACACACACACACACAAGTACACTTACCAGTCAGCATCTTCTTCGTGGTCTCACCCGATGCTTTCATCTTTGTTTTTCCCATCACTGCAATGATGACATCACATGCTCTCAAATAGTAAACTATAGCTACTATTTTCAGACATGCATTAAGGTAACAGTGCTGACTCTGCAATATTAACAATTATTACATTACGGTACAATATGCTATTAGTAGAGGTGGTACCAGTCAGTAAGCAGCAATCTAGCAATTACGACATCATGGCACATTTAGAGCAGCCAACACCTCAAGTTGGATGGAGCATCGTTGAAGGCTGATAGTGCAATTGCATCCAAAACTGTAACACTTTCATTACTGGAGATCCTTGATGACTTCCAGAATGTGAGTATTAAAATCAAAGTTTTGAAAGTACAGGAACAAGTGGACTTTGGAGGGAGAATGAAACAGGTTCTGCAACGCATGAAATACCTCACTCAATGGAGTTGGGAGAGTGGCACATGGTGATTCACGGATTGTGATGGAGACATTATAGAGTAGGAGTACCTGTGCACTTTGTTTGGGTCCATCTTGGTAGTGTATATGGGTGTTTACCATCTCCAGTTGTTTCCAAATTCTCAAAATTGTTATGATCCGGGGTTCAGCCGTATTATATAGCTGTATTATGTAGCCTTGTTACATGATGAAGCCATACATCAAAGCAAACAACTGTGCGTTATTTTGGCAAATGCACTGGATAACGCACAGTTGCCATATTTGGAAGTGTATAACACATTGTCTGCTTTACAACGCACTGCTTTGAAAGGGGCTCTTATTGACATATCCAATCATTTTCTAACCTTATGTAAACGTTTTGTCTGCTGTTTTAGCAAAATCCCTTTGACATTCAGCACCTTGTGAACTTTCACATGAACTTTGGCTCCTCAATGATGAGTGCATGACACTTAGAAATGGTCATCCCCAGAAATTATTTATGCCTAGCACAGCACTGCACATGCATGTTTGATGGCAGAGACTTGGAATTGTGCATGCAATATCTTTAGAGTTTTCTGGATGTGATTTTAGTGTGAAAGAAAGTCCCTCCACTCTCCAAGCTCTACAGACCTTCCAATTCCATGCAGTCTGCACTCTGCATGGAAGCTATGAGTTCGTACGCCGTTAGCAGGTCTTCAAATCATCTGCCATAGCGCCGACTCGAACACCGCCGTCATCTTATTCAGAAGGAGAGGCCGCTGACAGCCTTTAACCTCACTACGCTTAGTCCTTCACCTTCCTTCGTCAAGAGGAGCATGTTCTCCGGTTTCTATAGTAATTACAGTCTAGTTCGTTCGGTAAAATGATTCGACGGCAAGGGAATTCAAGCACAAATTGTTTCAGTTCGAACTGTAACAAGCCAGTTATCACATGGCCCCTCGGGCGTTTTGCTAATTTATTGCACTCGAGCGCTTTGCGCCCTCGTGTGATAAATTAGCGAACGCCCTTGCGGCCATATGATAACTAGTACACATAATGCCACTGTTTACGCTTTCACACCTCATAACACACTGCGTCGAATGGGGCTCTTATTTGCTAACCCAATCACTTTCTAGCCTTAAACAAACGTTTTGCTTGTTGCTTTATCAAAATGCCTTTGATATTCATCACCTTGTGAACTTTCTCATGAACATTGGCTCTGGAATGATGAATGCTTGGCACTTGGAAGCATGGTCATCAACATAAATTTATGCCTAGCACACGTGTATTTTTAGGGGCTGCCTGTGGCAGCCCCTATATTGTTTTCAAATGGGCATTTTCGTATGGCTTCATGTTACGGAATCTCTATATATAATTTGGTAGAGCTCAAATCCTTTGTTCGCAAACTCCTCATGCAGTTTGCACGCAATCGACGCGAAACTCGGAATTATTACAGAGCACCGCATGGTGATGGTTATAAGGGGGTCAGCGCACGTTTTCCCTCCTTTACGGAAAATGACGCCATGTTTTTCGTCCGGTTAGGTTTGTGTATACGGGATTCCGGTTACTTAACCTTTTCCAACGCGGCACCATGGCAAGGGAGCGCGCTCGCGCTCTGCCATACAACAGCGCTGCAGCTAACACTATCTATGGCACCATACTGATGTAAATCTGATGCAATATGAGACTAAAATGCGGCAACATGGGATACCTCTTCCTTCTGTGAAGCAACAGAGCTGCAGCCAACACTATCTATGGTACCATTCTGATATACATCAGCTACAATATGAGTCTACAATGCAGCAACATCATAGACCTCTTTCTTCTGTGAGCATGTTGCTGCTTTTGCATCAAGTCAATGATAGCTAACAATCTGTAGGCAACATTTTGCACCTTCTACGTATACCCACCGTTGTATATCTGTGTGGGCACATCAAGTATTGGAGCTTAAGTACACTCAGGTGAGCAACATGTCTTGATGGTTTTGGACAGTACATGCATGGTACTGTTCCAAGCCAAAGTGGGATATAATAGCTCAATCAGTGACTTTTCATCACACTTTGACCTGGAACAGTACCATGCATGACCTATCCAAAACCATCTTAAGACGTGGTGTTCCCCTGTGCATACATAAGCTTCCAATTTACTTGATGTGCACACATACATTGTTCTTCAGTTCCATTTTTGATGTCATATCCATTGTCAGTGCATGCATGATTCCACTTATTCTGAGCGATTCTCTGTCCACATCATGCTACACACAGCATTGCCTGCAACATGCACGCATAGCTATGAATGCAGCCTACCGGCTGGCATACCCACACAATCATAAGCCACACTGTCATGGAGTAGCTATCGTGCAGCAGCCGTCATGGGGGCGCCAGAGCAAGGAAGCCTGCCGAAGGCGGGCTTTCCTGCTAGTGATATATATATATATATATATGTGGCAGTCAAGAATAGAAATCAAAACTTACGCAACGCGTAAGTTTTCAGAAAATGGCCTCGAAAGATTCGTGACCGAACGCAGCAGGAATGGTGCACCGTGCCTATGCCTGCCACTATATGTATGTAAGCAGTCACTGATATCAAATTTCTGAGCAGAACACTTCTTCCACTTTTACACTATTATGCCAGAAAATGCTAATATGAATGTATTATTAAATTGTACCAAGAGTAGATAAGAGATGAGAGTGTGCAACCGCGTATATGCATTCGTAACAGCATTTTTCTAAAATGACGCAGCAACGCGTCACACGTGGGCATGGTAATGCTACTTAATGTTCTGATGTAATGGATGAATACTCGAATCGAAGTGAGAACAAAAAGATGGCGTAACGATCCTAACTGAGAGAATCTGATCCCAGTCTTGATCGGTTTACCGGCACAGAATCGCTCCCTCTCATATACCCTTAAGGAAGATGACCTGTTGTCGGTGTAACAGAAATGGATCCTGTCGAAATTGCATCTGTGTTCGAGAAGGTAAGAGATGTACGAGCTGCTTGCCCAAACGCCTTGGCTCTTGTAGTAACGTAGACCCCGACCCCCAATCGGAAACGTATGATACGGCACATGATCAGCACAGCTCCAGGAACGAAATGACAGAGGAAGCAGTAAGTGAGCCTATGGAAGAAGGGGAGGCAGAGACGGCTGACGGCGAACGCGTACATGAGCCCGACATGGAAGATACCCTCCCTCCGTTCTCCCCGGCCCACTCTCCTAACTTCATATGGGGTGAAATGGAGGGGGCCAAGGTGGTAGAGGATATTGACATGATCTACAGTGAAATTGTGCACTGGAGACACAATCTTTTCAAGATTCCCTCAGGGAAACAAGGCAAAGTGTTTGTCAATGAAATGGCACGACTCTTCAATGCATACGCGGAGGCCTCTTCCCTTGAGGGAGTGGCCATCAAAGCTGCCATGGTTCTCCCAGCCCTAGTGCTGCAGAAACCCTCGAAAACTTCAAGAAGCAAGGATCACAGCAACTGCATCGAAAGAAGAATGAAAGAATGGCAGGCTGGTCATTTCCATACACTTTACGAAGAAGCAAAATCAATCCAGGCGAGACTAGCTGCCACCAAAGCCCCTCTACAATCCACAGCCAAAGCCAGACGTTTTGCAGAACTGATTATGATGGGTAAGGTTAAAGCTGCCACACGTCTGATCACAGAAGAGAGCCATGCAGGTATGCTTCCCTTAGACCAAGTCATTGAAGACAGAACGGTACGTGACATTTTGCATGAGAAACACCCTACGGCATGTCCTTTGTCCACCACATTGCCCCCTCCCACCATGTTGAATCCCATTCCAACACACCCAGGTCTCTTTGATGAGATCAGCAGTCTCACCATACTGAAAGCAGCTCTGAGCACGAATGGGAGTGCTGGACCATCCGGTGTTGACTCGTGTCTTTGGAGAAGAATGTGCTGCACCTTTCAGAAAGCCTCATCCGACCTTCGAGAAGCCCTGGCAGGTACTGCCCGGCGAATTTGTTCTTCCTACGTGGATCCAGACCCGCTGAAGCCCCTAACTACCAACAGGTTGATCGCTCTGGACAAGTGCCCAGGCGTTAGGCCCATTGGCATTGGCGAAGTCTCCAGGCGGATAATGAGCAGAGCTATTCTTTCAGTTATTTGAGCGGACATCCAGGCAGCAGTTGGATCTCACCAGCTATGTGTGGGACAACCCAGTGGCTGTGAAGCAGCAATCCATGCCCTCAATGAGCTGTTTGAACAGGACACCACTGAAGGAATCCTCTTAGTGGATGCATCAAATGCATTCAACAGTCTCAATCGTACAGCCACTTTGATGAATGTGCAAAGTGTATGTCCTGCATTTGCAGCTGTCCTAGTGAACACCTACAGATCAGAGCCTTCCCTCTTCATTGATGGCGAGACCATCCCTTCCAGAGAAGGCACGACACAAGGAGACCCACTAGCAATGGCGATGTATGCCATTGGCATACTCCCATTGATCCTACATCTACAGGATGAGGCTAACCAGCTCTGGTATGCAGATGATTCTTCAGCTGGGGGAACCATCAAGAGTCTCAGGGGCTGGTGGGACAAGCTACAGAAGCTGGGCCCCGACTATGGGTACATCACGAACCCTCAGAAGTCCCTTCTTGTTGTTAAGGAGCATTGCCTAGCGGAAGCAGAAGCAGCTTTTGAAGGCACTGGGATCCAAGTCTCCTCTGAGGGGGGAAGGTATCTGGGTTCAGCAGTTGGTGGCGGCGCTTTCAAACAGGCTCTTGTGGACAAGAAAGTGAAGCAGTGGACCTCTGAACTGGAACGTCTAGCTGACATTGCAGCCTCTCAGCCCCATGCAGCATACGCGGCCCTAAACTTCAGTATCAAGCACAGGTGGTCGTTTCTAGTCAGGACTACAAAGGACATATCGGCACTGCTACAACCAGTTGAAGATGCCATCCGTCACAAGGTTCTTCCAGCCTTAACGGGAAAACAGGCCATCAGCAATGCAGACAGGAAGCTCTTCGCACTGCCCATCAAACTTGGCGGCCTGGGAATCCCCGTCCTGCCAGATGTTGCAAGCCGTGAGTTATCAAACTCTGTTGCCGTAACAGAACCGCTAGTGAAGTCCATCCTGAAGCAGAGCGAAGAGAGTGGCTTTGAGACGGAAGCACAACAGAAACGAGCACAGAGATGTGTCAGAGATGCCAACAAGTGTAGAAATGAAGAAGACATGAAAGAAATACTCGGCCAACTGACAAGTTCCACCCAATCAGCTACCATCTTGGCGCAGCAGAAAGGGGCATCTGCGTGGCTTGGAGCACTTCCTATTGAAGAGCATGGCTTGGTTCTCCATAAGGGGGCCTTCAGAGATGCTCTTGCCCTAAGGTACGGCTGGCAACCAAACGGGCTACCTGCCACATGTGCCTGTGGGAGGGCAAACAATGTACAACATGCACTAAGTTGCATGAAAGGAGGTCTGCCTATACATCGACACAATGACATCCGTGACCTTACGGCCTCCCTCATGGAAGAGGTGAGCACCTCGACAGAAATGGAACCAGCACTGCAGCCACTCAGCGGCGAGACGATGCATGGACTCTCTGCAAACATCCAGGATGACAGCCATGTTGACATCAGGTGCAGGGGATTCTGGAACTCACAACAAGATGCATTCTTTGATGTAAGGGTCTTCAACCCTCTGGCATCTTCCAACCAGACCCCCACTCTCAGCACAGTCTTCACGCGGCATGAAAGAGAGAAGAGACGCGCATATGACCAACGTATCAGAGAGGTCAAACATGGCTCCTTCACGCCTCTTGTTTTCTCAGCCTCAGGTGGAATGGGCCCCTCCACCACCATTGCCTACAAGCGGCTAGCAGCTCTGCTAGCAGAGAAGAGAGGGCAAAGGTACAACTTGGTGATGACATGGCTCAGAAGTAGGCTTTCATTCAGCCTGTTGAGATCGGCCATCACAGCAATCAGAGGCTCTAGGACCGCGAGATTCAATCACGAAAGCACCCAACAAATCGCGTTGGCTGCAGCTGAGGGTCGTATTCCCTCAGCGTGACCCTATTAAACACATATTAAACTAACAAAATGTAACTGTGACTCTCAACCTTTATGTACATGGACTCTCCATTAATTTTGATGTTGAACTTTTAAGCATGACTTGTTTTTCAGGGCAGTGCGCATGTGTGCCCTATGTATTATATATATATATTGGGAAAAAAAAAAAAAAAATGGATGAATACTATTAACTGGATCTGCCAGTCTGATGTACTTGGCAACGATTGCGAGCCCTTCGGTTTGTTAGTCGGGAGTTGCAACGATGTCCAGGACACTCTGCAGCGGCCGCGAGGAAGGACCAGGACAGCAAGCGTGGCTGTGGGTCACAGCGCTGCCATCCACAGCTCCGCAGCGCTGTCCTCCGAGTTTCACGGTGGCTACGCATAAAGTTCTAGGCTCGATCTATCCAGGGAAGAGACCAGCGTCAACCAGCTGGTCCTGGACATCGTTGAAACTCCCGACTAACAAACCGAAGAGCTGTGCAATCGATGCCGAGCACGTACAGACTGGCGGATCGAGTTAATAGTATTCATCCATTACATCAGAATATTAAGTAGCGTTACCATGCCCACGTGTGACGTATTGCTACGTCATTTTAGAAAAATGCTGTTATACACGCAGGGATACGCGGTTGCATACTCTCATCTCTTATCTACTCTTGTAAAGACTCAACAGGATGCCTTGGGCATCAACCAGGGGTGGCAGGGGAACTTTACGGAAGCTGGAGGGAGAGAAATCGTTGGCATACTCCAAGTCTCTTAAGATAACGTTGAGCTTGAGTATGAGTAGTAAGCAGCCAACATTCGTTTGCGTAGTGTACCTCGCGCAGCTTTCCGTAGCAAGTGTGCACCACTTCCTATAGCTAAAGTACAGGTGGAATGTAGTGCCGTCACATCTGGCGATGCCTGTAGTAATAGTATGCAAGCCTAATAATATGTACGATAGCGCAACCACAATGTTTGTGGCATGCGAAATGGCCAGTATAAATGGGTTTCTTGCAGTCACCTGTGCCCAAAATGTGTTGCAGTACCCTGGTGTGTCCGCAAAATATTACGCCAAAACTTTACCTTGTGGCCCAAACAGACGGCCCGCTATTTATACACACCGTACTGGCACTTCCAGCTACACTACGCACTAAGTGGGGCTCGCTCAGGCTCGCCCCAATTATATTACACACACACACACACACCACCAGAATGCATGCATACCTAGCGCTGGATCCAGGCTCTTCTTGAGGAACTTGCCAAAAGCATTCATCTTTGGGTTTCCATTCACTTTGGCCATTACATCACAGACACTCTTCAAGGATTCAACAGTGCACTTCTTCATCAATACCCGGTGTAAATGCTCATTTTGCTCTGTTGAATAATCAACCTTTTTGATGCCGATCATATCACCTTCATCAATAATATTCAAATGGTGAAGTTCTGAAACAATAGCACTTGCCTCCACTTCTTTAATGAACCGTTTCTGATTCTGCTCAAGAGCGTTTGCAGCTTCTGAATCACAAATTTGAGGAAAGGCACATAGTACACAAACCCCTGTCATCATAGCTCTATCTGAATACAGTGCAAGTAACAATATATTGCAGTAATCTAAATAAATAATTTAAAAAAAATAATTCAGGGAGGCTATGGAGGCTGCACTGAACAAGTATTCAGCATAACTATGAACTAGGAGGAAATTAGAGGGTTTTAAATGTGACAGATTTTTTCAGTAGGCTTTCATCCTCATACAAAGTGACGTCAAAAGTCTAATATAAATTCCCATAGGATAACACATAATTTTTTGCATAATATGCTCCGTTCCTGTCATTGCCCATTCTCTAGGCAACAATCACTGCATGTGTAGTGACGCTTGTTCAGGCTCGCCCCACAATGTTTGCATTCGCCTAGTATAATATGTGGGACTCCTACACACATGCGCGTGCACACCACAAACACACACACAAGCTCAGTTTGGGAAGATTCATACAGTATATCAGATTGTCCAATGTGGCACTGTGCCTGTATGAGTATGCGTGCATTTGTACCTTTGAAGTGCTAGCTCTGAAGACACTGAGCTCATCTGCATGTGTGTGTGTGTGTGTGTAGGAGTACCCCCTTTAGTGGGCTTACCCCTGTTACAACAAATCTAGCCAGTTACTAGAAAGTAGTGGAGGGTTGCTGGATTACATGCATCCACCACTGTGTCATGCTATTGACGCAGAAAAAAGCATGTGGCAATGCTGAATGCTGGTAGGCAAATGAACGGCTAAGAAACAAGTATTTCGAGTTAAAAAACTCGTGGGGCACCCCTGAACTCGAACTACTTGCTAACAACTTCCCTGTGTATGTTCAATAGTTCAGATAGCTTGGTATGCAGCATTGCTGCTGGTGTGAAAGATACATCACGATGCCATAGACTGGGGCTGCAAGAGTTTCAAGTCTCCAGACCAGGAAATCATCCAGTGAAAGCACCCCTACCAAATGTCAAAATGCTTTGCTGATGCTTTTTGATCTACATAACATTCTGAATGAGGATGTACATGTTTATTAGTGCCTGGAGTAGGAGTGTGCTGGCTAAAACCGCTGCTCTAAGTGGTAATGCCATGATTCGATTTGTCTCTCTTTGGCCAATGGGTCATTCGACCTCTGTTGTATTTGGGGCTGTACCTCGCAAGAGAATAGTTAGATAAGCTTTCTTCTACAATACTATTAATTGAACATGTTCTTAAAGACTTTCCGTTCCTTGGGTACACGGCGAAATGCGAAGAATGACGATTATGAGCCTAGCAAACAGAGAGCGTCGAGCGCGGCCATTTTACAATGTCTGCCAGTGATAATTGGAGCTCTTTCTCACAGAAGAGTCTTTCGTTAGGCTTTTTACGAGTATCACTCTATCAACACATCTTCTTGAACACATTTCGTTCGATTGAGATACAGCGAAACGCTAATGGAGATGATTTCAAGCTTTGTAAAGATTGACGTCAGTGCCGCCATTTGCAAAATGACAGAAATATATATATATACGAACATGAAGTCATACGAATACCTAAATCTGAAACAATATAGGGGCGCCTTCAGCGCCCCAAAAAGAAAAGGCAAAGAATGGCTGTAGTAGGATTTGAACCTGGAACTTAGGATTGTTAGTCAACCACACTAGATTGTGTGGGCCTGCGCTAATGCATAGGTGGCACATTCCTGCTAATTGTGTGTCATTATTGATTTTTGCCATGTATCTCTGGCAGTCTGGCACTAATCAAGAAATACTGGTAGTGACATCAACCGATGAACCACCTGGCCATGTCCATCAAGTTTCATGACCATGCGCACATTTTCATAACACAATTGATACTATACCATGTATCTCTGGCATTACCCATGGTCCCTACATGCAAGAATGTCACACCTTATAGCCCTACACCCTTGAATGTAGGGACGATGGTTAATGCTCCACTGTGTAACAGCCTTTACTTGGTTCTGTACTTTTTGTGCCATCCCTACATCCTTGCTATTTTTGTAGAAAATTTTTATCATTTCTTGTTTCTATACGTTTTATGGTGTGCAAGCTGCACATGCTAAGTGCCACTAGAGGACATCCATGCAGGTTACAGTATAGGACCTTATTTCTGTAATCCTGGAGCTTGAGGTGTCAGCTATCTCCTAGCTTCCAAGCCAGCCCACCTAAGAGCTTAGAAACAGTGACCGGAAGTTAGCCGAGTACTAATTAAAAATGGCGGGATACGCACGTCCACGGATGACCTTTTGAAACAACGCACAAGCTAACTTTGGCCTAAGCCCTTGTCTCGAATACACCAGAAACGGCCTCCTGACGGTGTTGGCTAGCTTTTGGACAGAAACTGAAGGAACAGTAGGCGAAAAACTGCCGTTCTTCAATGTCATCATAAAATGGCGTCTTGCACGTATCAACGTCTCGCGAAAGACTCGATAACCCCAATGTGTGAACAATACGCTGTCGGAGCCTATACTTTGAAAGAATACGGCTCGGTTAATTTTCAGTAGTTTCGTGTTCGAATTAGTTCGATAGCTAATTCTGTTCGCCAGTTACAGCTGGCAAAGAAGAATATGATGAAGAAGAAGAAGAAGAAGAAGAATATGAAGACAAAAATGAATGTTTTCGAGTGTCATTTTCTTGCCGACAGACCACGTTCACTTGCATTCCAGGTCAGTTTAGTGTATGAATATTTCATATTTAGCCCTACGGAGCCTCGTTTTGGCAGTTTTTGACACTTTTCATGATTTTGTCCCTATACCAATGTATTGTGAATTCGAAACAACCTGTACCATCCCTTCATAGAGAGTACTATCGTACTTACTGATAATGGTAATGACATAAAGCCGATGGTCGACCTGGCCATGTCCACCAAGTTTCATGACCATGCGCACACTTTCATATCAGGGCTATGTAGGGATGGCAGTGGTTGTTTGTATGCTGCAATACAAACGAAAGTCGCACTACTCCTGAGTAGGACCGAAAACCAGCAAATGAAGCTTACCATGACGAAGCGGGGACTAAACAGAGCACATAGCTATACTTCCTTCACAGCAAAGGTGCGTCTACACGTAGAGAGCGCCCTCAACATTTCCCACTCTTCTTCTTCTTCCTTTTTCTTCTTCCTCTTCGTTTTCTTCTCTGACAGCCATAGTGCACAAACCAAAGGGACCTGGAGAATGCTTCTTGCACCATATAGCATGCTGCATTCTTTTGTAGGTTAGAAGGCAGCGTAGCGTAGTGTGGAAGACGGCGCTTACCACGACTCCCGCCGTGTTACTTGACCAAGCGGGGCGGACGCCATTTTCAAATTACGTAAATAAACCGGACGAAACCAGCGTGACTGGTGCCATCGCGAGCAGCTGTGTCAGCTTCCAGAGGCTCCTCTCCCATTGTTTGCACCACAGTGGAATTCTTCGCCTTGCTCTACGGCCTAGCATGGCATTTGACTTGTGGAATGAATTATTTACAATGTCAATACAATTTCTCAAATGCAAATTGCAGCTAATTCTATCAGGAGCTACACAAGAAGTTTAAATAGCTAGCTATATTGTGCATCTCAGCTCATGCTCCATAAAAAGTGCAGAAACTAGACACAATAAAAATTTTCTACAAGAATTGTACGAATGTAGGTGAACGCTACATTGATCGATCGCTTACATATGTTTGCATTTCGCTGTCTATCTATCAAACGAAATTAGGACATAGGTATGTGTTTACACGGTAATACTAGTAAGAAGCCTATTGAAAGACTCTCCTGTGAGATATAGCTCCAATTATCATGAAGACCGAGCGACGGGAATTTGAAAATGGCAGTGCTCTGAGACGAGTCGCTATTGACTTAATAGATTTCAACTTCCTCTCTTGCCTAGTACTTTAGTTGCTTGAAGGGGGATTGGAACCATTTGTTCATTATACTATACCAATGCAAAGAGGTTCCTTGGATGATTGGCTTGAGTTTCAACTGAAAAGCCTGATATATTGCGAATGATGGAAACTACCCTCGGGGAGTTCGTTTAAACAGTGGAACAGCGCGGCGCACTTCAGAAAATCATGGCACCGAAGTGTGAGAAGGTTAGTACTCATAGAGGAATCAAAGTTACACTTTGGGCAGGCAACATGCGCTGTAATGTCCCTCACAATAGACACTACTAGCTAGCTAGCGCTCTGTGTCTGCCCTCCCCCCCCCCCCCTCTCTCTCTCTCTCTCTCTCTCTCTGTGTGTGTGTGTGTGTGTGTGTGTGTGTGTGTGTGTGTGTGTGTGTGTGTGTGTGTGTGTGTGTGTACGTGTGTGTGTGTTGTGTGTGTTTCTATTGCTTAACCTATTCACCCTTTTGACCTTTCCTTAGACTTCTGTTTCTTGCATCCTGGGGTCACTTCACTAATGCTGAGGTGATGCTAGATGGCATGATCAATTAGTTACCTTAAAATAACAATTAGGCAAGTAGTTCAAGTTCAGGGGCGCCCCAGCACCCCACGAGTTTTTTAACTCAAAATACTTGTTAGCTCATTTTGTTAATGGAAGTGACTAATTAGCTTCACTCTCAGTATAATAACAGTATTGGCTGTTCACCAGACCTTTCTCCTTGACCTATGACATCGTCAATTAAACATGGACGGGAGAGAACGTTCAGCTACATGAGACTGACTCAGGCATGCATTAGAGATATCCACCTGAGGTCAAAGTTACTTCTTGTAGCTCTATGTATAGTGTTGTGTTGAGTGCATGTACTTGTCTTGTATTTTCTGCAGTGGACCCGTTAAAGGAATGGACAAAGGTAAAGTGGCTTGGAAGAGGCAGCTTCGAGGAAGTGTCACTCTACAAGAATGTTTACATTGCAGAGGAATGGGCTGTCAAAATGGTTCTTTTGACCCCAACAATCAGAAGGTACCTTCGCTCTGCAAAAAAAACATGCCAAACAGTCATACTCAGGCTGAGCTGGATTACCAAACTTGTCTTCAAAGTCCATTGTCGGTACCCCAAATTGTCAGCAAATGATTTCTTTCCTTTGTCTGTCCAAGTTGCCATGGTATAGATTGCACAATAGCCAACCGCTTTTAGCTCACATCACGATGTGAATAGGGTCTGAGTCAGTTTAAGCTGATTGTAGTCATGCCAAACCGGTTTCAACCACTTCAAAGTGTCATGCATGGCATGGGGAAGCATGTCACATGTCAGGCAAGATATGCCTGACATGTGACACCATGTAACAAGGTCACTGCATTCTCTTGGTACTTGAGAGCCTTCGACATGATCGCATAGTGGCTTACTTTGATGCAGTGGAAGTGAATGCAGTATTCTATATCTTCATGGAGTACATGCCTGGGGTGAGTTATGGCTTGAATGTTCCCATGCATGTTGACATGCATATTGCGTGTGTGCTCTCTGAATTTTCCTGGAACACCGAGGAGCCAGATTCCAGGGTGGTATGATGGTGCCAAACAGCATATCCCTCAAACCTTTTCCCTGTGGAGAACGTTCACCTCTCCCAATGGTATTACCTTCATAGTCTCCAAACCATTTAACACTGACACTTAAAACTACACATACCATGCCACAAGTACTACCCGAACTAACTGGTTCTTCTAACAAACTTGTTCACCTCCTTCCCTAACCTTCCCTTTCATTCTCCCGCCCCCTCTCCCTTACAAACACCATCACCATAACACAACACGTCTCTTGCACACACTATAGTACTCACCAGCGGCCATTGTCGGCTTTTAGTCAACTAAAGATCGGCTGAGGGAAAGAGTGGTGCAGTTGCAGAGACACTAATGACGTGAGACACAGTTCCCTTGCGTCGTCTCAACTCTGGAGAATCCAATCGTTAAGTTCAAGCGCTGATTCCGGATCAAATCTCTGTATCCCAATCGCGGCTTTAGTTACACTGCCAGGGAGAATCTACGGGCCGGGGCACTCCGTCCAAGATGCATGCATGGCGTCTATAACCTTGTGCGCATGCGCAGTTCGCTATTGTGTAATGGGGGTTATCCCCCACGGAGCTAGATACAGTCGCGTGAACCTGACCCGGGCCCCTGTGCTACGAGACTACAACGGAACGCCCGTATCGAGATCGGTAGCTGAGTCCTGCAGCTGTAGCCCCTGTTTCGATCTACCCTGTCAATTAAGTCTCTCAACCGCAGGAACGTCTGGCGCGCGACGTACTGACTTGTAACAACAGTAAGACTAGTAGCTATAAATGTACAAACTCACTAGTACAAACAGAACAGTCTGGCAGTGTCTTGTCACTAGACCTAGTCAGGTACAGCTCATGTAGGAGGAGTGGGACCCAGCACACCTGTAGTAATATGAAGAGGAGGGCAGTGCAACAACACATACAAACAGTGAGGGACATTGGTGTCTGATACACGGGCAACATAGGTACTAGTGCATACATAGGCCCCAAAGCCTCAATTGTCAGAAACAGTCACACAGGATAGGGAACTATACAACATGTGACTGCACTTGTTGACATGGCAACAGACTGTCTTTGGTAGGTGTGTGATGCACTGTATCATCAAGCAGACCTAAGCAGGACTTGTCACCAGGATTTGTGTGATGTCAGACGTCAGATCATGTGACCAATGTGTGACCAATTAATGGCTCCACATTCCCTACTCTCTCTCCTGAATAATGCATGGTTCTGAAAAAGGCACACTGTTACATGGAAATGAAACAGCATTCTAGTGTCTCCCTCTTGTACACATGTACGTACATGCACATACGAACAAACACACAAGCAATACTTACCCTCCAACATTGCTTTCATCTCCTCTCCTAATGCATTCATCTGCGGATTGCCTTGTACAGCAACAATCATGTCACAGACAGTCAGGACGGCATCGTTAGTGCACTTTGCCTTTAAGCAGCCATGGAGGAATTGGTTTTGCAGTGTTGTGCTATTCTCCATGCTGATTGTTGCTTCATCACCATCACTAATGATCTCCTTGTCCTTCAGACTGTACACAATTGCACTTGTGTTCATGTACTTTATGAACCGGTCTTGGAAGTAGTCAAGTACTTGTTCAACTGCATGTGTAGGGAAGAGATATGCATAGTACTCAAACTGGCCAGCACCAGATGTTCACTGTAGGACCACCCTACAGCCATGCACTTGAACAGGGTCACTAGTGTCATGTCAGTAGTGCAGTTCTGCAATAACAAACTTGCACAACAGTAGTGACTACATACATACAGCCATGGAGTGTTGTTTGCATGGTGTAAGGTGCCAAAGCACAATCGTCTTCACAGTGAGAGTTGTTCTGTTGGTGTGTACCTTACCAGTGGCGGATCTAGGATTTCTGAAAGAGGCGTTCTAAAGTAGTTAGGTGCTCACACAGTGCCCCTGATATATGGCCACCACGCCTCTTTCTGGTCTAAAAACTGCCCAAACTCCTACTAGTAGATAAGACTAGCAAAAGGGGGGTTCCTTTGCATCCCTGGATCCCCCTCTAGATCTGCCACTGCTTACCCTAAAGCACAGCTCTTGTTCATGTACTTATGCAATACAATGATTGCACAGACAATGTAACTTAGTGCACAGAGTAGGCTGTACATTCACGGTAGTTAAACTGGCTATCTGTGTTGTAAAAAAATTGCAGACCTTGGTCTGGGATTGGCTGTGGTTGCAGAGGGGTTGGTGGAGGAGGAGAGGCAGTTTCTTCTGTACGTACAAAGAATAATATGCATTGTCACGACTATTGTACAAACAGTACACACAGCAAAGTCCAGTGACTTAGTGACTATACTACAAGTAGACCCCTTCACCGGTATGTCATATGAGAACATGGGACTGGGAAGCAGGTGCACACACACTTATAATTATGCACAGGCAGAGGGACGCCTCTGTGTTGTTGGGTAGGCACCACACCTTGCACTTGACTTCTTACATAAAGTAGAGATAAAGTAATGGAATTGGAAATCAACTCACCATCAGTTTCTTACAGAATCCACATGTCTTTATCAGGGAAGTGTTTGATCTGGAAAAGCTTTAGTAACCACACAATATCGCCCTAGCGGGTACCCTTTACACCTTAAATCCTGGCGAGAGCACTCTGTAAAATCGACACTGGTTTCTAGACACTACTTCTCTTCCACCCCCACATGCTAATGAGAAGGGGCTAGTGGCTATACTACAGCCGCCCTTGCACCACTTGCATGGCAATATCATAGCAGTGAACACACTTACCATTGCCAGATACAGCCACTGGTGGTGGACGAGAGATGGTCACAGGGCCATCAGAATCTGTGCATGAAGGAGCAAGCAAGTTACAGTAACAAGTAAAACTATTGTCACTTACGAGGTTGGTCCTTAGGTCCTACTCACATGATCACACAAGTGCTCATACTCATTAACACATGCACGGCAGACAAGCTTTATATGATCAAAAATGCACGGTGTAAATGATGAAAGATGAAAGAATTAGTGTCTAGAACCATTCAGTATTTGTAGGCACAACAATCATGACAGGGAGAACACCACCACCAGCTGTTTATCTGCACCACCCATTTACCGGTAGTTCAGGTAAAGTACTTACTCAACATTCTTCTACCCTTGCATGTGTTAAGTGGGAAATCTTCCTGTATATCTTGTTCTTCAGAAGTGCTCACTCCTTAACACATTAAGCATATACTTTAATATTGACGCACTGACTGACAATTACACGACTTCGTGCATGGGCCAAACGTCACACTCATGGTGGTGCCTTCCTTAGTATACCTAGTGGGCGGTAGTTTGCTTTATTTCAATACCAAAATGTATTCACACCAAGACCTTAGTAGTACTGAATAGGCTAATTACGTAGCTTCCACTGACTAACTTCATCAATATTTAAAACTTTCTAACTGTTCTCTTGCTAAGAGCATAAGTGAGTGTCAGACAGCAAACCCATTGCTGAAAATGCGGCACATCTGAGTATTTCCAGATACTGCAGTGTCCATGATGGCATCCATGTTCCCAACATGTGAAAAAATGGCCAACTAAAGAGATGGTTAGATGTGAAGCAGACTTCTCTGTTAAGCCGACAGATGTCAACGAGCACCTTTTTAGTCTGTACTGCTCAATGTTTGCCTCCCAATAGCTTCAATCTTGACAAATGTGTCAGAATGGAGCACTGTTTGGAAAACATGCAGAGGGTCAGCAAAGTGAAGTAAACCTGAACAGAGTTCATCAACTCACTGGTGGTTTGTCTCTACAGTACACACACACATGTGCGGCACAAACCTTGCAACTCCTGCATCATTTCATTCCCAGTGCACTGTTTTGCTTCTGATCCTTCAATTTTTCCTTCCACTGCAGGCCATAAATTAGTATCCGCTTTTCCTTAAGATTATGAAGATTAATTTTTTTAATGTGTAGATCCCAAGTACAATTTGCTGAGGCTGAAGCGTAAAGGGGTGATTCCAGTAGACTTGGTGTTACAAATTGCAGCCACCAATGACGCTGAGGGAAAGGAGATCATGCATGACCACTTGTTGCGTCATGCCGCTGTAGAGGACCTAAGGGAATTTTGTGAGATGGCCATTACAGCAGATAGATGCAGGCACAAACATATCTTGTTAAGAAACTGTACACTGTATACTGTAAGATACTAACAAATGATACCATACAAACTACATGATTACAGTACACAACACATGTAGTGCAGTCACTACAGACAACCCTGAACTGACTAGACAGCTCAGTAGAACTAGTCAGGTCAGCAGTCCACAGGTGTGTGTACATCCACACACATCAACTTTGCAATAGGATGTACTGTATAAGAGAGGCGGTCTTTCTCTGCGCCATCTCACTCCAAAAGCATATCCTCACTCATGGTAGACCTTAGTCATTGCAAGAAGGAGATGGCTTTTAGGGTCCTATGGTTATTCACAAAGACAACTAATTAGAACTTGAAAGTTGATGAGCTTTCACACAGCGATAAGGAACAGTGGTAAGACATTTTGACCACAAGAGTCTTTGTCAGTTATGAAAGTTCAAGTTTTGAAACTGATGATGACCTATTCATGGTCAATACATCTTACCATTGTTCCACACTGTAGTATTAGCCTCTACCATCACAGCTGATCAGGCTCAAGTGTTAGGTTGCTTGGGGGGGGGGGGGGGGGGGGGGGAACACTTTCTTGTGTTGAAGAGCTTGCAGGATGTGATTGTAGCTATGGATTGCATGTCCAAACCATAAGACATTGACATGCAATTTGAACACCACACAGAAGATGACTGGTCCAACTGACAACCTTATTGATCTCCTTCACCCCTGACCTTTCTTCCTCCTTCCCTCCCACCCTCTTCCAAACACACACTAAGGCGAACAGCACAACTCATACACTAGTACTCACCCTCGGCCACTGTCGACTCTTACTCCACTGCTGGCTGAGGGAAAGTGCGATGCAGTTGCAGACACACCAATAACGTCAGGTACATCCTTTGTTCGCGTCACATCAGGCTGGGAATTATTACCCTACGCCACAGCGGACCTAAGAGGCGAGAGCATCTGGCTTCTGTACTCCATTGTTACCCTTTGTGCAGACTACGGCTCAAATCCTCCGCTTCTTCACTGGCAACTAGCTATAGGCCGCAAGGGAGAGTCTACAGAGCACATCACCAACGTAAGAGCGTCTGTGCGCACGCGCAGTTTGCGATTTGCGCGATGGCGTGTCAGCGATACTTCTCCGCACCGGGGCGTTTCTGCTTTCCATTAAACGCCAAGTGTGTGTACATGTATCGCCTAATGCGTATGTATTTGCATGCATTAACGTTACATACGTTGGCTAGGCATAGATATGCAGGCTGCATGGGATAGAAGGCACTGCAATCCAATATCAATGTCAATGTTTGTTCCCTTAACTTAATCTTGTCACAGCCTCATTGATTCATTGTGTGCCCAACCTGTAAGAGGCCACCTCTGCCATGGTCACTCTATAGCCATCTGTTACAGGTACCTGTTGTTACTGTGCACCCAGCTGGGATCATCCACACACAGCAAGTGATTACAGTCCAGGAACAGCAACTGCTTTACAATCACAAAACTAATGATTAAACAACTCCATGGCAACATACATTCAGTATACCTAATAATACTCAGTCAGTAAATGGCGGAGGAGGTGAGGGCGTTTACCATCACAAAGATGCCCATCGGGTGGGGGGATGTGTAGCTAATGTATTGACTTGTAAATTGCATACCTAATATTACACAAAAGTAAGATTAGTAATTGATATAATGCACAAAACTCACTAGTACACTAGTACAAACAGAACAGTCTGGCAGTGTCTTGTCACTAGACCTAGTCTGGTACAGCTCATGTAGGAGGAGTGGGACCCAGCAGTTACAATGGCATTGTTGTTGGGGCATACGGAAGCCTAAACAAAGACGAAACACACGACGCGGGGAACTATACATACAACATGTGTCTGCACTTTTACATTATTGTCATGGTAACAGACAGACTTTGGTATGTGTGTGATGCAGTGTGAGAAACATCCAATAAGCCTAAGCATGGACTTATAGTCTAAGATGTCACCTGGAATTGTGCTATGCCCATTCAATGTGAGACATGTCCATGTACGTAAACATGTAATGTGGCTTTGTGTGATCAGTTTTGACCTCCACACTCTCTACTTTCACTCAAGACCTGAAGAAAGGGTGGTTCTACAAACACCAGCTTAAGACAACAGGGTTGGGACCTTGCTAACATTTTGATCAGATTTCAGGGCGAAAGTAAAAGCTAGTGTGAGCACTTATAATTTATAGCCATGCATTTCATCATTCGCTGTCACCAGTAGTCACGTCATCAAAGTGTATCACATGTTCTGGTGACACTGTCACATGAACAAGTGTGTGAGAACCAAGTGGGAGGAGACCACAGTGATTGACCAGGCCACAAGATCCAAGGAGCTATTGCTTAAGGAGGCAATCCACATCTGGTTGCTTCGCACCCCCCTCCCCAGGGATGGGGGGGGGGGGGGGCTGCCTTGTAAAACACAGAAGGCAGGCCCAACCAAACGCACATGCGTACCTGTGTCCTCTGCATGCAGTGGAGGAGTAGACATGCGTGTGAGGAGAGGCATGCGTGTGTGTGTATGAGTGTTGTGTGTGTGTGTGTGTGTGTGTGTGTGTGTGTGTGTGTGTGCAGTATGCATGTGTGTGTATGAGTGTTGTGTGTGTGTGTGTGTGTGTGTGTGTGTGTGTGTGTGTGCAGTATGCATGTGTGTGTATGAGTGTTGTGTGTGTGTACAGTATGCATGTGTGTGTACAGTATGCATGTGTGTGTATGAGTGTTGTGTGTGTGTACAGTATGCATGTGTGTGTACAGTATGCATGTGTGTGTATGAGTGTTGTGTGTGTGTACGTGTGTGTGTACAGTATGGGTGTGTGTACAGCATGGGGGTGTGTATACAGTATGGGTGTGTGTGTGTGTACAGTATGGGTGTGTGTGTATACAGTATGGGTGTGTGTACAGCATGGGGGTGTGTATACAGTATGGGTGTGTGTGTGTGTACAGTATGGGTGTGTGTGTATACAGTATGGGTGTGTGTGTGTATACAGTATGGGTGTGTGTGTGTGTACAGTATGGGTGTGTGTGTATACAGTATGGGTGTGTGTGTGTATACAGTATGGGTGTGTGTGTGTACAGTATGGGGGTGTGTAGCATATCAAATTCTCAAGTCCTGTATGGTCAGACACTGCTGGCAATTCAGTCTATTTGCCTTAAAGCTAGCTGCAGGTGGCCCTGGTGCTCATCACTTGTACCACCCTGCAGCTGTGCATATACCCTAATTACTTCATGATTAAATGAACAGTGTGTATACCTTATATGCACCCGGCCACCGGTTTTATCGATTTAGGGGATTGGCAACATGCAGACCTGCTACGTACCTGTTATGAGTGACTCAGCTAGGCAGGTAGGCTTTGAGTGCAAAGCAATGATGTGTTCACATGTAAAAGTATGCATGCAATTAACAGTAAGTTAAAACGTACAAATTCACTGTACTATTACAATATAAATGCATTAGTCCAACGTCCATATGTCAAGACCTTGCTAGGTCCAGCTTGTGCGCACAGGTGAGCCTACAGGTAGTAAAACACACATCAAGGGGTTGGTCATGCGAGGTCACACAAGGTCACTACAACCATGAATGAACAGCCCTCTCTCAACACTTACCTTGTAGCATGCTCTTCATGTCCTTCCCCAGTTTGTTCATCTTTGGGTGGCCTTTAACAGAAATCATGATGTCGCAGACTGTCATTAAGGCATCTTTATCACATGCTTTCTCCAAGTGTTCATATAGTAATTGATTCTGTTGCATTGATTCAAATCTCTGTCTGATTGCTGTTACAAGACCACCTGGAATGATATCTTTGTATTTTAAATCAAATGCAATGCTGTCGGCATCCACTTCATCAATGAACCGGTCCTGGAACTGGTGAAGAACTTGTTCAGCTGCACAGAAAGAAGAGGTGTGTGACATACAATGCTCCAACATCACATGCTCACTACATGGAAGCAGTGTACACACATGTACCACACACACCTCCAGTTCAACTCTCACATACGTACACCACACTGCTAACATCACTGTATACAGATCATGTGTAACATATCAGGGGTCCTAACTACAGCTATAACTATCCTCAATAGATGACCACAGAGTGAGGAAGTAGTGATGTGTGTAGTGATGACCACTAGTACACCAGTTAGATGTGTAAATTGACTATCAAGGATATATCCAGTAACGCCCAAGGAAGCCATGGGTTAACCTGCTTGTAGCCCAAGCAACAAGCTATAGAAAATTCCCAATGCCAGTTTACAGGAGATAGCCTATAGCTAGGATGTGTACTGAAGTGCACCCATACCGAGTGATGACATGAATTATTATTTCACCCCATGACAGAGCAGCATATTGGCTAGGGAGTCATGGTGTACATAATTATTGGAATGCGGCTCCAGCAAGTGGTGAAATTGCCTAGTCCTACAGCATTAGGGCTGTCTAGCACAGTGATGGAAACTGCTTACCAGTTACAACATGTGGGGGCTGTTGGTTGGTTAAAACAGGATCATTGGGAGGGTTGGGGGTGACTGGTGCAGAGCCTTGTCCACTCGCGTGGCGAACTGGAGCTGGTAAAGTAACAGGAGACACAACACTCACTCAACAACTAAACCAGAACAGCACTATTTAGTAAGCAACAGCCATAACCATCCTCAATAGATGACAACAGTGAGAGGAAGTGGTGATGTGTGTAGTAATGACCACTATTACACCAGTTAGGTATGCAATTTGACTATCAAGGATATATTCAGTAACGCCAAAGGAAGCCATGTTACCTATTTGTAACCCAAGCAACAAGCTATGGAAAGATCTCACACACATCCAATGCTAGTTTACAGGATATAGCCTACAGCTAGGACGTGTACATGTTTCTGTTTAGGAGAGTACAAATGCAATGAATGGGACTACTGCAAGCAGACAGAAGACTTGAGCGATCAGGATTTCAAGGAACCTCCCTCAAAGAAGATGACAACAAAGTTGCAGGGAAGCAAAGCGGGTTCGCCTCTCCCATGTCATCAAAGAAGATGGCTGAGAATTGCAAAGGGTTTGTTCCATTGAACACTAAGAAACCGAGAACATGTGTATTACGTTCCTTTGAACAGTGGCGAGAGGAACGGAACAAGAAATACAGTGAGAAGTGTCCCGCACAATTGCAACAAGTTAGGAATTCAGTCTGCTTTAACTTGCTGTTATCAGGACTGAACTGCTGCAACTCTGCTGTTAAGCTGTTAGTGCTGAAGTTTAAAATTCGCGCCCTGCACCCAGTGCAGAAATTAAAATGGCGACGCACATGAGCAATTCAGTGTGCCACGGGTTTGAACTTTATTTGTGCCCGAGACAGTAGGAAGAAAAGCGTCCTGTTGCCAATGTCAGTCAGAAAGATGGAAGGGTAATTTGCCTTGTAATGGTATCGTTGTCTTACATTTGCGTTGCGTCTGTGTAATAAACTCACCTTCACCGTTGCGTACTGGGTGCAAACTTTGGCGTTTCAGTATGGGCCTTGGACGCAACTAAGGGACGAGACAACGCGATTGTTCAAAGCTCCGGGACTGCCATCTATCCTTTGAAAGTAGTGTGTCCTTGCAAGGCTCGTAGCAAGAAATAAAGCTTAATGTGTGCCTTTGGTTATAACACCTACAGACATCATCTGGACTTATGCACAAACTAATCAATGATGCCTACAGGCGTCATTCAGTGCTAATGGGTTAATGTTGGTGTGATGCCAAACTGTAACGTCCACTCCTACTGGTAGCATTGTTATAGATGAAGGTTTCAGAGGCATTGATCTTGAAGACTTCACCAATTTTGAGTAAACTGTAACAGGATTGTGATCTGTTTGAAACTTTAAGCTGTAATTTTGATCTGCATGATCTCCTTATATGTAACTTTTGCTTACGTAACTTGTGTTTAGATGGTAATTTGTAATGCTCGCAATGTTGTTGAGACCTTGTGTTTTCCATTACCTATACATCCTGGAAAATATCCGTATCACCCAGGATATCTGAATACCACCCAGTATGCCTTGAGTGGTACTGTCTACTCATTTGCTTTGATGCTCAGTATGTCAATGTCAGGGCGCTACAAACAGGAATAACATAACAACAAACACTCACCAGGTACAGCAACTTGTGAGGGAGGACGCTTACGCTGAGCAATACCTGTGAAGACAGAGGAGTGAGCATTTTTCAGTATGTGGACAGGATTGGTTGGTTAGGACATTGCACAACTTTCACATGGACCTGTTAGCCAGGGTGAATGCACGTGCATGCACTCTTTTAACCAAGTAAGAGAAGGTAACTCATCCCGCCCACCACAGTGAATGAACCCAGTTTACACTTGTCTCCAGATTCACTCACACTCCACACAAAAGTTGGGTCTAGTCAAACAATAGGATAATTCACTCCATTTTTACTGTTTTCAGATGGAACTGTGCAAACTGGGTTCAATCCAGGCTGGCTAACCGGGCTGAACCCGAGTCAAACATTTCCAATTCACATGGCATATAGCACTCTGTAAGGTAGCGATTACGTATGTGATTGAATAAAGATGGTGTGTGGAGTCAACGTCAACGTCATTCAAATCATCATTCTTCTCCGGTTCTCGTAGCCGTATAGGTGTGCAGCACTGAGGTGTTCACTTCTGGCAAGTGACATTGTTTGGAGAGTGTACATCTGTTGTCGAAGAACAGTGCGTGCATGGAAGCAGTTGCTTTACTGATTAGCCGGGTTGAACCCATTTCAATATGGGTTAGTCGACCATGGGAGTGTGTTAACGAAAGATCGATGCAGACACAACCCAGTTTCAGTGCGCATGTGTAAAGAGCACACAGTTTGGTCAGACTGACACTCTGCAGGAATGTCAGCATACTAATCAGATTGCAGGATGCGTTTGTGGTTAACAAACTTCTTTGAAATATACCGTTGTTCAGAAGAAACATTTCACCTCTTGAAGGTCCAGAAGGAGCTGTGTACACTGATTACAGGGTCACAGCGTGCTGAAGTGCACCCATAATGAGTGGCGAGATAAAAAGAGGTATTTCACCCCTTAACAAAGCGGCGTGTTGGCTAGGGAGTCATGATGTATATAATTATTGGAATGCGACTCCAGCAAGTGGTGAAATTGCCTAGTCCTACAGCAACAAGGCTGTCTAGCACAGTGATGGAGACTGCTTACCTGTTTCCACACGTGGGGGCTGTTGGCTGGTTAGGACAGGATCATTGGGAGGGGTAGGGGTGACTGGTGCAGAGCCTTGTCCACTCGCATGGCGAACTGGAGCTGGTGAAGTAACAGGAGACACAACACTCACTCAACAACTAAACTAGAACAGCACTATTTCACAAATAAATGCTCTGAAACAGTCATACTACAATTTGTGAAGCAATGACATTGCTGTAAAACCAGTGTGTGAAGCCTCGAACCCAGACCCACCCACACCCCACACAGTAGGGGTGTCCAGTAACATAAAACAATATTGCAAGTCAATTAGCTTCAAGACATGACTATCTGGTACGTGGGACAGTCATACCAGAGCACAGTGTACACACACACCAGTCATACAGTACCAAAATATGTAGCAACACAAACACTCACCAGCTCCTGCCAGGGCAGGAGGAGTGGGCTGAGGCTGAACACCGACTGTGCAGAATAGGAGAGAGCATGTTTCAGTATGTGAGCAGGATTGGTAGGTTAGGACATTGCACAACTTTCACATGGACCTACTAGCCAGGGTGATTGCTTCTATACACATTCTTTAACCTGTGAAGAGAAGGTGAGTCAACCTGCCCACCACACTAGATGAACACAGGTTAACACTTGCCTCATCCAGACCCACTCACATCCCACACAATGTTGGGTATGGTATATAAGCAACATAGAAATTACCGAGACTATACCAACATTGTACATGTGTTAAGTTAACTGCAATGGTGGGAAGAGGCTGGATTGGAGGACACAGCGTTCTTAAGGTATGATCATTTCACAGTGGCAATCATTTCACTGATGTCCACCCCCACATCAAGCCCTAAGTGGCAGTTGATGACATCACACATTCAACACATTCCATGGCAACTCAGGAACCTGTTAAGTCTGTCCAGATCCACTTCTCTGTAATTTGAATGTATTATTAAATTGTAGCAAAGTGTTAACACATAGTCAGGAGAGCCAGCATGATGATGGCAGTGAATTACAGCTGGTTCAGTAAGAACTACAGTAACAGGAAGCTGCTTTGCACTCTCTGTTGCCAGTGTAACAGTGCCTCGTGCAACCATTAGCCGCTCCGTTAGCTATTTCTCCCTTTCTTTAGAACACAGGGGAGTAAGGGATGAACCATTGTCCCACCCTTTCACCAAATTCTGTTACAGTCATTACAGTGTGGTCTTACACGCTTTCTCAGTTTCAAATTACCAGATCTAACCATCGCCATGCTCTTGATGTTGCTGACTTCAAACTCTGTGCATAGCATGCACTCCTAAGTGGGTCGTGGCACCTACTGTTCTGAATTCCAGCAGAATTATTTATACACAAGAACACTATAGAAACTACCAGACCCTTTCCAGGATACAGGCAGTCAGATCAGCCTACTTAACACCTTGTGCTTTGGATAAATCATTCTTGCCAAAGCTTCCAATCTCATGTACGAGGAGAGCAAAAGGTATGCACTGTGCACAGCAACGAATCGTCTGTACATTTTGTAATCATTGGTTCTTGCATAATTCAAACTCCGGTGGTAAAGGGTTAAATTCAGTGATTTCAGAAGACTAACACACGAGGGTCAATGGCTATGTACAGGGGCTTAGCAATAGCTGAAGTCAAAGCAATCCTACAAACAACGGTTACTGGTAACAAGAAAGATGTCTGAGATGGCAAGTCCTTCATGTTTGTACACATACCAGTGTGGGCGGGGTTGACTGGGTACACCTCACAGAGTATACTCAGTGCAGTCTACAGTTGCCTAGCAACAGCTTTACAGGATCAGGCCAACTTGGATGGTTGCATCAACTGCACCATCTGACCTACTCCACAGCCTATAGCATTTGACCCCACAAAGTACACTACACCTTGGTCTACTTCACTCTACACACTTACCAGATTCTCTTCTGAATTTTTCTGCTTCCTTCATCAGTTCGTCTGCCCACACTTCATAGTTGACAGCTCGCAACATCTTCAAGAAAGTGTCAAAGTCTTTGTTTCGCTTTCCTTTCAGAATTTCAATGAGTTCACCCATCTGCTCATAGTTGCCACGCTGGTTTTTCACTCGCTGTTCTTCCGCTGGACTCATAAACCCACCCGCTGCTGGCTGTAATCTGTCCATCAGTCCTGTATTCATTTTTACATACAGCTTGAGTTTCCCTTGCAGGGAGACCAGGGCATCAATGTTCCATTGACTCATAGGACCCTCTGTTGAGAAGACAAGGACACAGCAGAAGAGCAAGAGAACACCATTCAATTCCCTCAACACAACATGCACTCCAAGCATACAACTGTGATTGCAACACACACATACATGCACAATACAGTGTTGGATTGGAGGACACGGCGTTCTTAAGGTATGATTGTTTCACAGTGGCAATCATTTCGCTGATGTCCACCCCCACATCAAGCCCTAAGTGGCAGTTGATGACATCACACATTCAACACATTCCATGGCAACTCAGGAACCTGTTAAGTCTGCCCAGATCCACTTCTTCACAATTTGAATGTATTATTAAATTGTACCAAAGTGTTACCACATAGTCAGGAGACCCTTACATTCAACACATTCAACACATTCCATGACAACCCTGGAACCTGTTAACTATGCTTGTGGAGAAACTAGAAATGAGACCAGCCCACTCCATGATTATACACCAAATTTACTGCTATTGATTTGCTCAAGAATATAAGCTTCATGCCATTGTGGACACATTGTGCAGACCAGCACCACTACCTCATGTTCTCCAATCACTCAGTACACACGTGAATATTTAGCTCACAGAGCTTCATATTGTTCCTTTGCAGTGTTCAATGTACACAACTTGCAGATTAGTGAACTAACAATGGTCCTTCAGAATAGGGTGCTGCTTGTATGTGGCTAACATCGTCACCCAGAATAACTATTAGTGAGCGGACAAACGTACCTTGCCCAACGCAGTGCACACACGATGTTCGCAGAGGAGGCTATACATTCACAATAGCCAAAACAGCTATATCTAACACATGCTGCACAATACTGTTACTTAAGCCCACCTTGGTCTGGAATTGGCTGTGGTTGCAGAGGGGTTGGTGGTTGGTTGGTTTCTTCTGTAAGTGCAAAGAACAACATACAGATAAATTAACATACGTATGTCTATTTTACATACTGGTTACATACTGTACATGTTTACATACTGGTACAATAACAGTCCTCAGTAGGCCTGCTAAATCACCAAAGTCAACGAACAACTCAGACACAATCAAGGGGTCAGATTCTGATTCCAAAGGAAATATGGCTCCTTATATGCCAGTGAGAATGCATGTTGTGATAAAGTACAACAGTTGGTGATAACAGGGGGACTCCATGCGCATGTGGGTTATGGCAGCTTTGTTTACACAAGCTTGGACCGTGCGGTTTCAGCGCATTCTTCTACGTTACCCTAGTTACGCATGTGACACCACGTGATGTGCGTGTGCCAGGGCTGCCTCAATTGATTATGTCACGCCATCGTCTAGAAATGTCACATCTGGTACAAGACGTAGAGGCGAATCGACAAGTTAGATACCGGAGCAGGTAAGCAGGAGTCCATTTCTCGTATATATGGAAGACGTATGGTTACGCCTACCCACTGAGACAGGAAGTCACGAGAGCGTCATGTGACTCTAGCTGTTGGAGGAGGCAAAATGGGTTTCTTCGTAAGTAAATCGCCGTGTGGCACCTCAGAATAGCCTAATGTTTCACAACGAAAGTAGAGATGTTAAGGTAAAGATGTTTTCTAACTTTTGCATGTGTCCGCTTTTGATACGAGCTTTCTATCGCGAGTTATTGTGTGCGAAAGCTTCGACTGCGAAGAAAGAATGTAGTTTTCCCAACATAACTCTCCAATGGATTGGTTTTTCAACTGCGGACACATGGAAAAGTTAGATCGTGTGACTGTGTACTGTTCTATGCCCTCTAATCTGCTCTCAGTCTCTCCATCGACATCGACACAGCGATTGAGTGCGTTTTTAGATGTACTGTCTTCAGCCGCGATTCTCCGTCTAGGAAACTGTCACTGAAATAATTGTTATACTAACGTGAAGTACTATAATGCAGCTACAGTTTCATGTATAGCTTAGCTTGTTCTGGTCTTAACTCTAGGAGAAAGAAGGGAGAATACGAAGGTCAAAAATCGGCAGCGCGAAGCCACATTGTTTACATAGGTGCCATAACCCCCATGCGTATTTGTAGTGATGAAATAGGAACAGGAGTCACAGGATCAACTGTGTCACAGCTTAGGTGTTGTGTATGGCATAGACACAAAGTTACGAGAGTTCACAACAATACAGTATGTCCAACAAAGTGCAGTGACTACACTACAAACAGTCCTGGCTGACTAGGTCACTCTGATTTGGTGGAAAATAAGCCAGTTTAGGAAGGAAATGAGCATTCTTCACTTGCCAGAATGCAATAGGACAACATGGGACCAGACAGCAGATGCATACACTTACGCATGTACGCACAGGGAGGATGTCTCTCCATGTATTATTACCAGTCCCTAGTGCTCAATATTTTGCATAAAGTACAAATTGGGAATATACCAATAACATTACATCAGCTCACCATCACTGTCCTTCGGAACCCTAACGTCATCACCAGGGTGTTTGTTCTGGAAAATGTAACCACACAATGCAAACACAGTGAACACATATGTATGCCCATGATGTGCATGTACAGAGCTACAATCACCATGTCCCACAATAGTTGTCACAACCTCAGCTATAGTGTTTCTATATACCTTCAGAAATGGCAAGCTCAGCAAATCAACTGCAGACATTCTGGCATTCGGGTCTCTACAGACACACATGTACAAACACACAAACATGAGGGAGTGGAAGGGGTGGGGAGGGGAAGGAAGTTGAGAGGAGTGAGGGGAGGAAAGCGAGGATGGGGAGGGAGATAGAAGAGGAGAGAGGAGAGATCACTACGCTTCACTCACAGGGATCTGTACATACATTGTCCCAATGGTACCACTTTAAGCAAATCACCAAGCCACTGACATAACACCATCTCTCCTTACAACCACAGTGAACATGACAACACCTTTCAAATACTGACTTACACTGCAAAACATTGCGATAAGAAGTAATGTACTCTATCTGAGCAAGAAAGTGACAGGCAGGAGTGAAATGTTTCGGGCTCGCTTCCAATCGTAAATAAGAGTGTAGCAAGTTCGAGACCATCCAAGGGAGGCTTGCCAGTAAGCATCTCCACCACTGTGCACCCAACACTCCTACGTAAGGGAGGGAGGGATGGAGATGGGTGGGAAGGATGGGCAGGGCAGGGTTGGAAGCATCAGAAGTTACACAACACAATTAAACCACAAAACACTCTAGGCAACACACATGCATTACCATCTGCACAGTGTACACCCGGTCACTTTATGCACTCACCAAATGTCAGCTTTTGTTGTTACTGTGAACCTCCTTCGATTCACCACCTCTGGTGCCATCCAGTTGTACGTGCCCTTCATTGTATTAGCAGTAGTCAACCCAGTGGTAATGGTCTGATGGACCAGAGGAGAGCACAAGTCAATTACATTCGAAAAGAAGGCCTCACTTGTGGTATTTGGTTGCACACAGCCCAACCCCACAGGAACTACTGCTGCATAATAATAATAATTATACTCACTTGTAACTGTTTTGACACGCCAAAGTCAGCCAGTTTAGCATTACCATCAGAGCCTAATAGGACGTTAGCACCTGGAGGTGAATTGGAGGGAAGCAGATTCATGCTCCAACAGTTCAGTGTGCTCTATCACACATCAACACACACACGCACACACACACACACACACACACACACACACACACACACACACACACACACACACACACACGCACACACACACACACACACACACACACACACACCTTTGATGTCTCTGTGTACTATTTCCTTGATATGGAGGTAAGCCACGCCTTCTAGGATCTGTCTTGTGTATTTCTGAGTCAGTACCTCATCCAGTGGTCCATGATGCAACAATTGCTGTATAGATCCCTGCAAAAACGGACACCACATGATCTCCAGTCACACACCTATCCAACCCTATCTTCTCACTGCTGAAAATCACTCAAGAACCCCTCCACTCCCACCCCGACACACACCCAAAACACAAAGGGGGGAGCAAGGATAGAGTTCAGTTACCTATTCAGCTAGGCCATTGGAGACTGATGCTCCTGCCTCACTTCTCCATGCACTGATGGTGTGATGGTAAGACCACAAGGAGAGGTGAAAGTTCTCCACAGGGAAAGGTTTGAGGGATATGTTGAGTGGCACCATCAGATACCACACTGGCTTCTTGGCGTCCCAGGCAAATTCAGGCAGCACACACGCACGTATGCACACATGCACACGTACTCATACTCACTCTCTCTCTCTCTCTCACACACACACACACACACACATGCACACACTCATGCACACACACACACACACACACACACACACACACTCATGCACACACACACACACACACACACACACACACACACACACACACACACACACACACACACTCCATTGGCATTCTATACCATGCATGTCAACATGCATGGAAACATTCAAGCCACAACTCACCCCAGACATGTACTCCATGAAGATATAGAATACTCCATTCATTTCCACTGCATTAAAGTAAGTCACTATGCGATCATGTCGAAGGCTCTTGAATATCTTGATCTCCTTCTTGAGGCTCTGTGCCTTCTGCATAGGATGGTGGGGCAAGATGTGCAGTATGGGATGCGCAACACCTAACCACTACAGAGCCAGTGAGTGACGTACAGAGTCATACATGTTTTGTGCAAGTAGTGCAACACTACTGATGTTACAGTGAAGACCGTCTAACTACGTGTATGTCATTTTGGCATAGGTGTAAAACACGGGCTGAATTGCTGGGTCAGGAAGGCTGGCTGTTTATGAGGAGTAGTTGGCCAGACAATGCAGTGACCTTGTTACAGAGTGTTCATGTGTCAAGCAAACCAATTTTGAAATGGTTGAAACCGGTTCGGCATGACTACATTCATCTTAAACTGATTAAGACCCTATTCACATTGTGATGTGAGCTAAAAACGGTTTGGCTACTGTGCAATCTATACCATGGCAACTTGGACAAACAAGGAAAAAAATCCTTTGCTGACAATTTTGGGTAACAACAGAGGACTCTTGTAGTCGAGTTTGGTAAACCAATCCAGATTCAGTATGAATACTGTTAGACATGTTTTACTGTAGTGTGAAGGTACCTGCTGATTGCTGGGGTCAAATAAAACCTTTTTGACAGCCTGCTGCTCTCCAGTGTTAACATTCTTGCACAGTAACACTTCCCCAAAGCCACCTTTTCCAAGCTGCTTTACCTTGGGCCATTCCTTTAACGGGTCCACTACAGAACATGCAGGACAAGTACATGCACTCAACACAACATTATACTCCTGCCCAATCCCCATTGGTTACTTATCATCACATTATATTAGTTGTTTCAATCATTCACAAGTTAATTGTCAGTCTTACTCATCTTTTGTCACCATTACATGTCTGTCTGTGTGTGACTTCCCAGGTACCTTGTAAAGTAGCCATATTGGCTGAAGGTCTCCCCAGGTTAAACTAGACAATGTAAAAACATTGTGGGGGCAAGCAGGAGTATATAGCTATGCATGCAGGGACATGTTGGTAACTAAGTAATGACTGAGACAGCAGGATTAGCATTAAGGTGTGCCATGCAATGTCAGACTGTGTAACTGCAAGTGCACAATATATACAAGGAATAGATGGATGCAAAAGGTAATGTGGCTGCAGTGAGCAAGGCTGAGTAAGAGAAGGTAGCTGAATGGTAGCAAAGCTGCAGCACACTTCAAACCCAGCCCGTGCAGTCCTTGTAGAGCCAAGTGGTCCAGTGCACTCTCACTCACAATCCTGACAGGCACGCCGTCTAGCGGAAGCGTAAGTATGCCAAGCTCTACTGGACTGATGCAACTTCAGTAACACCGAGCAAGAGAACCATCAAACGACAGCCCACTTCGCGCCTGCCCAGAGCGTTGAATTAAGCTACTTACTGATTTGTATAGGGGGCTCGCTTCGCTCGCCCCCGATAAGATACCAATACCACTACCAATACCAAATAACCATTAGTTCAGATGGGCAATTTCAACAGCTTCCAGCTCCACAAAATGTAAAGGTAGTGAATAGGAGCTATAAATACTGTATTCAGTAATCCATTCAATACACTTTGTAAGCCATTTACAGATTGCAAGCATTTTTCAACTGACCAAAAATACATACAATAACAGAATAGTTACTCTACAGTAACCATTACCAGTATAGTTTTTTAATGCTTACTATATTACTCTGACAGACAAGGGACTTTCCTCATATACACAGTGCCATCTTACACACAACACACAATACAACAACATGTGCAGCAAGAGAAGTTGGAGAATTACAACTGATTGTAAGAAACCATGAGGGAAGGAAAATGACAGCCAACAAGACCAGATGGTTGCCATTTTCCTTACTTCCTTGTAGTTCAAGCACTACACATGCACGCACGCACGCAGATGCCTTTTGCCAATGGCATGTAATTCTTTCTCTGTCTTTTATCTATCCTTAAGCCTACCTTTGTCTTGGGTAGTTTCTGGTTGCTGAGGGGTCTGTGTTGGATTGGGAGGCCGTTCTGAAAGTGCAGAGAATACATTAGGGTTAGGGATTGTAAACTAAGGATTGTAAGCCGGATTAGATTTATTACAACAAAGCTCTTCCCTCTTTGTTGGATGACTGGAGGAGGCGATCACTGGTGGCCAACTCAATAGGGTTTCGTGCCTCCTGCCAACTGAGACACCAATACTGGTATAGCTGCTAGGTTTGGCATAATACCCAGTGATTACCCTTTCAATCTATTGCCTCTGCAGTGGCCAACTGCAAAAGCAATTGCCCCCCTTTCTACAGAGTATATATTGAATGCAATTCTTGGTCTGGCATAGCCAGAACTTGACTGGATGTGAACAACTAAAAATCACATTCTTCGAATGAAACAGAATGCGTAGTTTACTAAAGGATGCTGTTATGGCATTAACTAAAATGTTGTCTTGGCCTGCGGAGACCTAAGGGAGGCCTGTTGGCAGCAAGACAGTTAGGTGAGCACCCATCGCCAAAGAACATGATGGCCCACTCCCTTAACACACCTGGAGATTTAGCTGCACAGATTGGTGTGAGAAACAAACACACATACACATACAAACATAGAATTACATTTGTGCATTATAGTAAGATTCTTCTTGGGGGGGGGGGGATGATACTACTTATGTTGACATATGGTTTGCTAAACATCCTCCCCCCCCCCCCCCAAATGCACTCCTGAACACAGGTGCAGCAGGCTAGTACATACATACATACTGAGTGATTTAGCCACCCTCCTATCTATTTGTATTTTAATCACTCCTTTCACTAATTATGCGATGATACGTTGTCCAGGTATCACACACTGGCCTTGTCCAAGGTTTCAGACAGGCAGCTTTAAGCATTCGCTGTTCAAACACAAAAACTCACAATACAGAGATTCATCTTGTTTGGCTAGAACACTGCTCGATCTCTACTAATTCCAAATGCTTCACCTCGTCAGTGTGGGACCCTCTTTTCTCTGGCACAAAGGATGGTGTGTGAATACTGGCTACATTACTTAGTACCAGTGCAACAGACCAACATTATACAGTTGCTGCATCATTGTTTCACTTGGATGGACATTTCCACTATGCACCAAATAATTAACTCCTTATTACTGTTACCAGTTAAATCCTAACAGAATGGGAACACATATTGACAAATGAACAAGGTGATTCACCAAATTAGGCTAAACAACAAAAGGAACTACCATTCACATTTATGTTGTTTCTGAACACAATGCATCGTTGTGGCTATATCTATATATATAATTCAGTTCGTTTGTCTGTTTGTTTGTTCGCTTTTGGCTCAGAAACTACAGAACAGAACACCACCAAACTGGCAGGGATTATAAAGTGGGCTCCAGAAGTGTCATCCATGGATTGAAATTGCCCGTCTTGCAGTTCTTGAATAGATATCGTTTAATTTCCGGTTTTTGGTTCGCAGTTGATTGCCATTTTATTAATTAGTGCTCCTTGACTTCTGGTTACTGAGTGGTGTGATTCGCTGTCATCCAACGATCGAATTTAAACTCGATCGTCGTTATAGCAGCTACCCTCCGTTGCTAACAGCACAGATTCTTCGAATCAGCCAGGGCCCGACTCGCTGCAGCAGAAGCCCGCCAAAGGCGGGCTTCTGCTAGTCACTTACTAAATTATTAGTGCGAAAGCCCTAATCAGTGGCTCATGAATGACTATGAATCAACAGTGATGACACGACAGTCATCTCTGACACAATTCATGAGTTCAACATAACACACATCAGACTACACAAGTAAAGCACTACACACAGACCCACACCAAATTGTACACACTCACAATAGACCACACTCACCACATACATCACACAGCTACAAATATGTACTGAGCATACCTTCATCGATGCCAAGGTCTGCCTTGAGGCTTCGAATGTGCTGTATCCCTATTAGTGCATGCTCCATAGCGCCCATAAGTACTGTCCAGGTAGGAGGTTGCATGCCTTGACCACTACTCCAATCCATCAACCCTTGCTGTACTGCCTCTTCCTCATTAGAGGGATTGTTCACATAACAGAGTCGTATTTTTTCTGCAGCAAGCCCCACTCCTTCCAGAACTGCCCTCCCCTTGCCTGCAGCTTTTCTGCTCACATGTGCTCTGAGGAGCATGAGATGTCTTGGGTTATCTGCAGAGAAAGTAACAGCATCACACTCACATCCCTCACTAGTGACACAAGTGATAACTAACTCACCATACACCTTCTGTGACAAGATGGCCTCTGAACCTGTAAAGGTGCCAAATGAAGGAGACAATATTTAACAGCTACAGAATTATATAAAGAGCACACCACAAACATGCACCACAGGCAAGCAAGTATGCATACACACAGTGCACAAACAAACCTCAAACCTGTGTAATGCATAAGATACTGCAGTCTGTAGTGCTGCAAATTGGAAATACGTACTTTAGGGAAGGAACTCATATTCCAAAAATAAGTGGAGTGAGGTGATACAATATTGACATAAGTTTTGCTACATTTCCTTAGGGGGGAAGAGATTAAAACAAGAGCACCACCCTCCCCCCCCCCCCCCCCCCACACACATACATACATTCAAAAATGCACCCATGTACTGAACAAAACAAAATGATAGTAGCTGTACTGCCTGCCTATGTCCAAACCATTCAACACTGACACTTAAAACTAAACATGCCATGCCACAAGTACTACTCGAACTAACTGGTTCTTCAAACAAACTGTGTTACCTCCTTCCCTAACCGTCCCTTTCATTCTCCTGTCCCCGCTCTCCCTTACAAACACCATCACTATAACACAACACGTCTCTTGCACACATTAGTACTCACCAGCGGCCATTGTCGGCTTCTAGTCAACTACAGATCGGCTGAGGAAAAGAGTGGTGCAGTTGTAGAGACACCAATGACGTGAGACACAGGTCCCCTGCGTCGTCTCAACTGTGGAGAATCCAATTGTTAAGTTCAAGCGCTGATTCCGGATCAAATCTCTGTATCCCAATCGCGACTTTAGTTACACTGCCAGGGAGAATCTACGGGCCGGGGCATTCCGTCCAAGATGCATGGCGTCTATAACCTTGTGCGCATGCGCAGTTCGCTATTGTGTAATGGGGGTTATCCCCCACGGAGATATAGGCGCGTGAACCTGACCCGGGCCCTTGTGCTACGAGACTACAACGGAACGCTCGTATCGAGATCGTTATCTGAGTCCTGCAGCTGCATGCATGGTCTCGCATTCATACAGCTGCAGCTGCAGTCCCTGTTTCTCCCCTCTCAATTAAGTCTCTCAACCGCAGGAACGTCTGGCGCGCGACGTACTGACTTGTAAGCTATAAATGTACAAAACTCACTAGTACAAACAGAACAGTCTGGCAGTGTCTTGTCACTAGACCTAGTCAGGTACAGCTCATGTAGGAGGAGTGGGACCCAGCAAACCTGTAGTAATATGAAGAGGAAGGCAGTGCAACAACACATACAAACAGTGAGGGACATTGGTGTCTGATACACGGGCAACATAGGTACTACTGCATACATAGGCCCCAAAGCCTCCATTGCCAGAAACAGTCACACAGGTTAGGGAACTATACAACATGTGACTGCACTTTGTTGACATGGCAACAGACTGCCTTCGGTAGGTGTGTGATGCACTGTAACATCAGCAGATCTAAGCAGGACTTGTAAACAATCACCAGGATTTGTGTCATGTCGGATGTGAGACATAATGGAGCCATAGTGTGACCAATTAGTGACTCAACATTCCCTACTCTCCCTCTTGAATAATGGCTCTGGATAAGGCAAGCTTTTACATGGAAATGAAGCTGCATTCTTGTATCTCTCTTGTACACATGTACGTACATGCCATACAAACAAGCACACAAGCAACACTTACCCTCCAACATTGCTTTCATCTCCTCGCCCAATGCATTCATCTGTGGGTTGCCTTGTACAGCGACAATCATGTCGCAGACAGTCAGGAAGGCATCATTGGTGCACTTTGCCTTTAAGCAGCCATGGAGGAATTGGTTTTGCAGAGTTGTGCTGTTCTCCATGCTGATTGTTGCTTCATCACCATCACTAATGATCTCCTTGTCCTTCAGACTGTACACAATGGCACTTGTGTCCATGTACTTTATGAACCGGTCTTGGAAGTAGTCAAGTACTTGTTCAACTGCATGTGTAGGGAAGAGACATGCACAGTACTCAAACTGGCCAACACCTGATGTTCACTGTAGGACCACCCTACAGCCATGCACTTGAACAGGGTCACTAGTGTCATGTTAGTAATTCTGTAACAAACAAACTTCACAACATGGTATAGAGTGACTACATACCTACAGCCATTGAGTGCTGTTTGTATGGTGTAAGGTGCCAAAGCACAATCATCTTTACAGTGACAGTTGTTCTGTTGATGGGTACAATACCCTAAATACAGTTCTTGTTCATGTACATATGCAATACAATGATTACACACTTAGTGCGCAGAGGAGGCGGTACATTCACAGTATAGCCAAACCGGCTATCTACCATGTGTTGTAAAATAAGTGCTGTTATTTAAGCCCACCTTGGTCTGGGATTGGCTGTGGTTGCAGAGGGGTTAGTGGAGGAAGAGAGGCAGTTTCTTCTGTAAGTACATGCAAAGAACAACATGCATTGTCACGACTATTGTACAAACAGTACACAGCAAAATGTAGTGACTGAGTGACTATACTGCAAATGGTGCTGGGCTGAATAAGCTACTCTGAGGAAGCCAGTCAAATGTAGGAAGGAAATGGCTATTGTTTGCTTTTGCCAGTATGCTATAGTAGAACATGAGACAGGACAGCAGGTGCACACACGCTTATGCACAGAGAGAGGGGTGCCTCTGTGTTATTGCTGGATAGGCACAACCTTGCACTTGACATCTTACATAACATAGAGACAAAGTAATAGAATTGGAAATTAACTCACCATCAATATCTTTCAGAACCCACATGTCCTCATCAGGGAAGTGATTGATCTAGAAGGAAACCACACAATACAAACACAGTGAGCACATCTTCCCATGATACATATGTACAGAGCTACCCCACATGCTCACCTCCACTCCATCCACAGAGGAGAACCATATCCGCTGCTGTTTGGTGTAGGTTTGAGAGCTGGATGTCTCGAGGCACTCAAGGGATTTCCCCGTATCAGAAGGTTCAGCCAGATGGGGCAGGGACACATTCTTGCAGGGACACTCAAACCCCACAGCCAATTCAGCCACAGTGCTGAAGTGGCTCCCCACGACAGCCTCGGCAGAGCAAGAGAGGCACTCCTTGGTGGTGTGGAGGAGTTCTATGCAGCCGCTGTGCAACTCTGGCACCGTCGCAATCTTCTCCACAACTCGTGGGATGAGGCTGATGTATCCAGGGCTCTCCTGGAGGAGAATCTCAAACTCTCTCCAGCGAAATGTGAGCAAATTCCTAGTAATGTTCTTAGCAGTGATCTTCCATTTCCGTCGAATTAGTTCGACTGCCAAACGGCAGAACACTCCCCGAGGCAGATAGCTGTAGGAGACCAAGACACTTTCCTCCATCTTGTAGGTGAGGCAGAGTGGCGCCACACTGGCTGGCAGATCCTGGGTAACTGCCAAGCTTGGAGGAAGTACAGCAGGGATGAAGTACTGCTGGCCTTTGGATGGCAGATAGGCGGCTATCCCAAGGTGTTGGAGGGCCTCCAGGAACCAATACGGATCCATCTCCTGGCACATGCCGAGCTCTTGGAAGAGCTTTGTGGTGAAGACAAGGATTCCGGTCTTCTTGAAAGTAGCCATTTCAGAACTCTTCGGATCTATAAACTGCACAGCCAGCAGCTTGGACACCTCCTTCAGGAACACTCCTGTGTCGGTGCAGACAAAATTGTATTCATCTGGGACACCTTCAAGGTTGAAGAATGAGTAGAACCCGAGGAGGGAGAATAGCTGCAGTAGAGCACGGAACTGGCTGTCTGCATTCTCGCCATCAACAAACTCATGCTTCAGGCAGAAAGCTTCCAGATCCTGGAGCCTAAAGAACTTCTTTGGAATACAGCTGGTAATTTCTTGACAGATGAACCACACGACAGGGACATCAAGCTTCAGGGAGGACCCCATGCTGGAGAGGCCCTTACGTAGCCCGTTGACATAGGCTTTTTCATCCTTGTCTGCCAGGGTATGAACAAGGAAAAATGGCTGCCCAACTGAATCCCATTGAATGGAGTTGTAATATGGCTTTCCCTCCAGCTCTCTCAAACGCTGGCTGATATTTTGAGTAGCCTCGTCGAGCCTGCCCTCTTCAATCAGCTGATCTTTGAACGTGCCCACCAAGTAAATGCGCAGCTGTGGCAACTGGCCTCCCTCCTGCTGAAATGAGGCCAGCTCTTTGGAGCATTTGTGGGCCATGGTCTGCATGCTGGAGAAGGAGCGCAGCATTGTTTCCCATCCCGTCTCAGCACTGGGTGGGAGGACCTCCTCTGTGTGGTCATCAGGGCGGTACGTGATGGGGACGGGTTGATCCAGGTCACGGGCTGCATTGAACACCTGGATGTACGTGCAGGGGACATCCAGGAGGAGGGGGAGAACATCCTGGAAGGACGGCTGACCTCCTGTGTCAAGGAGGTGGATGAAGGAGGCATTTCTTAGCTCAATCACTTTTCCTTCCCCATCCATTTCTCGAAGCAGCTGGGAATGCTGCTCATCAAGCAAGGCAATGAGGTCTGACTGGTCCTGCTTAGACTTCGGACGCTTCTGAACATGAAGAGCTTCTTTTCGCCTCTTCACAAATGCTCCAAGCTTTCCTTCTTCTGTAACTGCAGCTTCTTCTTCAATAGGGTATTGGTCATTCTCCTCATATGCCTTGTTTGTGATGCATGCGTGCAGCGACTTCCTCATGATGTCGCTGTTGACCATCTGCCAGGCTGAGCTGCCGTCCTCCACTGCATACTGCTCAGATGAAAAGCTGACCACCTCTGGTGTGTCCATTACACCAGTGCTCTCCTTTACGGCCTTGGGAGTGTTGTGCACCAGGAGGTGCTTCAAGGAGGATTTCCCTACTTCTGGGGGACCAACGAGGATGGAGCGCGTTACTTCCACTGATACTGAGCCGTGCTTCTTAAGGGAATCCTTGTATGCTGATTGCCACTCTGAGGCCAGAAGCAGAGGATGGTGTACAATTACGAACGTGCAATTACGAGCCATTTAAATGCAGATGATGTCTAAAGTGCATATTGAAATGATTTGTGCCGCAGCACATATGACCTATTGATACCACTTCAGACATCATAACTGTGTGCTACATTATCAAGTAGTCTCTATAGTTGAGTATACTGTACAAGTCTCTAATCAAATGGTTTATTCCAGAGCACAATCACAGTGACAAAGTCAACATGTTTGGCACAGCTGCTAACGTTTTGCATATGAACCTAAATGGTGTCACATATTAGTGCTAGCATAACACATACAGCAAAGGTTATCTAATCGCCATACATGATGTTGGATACAGTATGCACAATTGATCGATTGCTGAGATACTGACCCACAGGAGTGTACATCAACCCAGACAAGCCATATCACAGTTATACAATAGACCATTACTGATTAACCGCTACAGGGCATACAAAATGTTTTCAAGAAGAATTTTCGATAGGAGCTTATTGTCACAGTACACTAATTTCATTCCTCTTCTGTCCTTACAAAGATGACGGACACACTACATGTACACACTGTAGATGGCACACAGGGCACAGTACAATAACAAAGGTTGCAACATGCAACTAACACCATCAAACACTCACTTCGTGCCTCCTCCTCTTTCCTCTCTGCAGAAAAGACAGATTGAGCTATGTAACAACACATTTAACACAGTGAGCAATCTGCTTGTTACACAACACAAACATGACACATTAGTCAGCACACCAATATGCTGCAGTATAGTTGATGGAGATAAGTCAAGAACAGGTTGAGGTGAATGCTTTGATACAATCACTGTTGGATCACGCAGTGACAGTCAGTCGCATTCCATATTAATGCATCCAGTACAGATTGTGAAATGGAATTATGAACAGGGTTTAGAGAGGAGTACTTTATCTGATGTAAACAAGGCCTCTATTTAGAACAGAATATAATCTAACATCAAGACACACCTGTGTGAAGCAAATGGCATGCATGCAAGTTTTTGATAATACAGACACACACACCACAAACACACACACAAAGGGAATACACAGCACACCACGCATACACACAACACAAGGACACAACACATGTCACACAGTACAAAACTCACAACACAAATTATCACATAACGTATCACACACGACACACAACACTTATTTACATACGTACATACACAGTATACCACATAACACACAACACAATTGTCATTATACATTCCACAGCACACAAAATGCCACATGCTGTACTTTGAGCATACTTCACCTACATACCTTCAGTGAAGCCAAGGTCTGCCTTGAGACCTTCAATGTGCTGTTCCTCAAAATCTGCTTCCTCCATGGCCTCCAGAATCATGTCCCAGGTGGGAGGTTGGTGGCCCCTGCCATCTATCCACTTAGCAAGCCCGGCTTGTACTGCACCTTCCACATCAAGGGGATTGCTCCAGAAACATGATCGTATTGTGGCTGCGTCTAGCTCCAATCCCTCCAGAATGGCCTTCCCCTTGCCTGAAGCTCTTCTGCTGACGTGTTTTCTGAGGAGCTTGAGATGGCCTGGATGATCTGTGAAGATGTAAGACCCTTCACATCACATCCCTGACAACTGACATACAGTTATAACTCACCATACACCTTCTGTGACAAGATGTTGTCTTTCACATCACCACCACTCACTGTCTCACTCTGTGGTGAATCTGCAGGTGCAGAGATGAGAAGTGGAGGAATGTAAGGTATCCACACACACACACATATGTGCCCTCCAGTGTGTGCGGGACCATCAATCGTGTGAGAACTGGCTAATGGATGGTGGAGTGTGGGAGAGGGTGTCAACTTCCTTTACACAGCACAGTAGGGAGAATGCATGGAGAGCCTTGTGACACAGAATGCAATGCATGCAAGCCTATGCCACATGACTAGTGTAGGGGCAGGTGGGTGAGATAACTGGGAGACAAGTGGGGTGGGGGGTGGGGGGGGGGGAGACAGAGAGATATGTGGGTGGACAGATGAGGAGGACAGGTCGGGGGGATACTGCCCTCATCCTCCCACTTACATCCAGCACCCACTGCTCACACACACAAGTCTTGGATTGTAAACTGAACTTCTGAACACATCAACCATAAAAACAACACTTGAAAAGATCAAAGCCTATAGCTGTGATGAAATACTGTAAAGAAGGAAACATGAGGGGATCACTCTCTATTGCACACCCACTCTATAACATAGCTACGTACGTACCAGTTACTCCCAGTGACATGGTACTCCTCTCCTCAGGGGTAGGCTGTGGTTGTGGTAGGGTAGGCAATGGAGGAGCAGTCTCTTCTGCAAGTGGAAAGAAAATGCATGTACAATGACATGTCATGTCGCACACACACACACACACACTCACACACACACACAGCACACACACACACACACACACACACACACACACACACACACACACACATGCACGCACACACACACACACACACAGGATGGTAACATCCTGCACTGTTAGACCAACAGACAGCCACGCCCAACACCTACCTCTCTCCAGAACACTCTTCATGTCATCACCCAATGATGTCATCACTGGGTTACCTTGCACAGCAACAATCACATCACAGACATCCATCAAGGTGTCCTTGGTGCACTTTGCCCTCAAACTATGATAAAGTATCTCATTCTTCAAGTTTTGATCATCCTCTCTCATAATAGCCTCTACATCACCACCATCAATGATACTCTGATGTACAAGGTCTAGTATAATGCTGGCAGTGTCAACTTCATGAAAGAACCGGTCCTGAAACTGGGCAAGAACTTGTTCAGCTGCAAGGAATGGAGAGCGCAGGTGACACAATGCACCACGGACATCACCACACCTTAGGACCCCACCCTCCTACCACTCCTTCAGTACATGCCCTCTGGTCAGACATGCAACAAGGACACACTGTATGTACGCACCTCTCACACCACAAATAGCATCTGACTCAGCACAAACTAATGTAGCAAGTTAGACCATAGACCACCCGGGTCTGTAAAAGGCCCAACTCCTTACCACAGCCAACAAACCAGATATGTATACATTGATAGAGAGATTGTTGATACCATCATACAATCTACACACCGATCACAACAGTCTTGCTGTCGCATTCCATGCAAGATGGAAGAGCTGCACTATGTCTTCACGAACTACTCCTCAGCAGTACTGTAAGCTTCTAAGGGTTAACGTTGTTTTCTACCTTGCACACTGGAACTTTTGTGGGGTTCAGCTTTCATGGTTCCGCAGATCAGCAGCTACATATCAATGAAAGTTTTATCCCGCAAATATTGTGGCTAGGCTCTAGCTAGCCAGACTAAAACCCTGCAACCACAACAATAAAACACACACAAAAGTCATAAAAACTTGTAATCTATGTCAAACCTCACAAAAGTTGAAGCATATAGCATAACACATAGTTACACACCGCTGACCTTCCTCGGCTAGAGATAGGAGTTATGACACCTCAACACCTTGACCTAATACTCTTGGAATGCAAATACTATGGAGTCCTCACATAACTTCCAACCAGGGGAGCACTCCCTTGGTCCAGAGGGGAAGCATTCCATTGATCGATACAGAGGGGCACTCCCTTCATACTGCTGTGTATCCACACATTCAATGAATGGCTGCAAATCTTCCCTACTGTATTTGCATTCACTACCAGAAAATATGCTGATTGTTTCCAAAATATTATGTATATCATATGTCAAATTTACGCATAGTTTTATTGACTCTTACAAAATGTCTGCTAGAAGTGTTGCAACATACAACTTGTAATTGTCGCAGCCTACGTATGTACATTTAAAATTAACTGTCATGTGATTGGTCTGCAATAAGACAGTCCACTTCCTCTAAGTTAATAGAGTTGTTGCTAGTAGCTGCTCAGGTAAAATGCCACTCACACCTGACACACACTCAAGGGCCATCACAAGGTGGAGCTAGGTGATGAAGGTTGCACTGACCATGTATGCATGTCAGGTCCCTCTACAGTAGGAGCTAGGAGCAGTCATTATGTACTCCTATTGTACTGAGAACTGGACATAGCAGCAGATGTATCAAATGGTACCACTTATGAGAGGAATATAATGAGTCTCTCTTCTACTACAGTTACCACTGGAGACAGGTGTATGACGTCACTGTGGACCTGCATACAGAGGTCGTGAGTGTGAACAGGTTCAACAGGTAGTGGTCTTCTTGGGCTAACTTTGAGGCGCTAGAGTGTCTACACTACTAAAGGATGCAGGCACAGGAGGCCGTTCTCCAACAGTACAGGTACCACACACCACAACCTACAGCACATCTTCAACACACGTACGCTAGTACTCACCCGTGGCCATTGTCGGCTTCTCCTCTTAATCCTCTCTCCCCGTGTAATAGTGCGATGCCGTTACAGGAGATCACAGTTACATCTATGGTGACCGGCTCGGTGGACTTTCTACTCAACTCCGGAAGTCTGTGCAGTCGCCGCCTGACCCGTATACCGGTATGCGGCCCAGCAGCGAAGGGCTTCGCTTCCAGCGATAGCTCTTCATGATCTTTGTAATGACTCGCCATTTGAATAGCGCGGGCACTTCGAGTAATAGCCGCTCTCTTCGCCTAGGGGCTCTACCACAGTTGGCCTAAACGCCCTAGGCGGAGACAGCGGCTGTGCATGCCTTTGCCTATGTGTAGCCCTGGGTGCTTAGGGAAGGTCTAGCTAGCCAGGTCACATACCATAATGATGTACTGCTGCATCATGTGGTCAGCACACAGGTGTACACCTTCCTGACTATCACTGTGCAGGGGTAGCTACATACGTGTGATGTATTTGCACCACAATTACATGTCACACCTTAACCTGCATGGAAGTGCTTTCTCTGACATGTACTGAGCATCACAAATGCTTTATCATGTAACCTGCACTTTGGGCCTAGGCTGAGAAATGTGTGAGGTGCTACTTAATAGTTATATTATCTGGTCATGGAGACATGGAGTCCCCCTGTTATCACCAACTTTTGTACTTTATCACAATATGCATTCTCACTGGCATATGAGAAGCCATATTTCCTTTGGAATCAGAGTCTGACCCCTTGATTGTGTCTGAGTTGTTCATTGACTTTGGTGATTTTGCATGCCTACTGAGGACTGTTATTGTACCAGTATGTAAACATGTACAGTATGTAACCAGTATGTAAAATAGATGTATGTTAATTTATCTGCATGTTGTTCTTTGCACTTACAGAAGAAACCAACCAACCACCAACCCCTCTGCAACCACAGCCAATTCCAGACCAAGGTGGGCTTAAGTAACAGTATTGTGCAGCATGTGTTAGATATAGCTGTTTTGGCTATTGTGAATGTATGTATAGCCTCCTCTGTGAACATCGTGTGTGCACTGCGTTGGGCAAGGTACGTTTGTCCGCTCACTAATAGTTATTCTGGGTGACGATGTTAGCCACATACAAGCAGCACCCTATTCTGATGGACCATTGTTAGTTCACTAATCTGCAAGTTGTGTACATTGAACACTGCAAAGGAACAATATGAAGCTCTGTGAGCTAAATATTCACGTGTGTACTGAGTGATTGGAGAACATAAGGTAGTGATGCTGGTCTGCACAATGTGTCCACAGTGGCAGGAAGCTTATATTCTTGAGCAAATCGATACCATTAAATTTGGTGTATAATCATGGAGTGGGCTGGTCTCATTTCTAGTTTCTCCACAAGCATAGTTAACAGGTTCCAGGGTTGTCATGGAATGTGTTGAATGTGTTGAATGTAAGGGTCTCCTGACTATGTGGTAACACTTTGGTACAATTTAATAATACATTCAAATTGTGAAGAAGTGGATCTGGGCATACTTAACAGGTTCCAGGGTTGCCATGGAATGTCGGCATTTCAATCTGTGAGACCACAACATGGAGGGGCCTTAGCGTGGAGTCGGCCATGGCCATCAAGTGAGTTAAGGTCTTCACCTACTGTATGTGTCATGCACACAAATGGTGTAGAGCCCCCGCCCACACACATACAGGAGTGGATGTAACTAATGAGGCGATTAAACATCATCAAGCTGCACATTACAGAGTGATGCTCTCTGTGCAGTGTACATAGTATGACTAGACAAATGCACGATTATACATAACAAAGTACTAAGTTGCAGGCAAAAAAATAATCTGTTACTCTAAGACATTTCAAAACTATGTACTACACTACAAAACTATACAGTTAATAGGTATGTAGCTAACGTCTCCATTTTACTGTCCCTTGAGCTTCAGAGCCTCATTCTTCAGTTCACTTGCCCACAAACTGTTGTTGCTCTTTTGCAGGATATCACAGAAGATGCCAAACTCTTTGTCTCCCTTCCCACGCAAGATCTCAATTAATCGTTCCATCTGTGGTCCATCACCCTGCAAAGTGTTACTGACTGTGCTTCAACTCGGTCCATGAAACCACCGGCCGGTTTTTCAGCATGTTATTGAGCCCACACTGGTGGACATCATCACATTGAGCATGAGATCTCCTTTCAGGGCAACTGATGAACCATCATTCCAGGGACTCATGAGAGTTGCAGCGACAGCCGGGAATACATGTACAGTATAAATGGAAAGAAGAAATGGAGAAAGGTTATGTAAACAATTATGGCTGCCATCAATTATTCACCATCACATTTCTTTACTTTTTTCTTGTCAATTTAATAGACCACAACTAAATGATTTATATATGCCATGACTATGAATTCTCAATCATGAACTTCAATTTTAACTTGACAATGCAGCAACAATCATTCCACAAAATTAATGAGAACCATAACTGTCAAGAAACCCAGTAAAATAACATTCATTGTCCCACCAGATAGAATTGGGAAGGACAACCACCAGATGTGACGTTGCATTTCACTAAACAGTAAATTTAGGCATAAATCACAAGCAGTTACGTGCATTGCCACAGTAACGAACAAAAATGAGTTCAACCCACATGGTCCATGTTACATAGGCTGACCTGGGTCAGAAGGTTACTCTGGGTTTGTTTGGAGCAGCTAGCAGCTTGTTGATTGGCAGGGCCTCCTACAGGTAGGTATTAAGAAAAACATACAGAAAGCAGTCATGCAGGATAGCTTCATATACGGTACAGCTATGTACATACATTTACATACGTATGGGTGTACTGCAACAAGAAAGTTGAACCCCATGCACAAATTAAAGTTCATAAGAGCACCATAAAGTTCATAATGCTAAATGAGGCTGTGACAATTACACTGGAACTTTTAATTTGTGGGGTTCAACTTTCTTGTTGCAATACACCCGTATGTATGTATGCATGTATGTACATGTATGTATATTCACTGCACAGGGATATGTGTGATCGTGTGTGTTGCACGCACCATTAACCAGGGTGTGCTTTAAGTCTTTCACGTATACCGTAAACGCTTTAACTTTCGCGGGGTTGAACTTTCGCGGTTTTCCCGGTTCAGCAGCCATCCGCGAAAGTTTCACCCCGCGAAAATTTAGACCAGGTTGAGCAAAGGTCACTGTACGATTACGTCACAAAATTGCAAAATGGCGGCGGCCTCCACCGAGGCAATGGAGCAGGGGGGGTCCAGGGGTCGGACAAGTCCTGGGATTGCGCAATACCAGCACCTCAATAATTGCATTCCTGACATTCTAATCGCGTATCCATATGTTAGCTGACTGTGCTCCAAGGCCGAATGTGCATACCCTGAGCCATGGCAGGGCCTTGTACTGCATTCGTGCCCCTGGTATGACCCGTACGTACGTAGCCAAGGAGCCATACGGTGGATTGGGCTTAATTGTCTGACCGCTTTCACGATTTAGTTTTGCAAGTTATCGCAGCGTTTCCTGAGGATTGCCAGCACGCTCAAGCCATTTCTAGCATCCCTGCTATCGAATGTGACAAATCGTGTACAGAACCAAGACGATTGCAAGGACGTGGCTGCCGATTGCACTCCCATTGCAGAAGCAGTCAACCTATCAGTCTTGCAGTCCTGAAGTGATCAATGAGGACTCGCTACCAGCTTCTAAGGAGTCACTTCCACAGGAGCACTTGCTCAGTACTCCAGATTAGGCTTCATCTGCCTCGTAGCCAGCAGCAGCGAACACTCGTACACCGGTGTTGGAAAATGCTCGCAAAACCTACCTAGATGCTGGGGAAGGGCGGGGAAGGGTCCATTTTCTGATAGCCCTTGTCCAACTGTGTGCTCAGAATCAAAGAAACAAGCGATGCGACGTGTTTCTCGAAATATGTCTGCTCTTTGCTAGTATAGGTAAAATACACAGTAAAGAGCAGCCGCGTCGGCCATTTTGCGGACACACGTGACCTTGACCGACCCCCCCTGGCAATGGAGTACACCAATAGGGCCAGAGTTCAGAGGATACGAAGAATCAATACCATGAAGATTTATATTCACCAGCACTGTGAATATCATTGGATGCGACGATTCGCACGACGTACGTACGACGAATATTCATTGGCGAGATCTATAATGCCCCGAAGTGACACATCAGCAGTTGAGAAAGCGTTTGCAAGGCCACGTGTGTTCAGGTACTGGATCGTTTCTTCGCGTGTATTGGGAGGGTATAGCTAGCCAGGCTAAGACCCTACGACCGCGAGAATAAAAACGCGAAAATCCTGAAATATCGGGAACCGCGAAAGTTAAAGCGTATACAGTATATACGTACTGAGTATCACACTGTCAACATACACCCTTGAACGTGACCTTGGGCCTCGGCTGATAAACATTCAGGCCATGCACGTACTTATCCAGTCATGGAGACTGACATATTTCAATCAGTGAGACCAAAACACACACAGGGCTGGGGGGGGGGGGGGGGGGGGGCTCTGCATGGAGTCATGGCCATCAAGTAAGTTAAGATCTGCACCCATTGTCCATGTCATGCATACAATTAAGTGGTGTACAGCCCCCAATTGCAAACCGCACACACAGGAGTGCATGGATTTAACACCATCAAGCTGTACATTACAGAGTGGGCTCTCCATATATGTCACAATATGAATAGACAAAATGATTATAACTAAGTACAAATTAAAGTAGGCAAGAAAATAAACTGTTGCTCTAAAAATCTTCAAAACTATGTACTTAACTACAAAACTTTGCAAGTTTAATAAGCACATAGCTAACATCTCCGTTTTACTGCCCCTTGCGCTTCTGGGCCTCTTTCTCCAGTTCACTTGCCCACAGACCACTGTTGCTCCCTCGCAGCATATCACAAAAGATACAAAACTCCTTGTCTCCTTTCGTACGCAAGACTTTAATGACTTGTGCCATCTGTGGTCCGTCACCCTGCAAACGAGTTACTGACTGCGCTTCACCTCGCTCCATGAAACCACCGGCCGGTTTCTCCAGCAGATTATCGAGCCCGGTGGACATCAACACATTGAGCTCGAGCTTTCCTTTCAGGGCAACTAATGCACCGTCATTCCAGGGACTCATGGGAGCTGCAGTGACAGCCGGGAATATATGAATGACAGGAAATTAAGAAAGGGTTATATGACAATATGAATTTCCATGGAACAAGACACTATGGAAAAGGCCACAAGTGGGTTATGGCCTATGTAGCAATTATGGCCTTAATTCGTCCTCACTAATAATTTACCATCATAATTACCCACTTTTCTCCTTTAGATCACGCCTGGATGAATCACACTTGCTGTGAACAAATGAACCCTCAACCATGAACTTCATTTTTATGTTAAATATGTGGGAATAATCATCCCGTAAAACGAGAACCATAGCAGTCAACAAACCCAGTATAATCGTCCCACCAGACATATGTAGTTGGGAAGGATAAGCACCAGATGTGACATTGACGAAACCATACAGTTAGGCATACATCACACATGCATAGCCACAGTAATGGACAAAAACGTGTTCAAACCACACAGTTCATGTTATGTAAGCTGACCTTGGTCTTGGGTTGGCTCAGGGTGTGCAGCAGCAGCTTGCTGATTGGCAGGGCCTCCTACAGGTGGATATAATAAATAACATACACAAACACACAGTCAGCCTAGCTTCATATAATAAAAAAATGGTACAGTCTACTATTAACTTTCCATTCCATACCATTGACAGGAAAGTCGGAATTAATGCCATCAATCTGTATCCCTAAACTGTTCCCTGCAGTTACACCTTACATACACGGCAGGCCCAGTTCTGTATTACATCATAGATCACATGGGCGTCTAAATGATGTTTCTAAACTTCATAGACAACCCAGTTGTGCTTTTGCGCCGTGGTCCATTTCGTTCAGCCATGCTCTAATTCAACACACAGTGTTCGCACCTATGCTCTAAAAAGTAAATAGATCCCGTTACCATGGTAACGTGCGTCTAAACGATGCTTCTAAATGTCGTAGACACCCCGGGTGTTGTTTCGCGCCGTGGTCTATTTCGTCCAGCCGTGTTCTAATTCGGCGCGCGGCGTTCGCGCCTATGCTCTAAATGCCGATTTAGAGCATGGGCGTGGCACGCGCGGCGTTCGCGCTATGCTCTAAATACCGATTTAGAGCATAGGCGTGGCTTAGGCCGTGGTCTATAGCAGAGAAACTGCAGCTGCGACAACAATAGTAGCTAACTCCACAACATACGATGCAAAGGTCACTCGGCTTACTTGTTTCGTCGACAAACAGGGTAAAGCAACAATCCGGCAGCGGCCTACGAACCAGAGCCGAGTAAGGAGCGAACTGGTTACGAGCTGGGAACAGGCTTAGGACACCGCTCTGGGAAACGCTGTGGCTGACGGGGCTGACAGTGAGTAAGCTTACGTTTAGCTTACGCGCCGCATCCACTGCCGACCTTTAGGAACGTCTGCTGAGAGATGACAAACCCAATAACCAAACGACGTTTTCTCGGCCATTGTCAGAAATTGCTAACTACTTCCGGAAGACGCGTGATGACGCAAGTACGAGTTGGTAAACTGATTCGCTGCCGCTCCTTGCCCAATCATTGGGATCTATAACACTTAAATGCTGACCAATCGGTGTCTCTGAAGATTTAGACCACTCAGCACTCGGGCGCTTCGCGCCCTCGTGCCTCGTGCTCTAAATCTCAGAGACACCTCTTGGTCAGCATTTAACTATTACTTAGAGCATGGGCTTGGATTAGACCAATGGTCTATAGCAGAGAATCTTGTTGTTACAATGGCAATGGTGTTGGTGCATACAGGAGCCTAAACAAAGATGAAACACACAACACAGGGAACCAAACATACAACTTGTGTCGGCACTTTTAAATTATTGCCATGGTAACAGACAGACTTTGGTAGGTGTGTGATGCAGTGTGAGAAACATCCGGTAAGCCTAAGCATGGACTTATAGTCTAAGATGTCACCTGGAATTGTGTCATGCTCAATGTGAGACATGTCCACGTACGTAAACATGCAATGTGGCTTTGTGTGATCAGTTTTGGCTTCCTTGTACCATAATGTGTAGGCGTTTCCTCTTATGTGGTTAGGTTAATATATTATGACTAAGACACGTACCTCATTAGGTATTCATGCAACTGCAAATTCTTTCTTTGCAGGTGTCTAACTAGTGGCCCCTGTGTCCTCACTTTCATTCAGAATCAAAATGCAAAAGTCAGTGATGTAAGAAAGAACCTTCAAAGGCAGCAGAAATGGTAGCAGTGACAAAAGAGAGAGGGTTAAAGGAAGCAGACAGGGTAGCACCAACGGCGAAGATGGTAGCGACAATGAAAATGCCAGCAGAGACATTGCATATGGCATGTAACAGGATGGTAGTGTCAGCGGAGAAACCAGAAACTTACAAAAGTGAGGGCGCTCAAAGAAACGGCAGCACAGGATACCGTGGAACCACCAATGAAGCTCGAGGTAAACAATGGTAGCAACGACTGAGGCAAACAAAAGTGCTCGTCAGTGACCACAACTTGCTCAGGTACTGCAACAATTCGCTAGAATGCTCTGCAGGGCTCCTCCATTCTGCCTAAACAAGAAAAAGTATGCGGTACGCAGTCTTGGGCTAGTCCATGCTGCTGTCAGCTCCGCTATGGTTTTCTCTGTTCTTCATCTCCGTTGCTAAGGAAGTGATCTTGTCTTGAAGGACAGAAGCTCTTAGGCACCCTAAATTTGATCTGATTGGCCACTTGGCATTCGAATCAATTTCGTACTGCTGCCATTTTTGTCAAGTGAATTTCATTGGTTGCATTCTAGTACAAGCCAGTAATACAATTCAAACTCAGATTCATCAAATATACATGGTCTTGGGGTTCGCCCTCGGCGTGTATATCCGATAAACCCTCATTCTCATTGTATAACCTATACATATTCCCTCCTTCCTCCCCTGAAGTAACACTTACCTTGTAGCATGCTCTTCATGCTCTTTCCCAGTTTGTTCATCTTTGGGTAGCCTTCAACAAAAATCATGATGTCGCAGACAGTCATCAAGGCTTCTTCATCACACGCTTTCAACAATCCGGCAGCGGCCTACGAACCAGAACCTCTGTTGTCTAGGATCAGTGTTCTGATTGACTGCCACTTCAACACCACCCGGAATGATCCTTTCAGTTTCAAATCAAATAAAATGGCTTTGGCGTCCGCATCTTTAATGAACTGGTCTTGAAAGTATTTAAGAACGTCGTCAGCTGCACAGAAAGAAGAGGGTAGTGACACATGCACTCGATGCTCCAACATCACATGTCATTACATAGAAGCAGTGCACACACAGATACCACACACACCTCCAGTTCAACTCTCATATATACGTACCACACTGCAAACATCACAGTATACAAACCATATCATAGGTCACAGCTACAGCTATATATAACCATCCTTAATAGATGACCACAGAGTGAGGAAGTGGTGATTTGTGTAGTGATGACCACTATTACACGAACAGCTGAAGACGTTCTTGAATGCTTTCAGGACCGGTTCATTACAAATGTGGATGCCAAAGCCATTTCACGAACAAGTGTAGGCAGGGCAAACTTTGCATCGACAGTTTGAAAAACTCTTTCTCATGTCCCTTCAGTATCTTTGCAACTGGAATCATACAATCATGTATTATTGTAAAGAAGCAATGATGAACACACTGTGACTAGGAAGCAGATACCTGTCCCACTCCTTTCCATGACCCTTCTGTATGGGCTCTCAAATGTTAGCACACTATGGTTGGACAAGGATGGGGGATCAACTGACTTTAACGGACACGACTATATTATGGCATAATGACGTCACCAGAAGCATTCTGTGACAACCCTGACATCTTTAGGCTAGCTTCGATTGCCTCTTCAAGAACTTAGCTTTGGACGCCCACTATAACAACTTAGCCTTGGGCGCATGCTATAACAACTTAGCCTTGGGCGCACGCTATAACAACTTAGTTTCAGGCCATCTGTAAAGTTAGGGTTAGGATTAGGGTTAGGGTTATGTTTTGTGTTTGTTATAGAGTGGCAAGAGCAAAAAGTGGTGGCCAGCTGACAGGGCTGGAGGCCTATGGACAGTATGAGGGAGATGTGACAAGCAATTACTGAACAGTTCTTCCATTTCTAGCGAAAGCGGTCGGGTGGAATCTAATTCCCCTCCACAGTACAGTCCCACCAATTCACGGCTGTTTCGCCATGCAATCCGAAATGTGTAAAAATTAGTTTTGATCACAGTCTTGGCACAAGCTCGATTCACACCTGGTCTGAGACACTATAGTGAACCAGCTAGCCCCTGGCTTTATAATTAGCCTCTCACATGACAAAGTTGGGGCTAGCAGCTAGACTACCGGTGCTACACCAATTCAAACTTAGCTATAGTGATGTTAAATGATGGAGCACACATTTCTACGTTTCTACTTACCCGAGCTCATTGTCGCTTCTTAAATTCCTTTAACCGAGGCTGTCAGTGGGTTAGTGCCGCCACAAGCTCCCTGTCTCTGTTGACGTCGCAACTGTAGACGTTAGCACCTTCTGTAGACGGCTGGACTTGCAACTAGAGCGACAGCCTAGCACGGTGTAAACTGAGTGAGGAAATCAGTTTGTCACCAACCACAAGGTCGCTGAGCTGTCACTATCCAAAAATGGAAAACAGAGATACGGAGGGGGGTGGAGTACCCTTACTTAGTCTCGCGCGCCAGCCCTATTTTAATATTTCCCAAGAAACCACAGGAACGGCTGGTGCGCAAGGCTAACCCTTACTCATGTATACGTAGTCATCTGCCACATTGGTTATGCAGTATAGTGAGATTACCCAAGAAACGGATAAACGTTTAGCATTATAATCGTGTTTGGCACTGTCTGACTTGCTAGACTAGAATCAGGCCTGTCCGTGACATGGCTATTTGGTTCCACCATGCCCCTTTACTGATGACCTTCCCACATGTTGCTATATGCCTCAAGCCACAGCAAATTAAAACCTGGAATCTTGCATGACTTGCATATGTAGCTAGCAGCTCGAGGCCCCGGGCAGCTATAGGGCATTACAATCCTATACAGTGACATTTATGAACATGCAGCTTGCATGCAGTCAACATGCATGAGTCAGTGTGCACATTCGCAGCATAATTATATATATATGCATGTGTTTATGCAGGGGCATACGTATATACACATGCATGCCAGCAGATGATCATGATGCACTGTCCACGGCTACCCTCGTATGCATGACATGCCAGCACTCCATGAATGTGCTGCACAGAGCATGCAGGAAAGCCCACCAAATTCTTTTTACATGATCGCAGAATAGGAGCAATATTACAATATCCATGCATATATATGTACATGAGCTCACCAAATGCTATAATAACAGACAAATGCAGAGCATTGTGGGGTGAGCCTGAGCAGTGCATGTGCTATTTCTATGGCAATCAGCAGCAAGCGACTGTACAAAGCACAACACAGTAAAATAGCTTGAATGTTTGGTAAGAATTGGTGCTACGCAGCCATTTAAAGAAGAAAACATGCCTGGCTTGGATAGGAATCTGGCAAGTGGATGTGTTTCAAGAGGTGGAGAGTTAATGACTGACAGCATGTTGATGCTTAAAGTTATGAAGACTCAGCAGGATGCCTTGAGCATCGACCAGGGGTGGCAGGGGAACTTCACTGAAGTTGGAGGGAGAGAAATCGTCGGCATACTCCATGTCTCTTCAGATAACGTTGAGCTAGGGTACAGGCGGTAAGCAGCCAATGTTTGTTCGCATAGTCTACCTCGCACAGCTTTCCGCAGCAAATGTGCACCACTTCCTATAGCTAAAGTACAGGTGGAATGTAGTGATAGTAGGATAGTAGAATAATTTAAGTGGAAATGTAGAATTGAAGATGTTTGAATTGGGAATGTATAAGGCTACCAATGCTCAGTCACACTTGTCACTTACATTACAGGAGCACTCTCGGCAACCGCTGTCAATGGTAACCTTCATTGACTGTCCCACATTGCAGGTGGGTACCTTGCATGTGGGGCAGCAGACACCATCTGGAGTGTGCCTCAGGTACTCAGGGCAGCTGTCAATGCTGGGACATGCAAGTCATGTTGACACACTCAAGGTCACCATTGCCCTGTGGAAGGGGAAGGGGCAGGGGAAGGAGAGAGGGAGGGAGGGATGGAGTGAGCAAGGGCAAGGGAGGGAGAGAGGGAGGGGGTGGGAGGGAGAGGGAGGGAAAGGAAGCGTGATTTAATGACAAATGCATAACATGAAAGCATGAGTAGCAAGATGAGCAGAAGAGAGAGCAAGGGACTACAGAATAACCAGTGTACCAAAATGGTGTCAATCTACTGTATGTACACTACAGTATGCAGTTACTGGGTGGGGGGGGGGGGGGGGGGTCGGTTGGGGGGGGGGGGGGGGGGGGGGGGGGGGGTTGTGGGGGGGGGGGATGCCAGACCCACGGGGGGGTATGTTGGGGTTCTTTGTCCATTTCATCCGTTCCATGTGCAATAAGTCCTAAGAAAACAATTACGTATGGCTTTCTGTCCACCTTACTTTTCTCCTGTTCAACAGCTATTGAATACTAACTACTGTTACACACCCACGCGCGCGCAGATTGATGCCTTTTGCCAATGGCATGTGATTCTTTCTGTCTTTATCTATCCTTAATTTAAGATCACCTTCATCTTGGGTAGTTTGTGGTTGCTGAGGGGTGTGTGAGGGGTGTGTGTTGGAATGGGAAGCCTTTCTGAAAGTGTACAGAATTAACACAAAATTAATACACCTACCACACATACAGCATACACAACATGAACTACACACAATGCAGCACAGTTACTGATGTAAGGCTGTCAGTCAACCAGCTTTTGTGGGTCACAGTGTTCTCACTAGAAAATAGTTCAAGAAGAGTGCACAGGACCATTAGTCATGTGAGGAGTGTTGTTACTTTGTGGTACGTAGGTGCAGCAGTGAAAATATCATTATATTGACGCTCCTTTAGACAATCCATTCCCTTACATGTCTCTGATGGACAGCGCTAGTGGTGGTAATCGTTGAAACTTAAGGCAGTGTAGAGAACTATTTGTCTATGGGAGACAAATCTTTGTGTTTCTGGGGGTCTTCAGCCACAGCAGTTCTCAAGGAGAGCTTTATGTAAGGGCTGCCTGCAACAGGATGAGTGGTTTTGACTTTTTTTTTCACCGCATCCAATTGTAATCTCTGACTATATGCAAGACTTTATAAGTGTAACTAATGCTTCTGATCAGACTCCAGTAAAATTTAATGGTCACCTTGTGGTCTTACCTAGTTCTTCCTTCTGTTACTTCATAAGACACTCTTTTTTGGCATCACTGAATGATGGCAGACAATGATCTCTACAATATAATGTACTATTGTATCTGTACAATCTTAAGCAGCATGAATAATACACACGTACACGTGACACAAGTGTGTGGCAGTATCCGTGCAACACACATGTACATACACATGCATCAACAAAGTCACTTGCAAAAGGGTGCTACATAATTATGCGTTAAAGAAGATGGTGTGTGTGCCTCTGAAATGGGAGACCATGCACATGCATGCATGAATCCATGTGGGACATTTCTCTGCATGGCCATCTGCCCCCCCCATAAAATTATTAAAGGCACAATCAAATGCATTGCCTAATGATAGCTTACAAGTCACAAGAGGATCCCAACACGCCCAAACACGGTGATGGGTGAGTCCCCAATAAAAGGCTACCAACATATGGAAGTGTTCTGACCTTATGAGTGGGCTGAATTTGTATGTGGGTGATTGAGGAGCTCCCAGTGCCCCATGCCCCTCCCCTCTCATGGTGCGTGCTCTCCCAGAGTGATAGAATAGGAACGATTCCTCTGGTTGAGTACTCAGAAATCTAATTGCCAGTCCATCCTTTCTTGCACAACATATCACATGGTCACTTGCTCCTATACATAAAGGCCACTCCTACACTGGAGTCACAAGGTAAGCCAACCTCATGTATTGAGACAGTAATTACACGTAGAGCATGGCCTAATGGCATTTAAGATGTGGAAAACTTACAAAGCAGATAATTCTACATATGCTGCGTAGTACAGACACAAAGTGGTATGAAACTAGGTCTATAGACTACAGCAAGTTTTGCACCTAACTGCAGAGTCTCTGTTGCTACTAGTAGTATTTTAATCTCTCTAAAAGCCAAGTTTATCATGGAGACCCCGAACATATTGTTGCCCAATCTGTGCATGTGCCATAGCTTCAAAAAGCACTTCCCAAGTGGGAGATTTTTCAGCGTGGCCACCACTCCAGTCTATCATCCCAGCATGCACTGCCTCTTGCTCATCCTGGGGATGCTTCTTGAAACATGCTGCTATATCTGGTGTGTCAAGCCCCAATCCTTCAAGAAGTGCCCTCCCCTTGCCTGCAGCTTTTCTGCTCACATACGTGAAGAGTTCAGAATGATCTTTACGATCTGCACAGACAGCATAACACCCCATTTCAGTGTACACATACACACTTGTACACTTTACACGTAATAGGTAGAGCCACACTCACCTGTCACTGTTTGTGACAGTGGTGAATCTTTTGCTGGAACTGGGGCTGGTTTAGGTACTTCAGCTGCAGGTTCTGTTACAGTAGAGGAATGAAACAATAAAAGCCGATGAAATGCACACAATACCAACTGCCATATAATGACCACACAAGTTACAACATAGATATTCTAAGCTACATGTAGTAAAAATAATATGACTACACGCACGCACACAACACACACACACATACCGTATTTGCTCTATTAAACGCCGCTCTCTAATAGTAGCCACACCTTCGGATGTGCTGAAAGAAATAGTAGCCGCTCTCTATTAGTAGCCACAGCTAGTATTCGAGTAGACAGCCTTGGGATCGCTCAACGGCAATAGCAGAGATAGCAATACAAGCAAAAAGTATACAGTAGCTACATTTTAAGGATTGTAGAAAGCATAGTGTAATGAATTAGCAGTCTTCTAGAACAAGTTCGTTCTCCTCCAACTCTTCTTCAACATCGGCGAAAGGTTCTGATTCCTCGAGCGAATCTGTTGCAGTGGCAAGTGCGGCAGTGTCTCTTTCAATTGTCTTCCTGGCGTCTGCAGCCACTCCGCCTTCCTTAAGACAATGGATTTCTCCATTTTCCCGTGCCGTCTGTGTGCACGTAAATCCCACACGCGCAGAAAAACTTCTTTACGGTCTCTGTTGGAAGTGCCTCCCAGCACTCCTTCACCCACTGGAGGCACAACGCTTTGCTAGGAGCACGCACATTCCCAGCGGCTGTGTAAGTCTTGGGACCGGTTGACACAAAAGACTTCACCGACCGAGTCACTGACGGATGCCCACTGAGTTTAATAAACGCCGCTCTCTATTAGTAGCCGCTCTCCAATAGACGCCGCACCAAATTGCCTAGCGAAATAAATAGTAGCCGCGGCGTCTAATAGAGCGAATACGGTACACATCCACACACACACACACACACACACACACACACACACACTAGGTAGAACCACACTCACCTGTCACTGTTTGTGACAGTGGTGAATCTTTTGCTGGAACTGGGACTGGTTTAGGTACTTCAGCTGCAGGTTCTGTTACAGTAGAGGAATGAAACAATAAAAGCCAATGAAATGCACACAGTACCAACTGCCATATAATGACCACACAAGTTACAACATAGATATTCTAAGCTACATGTAGTATAAAATATCTATGACCACACACCCACACACACACCCACACACACCCACACCCACACCCACACACACCACACACACACACACCCACCCACCCACCCACCCACCCACCCACCCACCCACCCACACACACACACACACACACACACACACACACACACACACACACACACACACACACACACACACACACACACACACACACACACACACACACACACACACACACACACACACACACACACACTTTTTTTTTTAAATTCACATTTCATTTACTCAACATCAGTACAGAGCAAAAGAAATGGTGTTGAGTTTAAAACAGGTGATGCTCAGCATGCTGTGGAACACATGGCACATCAGTTAGTCCTGACCTCAACAACAATGGTGTATGATAGCTATAACCTACAGAGACTAGCAATGACATTACATGTACACTATGATACTGCTTGGAAAAAAAATGTGTTACAGTGAATAATACCTTATGTGTTTAACTGCTGTATGATGAAAAACTTGCTGCTACACACACACACACACACACACACACACACACACACACACACACACACACACACACACACACACACACACACACACACACACACACACACACACACACACACACACACACACACACACACACACACACACACACACACACACACACACACACACACACACACACACACACACACACACACACACACACACACACACACACACACACACACACGAACACACACGTACTCACGAATACCAACCTTCTGGTGATAGTTCTGCCTTTAACTTCTCCCCAAAAGCCTGCATGTTGGGATGGCCTTCTGCATCAATAGCCACTTCACAAAACTCCATCAGACTGTCCACATTGGCATGACTTTTCAAGTGGTCATACAGAATCTCCTGTGCATCTTTCTTATTGGAGTCATCAATTTCTTTTTTAACATTCTCAGTAATGACGCCTGTACGAAGAAGTGTACGCAGGCCAACTTTGGCATTGACAACTCGAAAGAACTCCTTCTCGTGTTTCTTGAGAATGTCTGCAGCTGATCGTGTAATTATTGAAAAGAAGGAATGATACAACAACTGAGCACACTGTGACAAGGTAACAGATACCTCTCCCTCCCCCTTTCCATCAACAGTACAGTGGATACGGTATGATAGTCGTACACTTCTCACTTAGTACAGACATTTCAGCTTTTCCTCTCATCAGCTTCTACAATACAAGCAACGAAGGACCAACTCCCACTGATGGCATTAGTAGATACGTAGTTCAGCACGACTCGCACCTGGTCAACCCGTCATATACTGTCTATCTGCTAGCCCCTACTTCGACCTTTTGCACGAGATGACGAAGTATGGACTACACCAACTGGAACTTTAATACCGATGGAGGACACATACCGACTTACCCGAACTCATTGTCGCTCAGTTCTTCCTTTACCTTTGACCGAGGCTGTCAGAGGGTTTGTGCCGCAACAAGCTCCCTGTCTCCGTTGACGTCGCAAATGTGTAGGTATAAACACCTTTTGTAGTTGGCTAGGCTTGCAGCAGCAAAAGCAACCAGTAAAAGAGAAAATGAGTGTGAAACTAAGCGCCTGCCAGTTCAGTCCACCGGTCACAGGTCACAAACAACACTCGAGTGACGTCACAATCAAAAATGGAAGACAGAGAGATAACGGGGGCGTACCCATGTACCATTACATCATGTATATGACGACTAGTAGGGTGTGCTAGTGGCATAGCTATTTGGTTCCACCATGCCCCTTACTGATGACCTTCCCACATGTTGTAATGCCTCCACAGTGAATTAAAACCTGGACTCTTGCACGACTTGTATATATAGCTAGCAGCTTGAGGCCCAGGGCAGCTATAGGGCACTCGCCAATGTTGCGACAGGGTTGGACTTAGTACAGTACTCTAGTGGTACTCATGAACATGCAGCTTGCATGCAGTCAACATGGGTCAGTGTGCACCTTCCCAACTTAGAATATACTATGCATGTGCTTACACATACGACATGCCGAACCAGATCCAGAGCCAGCACTCCATGTGCTGCACCAAATTCTTTTACATGATCGCAAAAGAGGAGCAATATTACAATATTCATGCATACATACACAAGCTCACCAAATGCTATATAGTAATAGTACATAACACAAGTCATAGTGTGTCATTATGCCACATGGCCACACATGCATGCTACAAATATAAAACACTGTTTGCCACTAACAGAGAGGTCAATACTGATGTGTTCATCAGCAGGTGCGTTAGGGACATTCAGCCCCACCCACTGGTGTGAGAGCTCTACACTTTGGGCAGCACACTCCAGGTTCGTACACTCTATCTACATCGGCACAGCTCAGATCGGGGCAGGTTTGGGAGACCCACAAGCCCATTTTCCATTCTGCAAAGAAGGAGAGATGCTCGATGAAGTGGAGTGGGATACATTAACATGAAGCAAATGGGTTTAAGACTATGGCTACTAAACTACTTGCAGGATAATTTAAGTGGAAATGTACAATTGAAGACATTCGAAGTGGGAATGTATTAGGCCACCAATGCTCAGTCACACTTGTCACTTACATCACAGGAGCACTCTAGGCAACCGTTGTCAATGGTAACATTCACTGGCTGTCATTGTTCATTGCAGGTGGGTACCTTGCACGTGGGGGAGCAGACACCATCTGGAGTGTGCCTCAGGTACTCAGGGCAGTCGTCAATGCTGGGACAAGTCATATTGAAGCACTTGAGGGTACCATTACCCTGTGGAAGGGGAAGGGGCAAGGGAAGGAGGGAGGGAGAGGGAGGGAGAGGGAGGGAGGGAGGGAGAGGGAGGAAGAACGGATGGGGAGAGACAAGACAGGGAGGGAAGAGAGTGTGATTTACTGACAAGCATACAACATAAATGCATGAGTACCAAGAGGAGCAGAAGAGAGAGCGAGGGACTACTGAATAACCAGTGTACCAAAATGGTGTTAATCTATGTACAGTATAGTATGTAGTTACTGCAAGTCCCAACAGTGCAAAGTGTTGGGTAGAACAACAGGTCAACATACAAACCAGTACTCACCCTGCACTGGCAAGTGGTGTAGCCGTCCAGTGTGGTCCCCAGGGTGCCTCTGCTGAGTTTGGTACCATCACGTAGAGTGCAGTTGCGGCACTCCTGTCTGCAGCACTGTGAGTTGGCTGTATTGAAGTCAGAACAGTTGCTGAGGAATAAAGAGCAGGAGGTGATTGAGGAGATGAAGAAGTACCAATTGAGCACTGAGCAATTAAGACAGAAATGATAGAAGATAACAGAATATCAGCATGTACAGGGCAGCACACAAACAACACCTGCTTGCTGACTTGCAGCTATTCTAGAGTACATTCTCAGTAATGTAAAGGCTATATCCCTACGTATGTTGAACAAAGGCTAATCACTGGATATTACGCCTATCTACGTTATCCCTATGTTGTATCATGCAAATGGCACTGACTGATACAACCCCCGACACATCTGCAAACATTACACACACAAATATTGCGACACCATTTCTCCTGCATCCACAGAAAACTGCAAAAATAGGGAATTAATCCATGAAACTTAAACCCATAATCTAAAGTGCAAACAATAGTATCACTCCCTCCCTCACTGAGTCACTTGCACCCACTCCCTCACCCTCCCTCACACTGTCACCAAACCTCACACTTTCAACATCACCTTCTCTCAAACTCTCACCCAATCTCACACCTTTACATCACCCAACCTCACCTTCACAGCTTCCAGTTTCCACATTCTCCTCGAAACCACTAGAGCAATTACAGGTGTATCCTCCATCAGTTTTTACACATGCCCTCAGAGTTGGACTGCAGGTATAGCGCCGCCCTTACATTCATCAGTATCTGCGAACATGCAATTGGAGAGAGGAGGGATGACTGTTTGTGGTTGGTGCACCATCACACATGTCCAAAGTCACATGACATTGACACACTCACCCACACACTCCAGTATATGGACTGCTACTGGCATAAGCTAGCCTCACATAACCAAACTGCCATTATGCTTCAGTCTGGCTATGTATGTGAGACTTGATGAAAGCTGTCACACACACATCTCACCACAATGCACACACCTCTCATCAGCACATTCCTCCCAACCCACCACACACGCACAACTCACAGCACACAATGCTACATCTCTCATGCACCTCACCATGCATACTTCACACAACACACACCTCACATACACTACACACCTGTCTCTTACACACAACCACAGTCATCCACCACACACACCATTTCATGGCCCCTCCATGTGTGGAGGTGCCACATGACCCTCGTGTGTGGAGGTGTCCCATGACCCCTCAGTGTGAGGAGGGGTCACATGATGCCTGACTACATAATCTATGCATGCATACACAAAATTAATGTCAATTCTGGAACTGCCTATTAACAAAGTGTGTTTCTTGTTATAGAGCTCCATGGTCCAGTGATGTATGTCTCCATGGAGATACATGACTGGTGTTACCATTTCAGACTATCCGGCACACAAGCCGTATACAATCACTACTGGCAAACAAATTAACATAATCAACACTTATGCACAAGAATATCCTTGGCATGCATGCCATCAGCAGAGTCCCCTATATATACAGGTTTAATGTAGGTTGACTGCAGTTGGCTTCACCTCAGACACTCAATCAACACAACCTGTAGTTTACCATGGCCAGTCCGGCCAGATTACTAAACCATCCTGGTGAGCTGCCTACCCATGTCCCAGAGGGTTCACTGAGGATTGTCAGGGGGACATCCTTCTTTTCTCACCCCAGTGCAGGACAGTCACATAGCAGACCAGACTGGTAGTCTAAGAGCTCTCCACGCATCACCGATCACTTTACCCCTTGCGCAATCGTGCGGGGTAACTAGCCTTAGATGCTCGTAGCCTTAGCACGCCGTCTCACACTGCTGGCAGCCTTTGTACGTAGCCTGTATATATGCTCAGCCAAGGTTCACATTACGCAAAGAAAATGGCGAACCCAGGGGGAGGACCACATCATTATTCAAAACAGGGATAACGGTGTGATAGAAAAGGGTTAAAACCTCGGGCACAGGGTTACAGGTTGCTATGCAGTAGAAACTGCATTGCTGGGGAGTGTCCTGGCAAGGCTAAAGAGAAAACACTAAAGGGGACAAAGTGAGGAAAACATAAGTTTGGGGAACAAAAGGACTGTATGGGGGTACAATTTGGGGGATATATAGGCAAGTAATACGTGGATATGTAAGGGGATGGTGGTGCTACCTGTGTAAAATACATTAAACATAAAACAAAAAACACTACAGAGGAGAATATCTCAGTAAATCATCTGCATCAATAGAATCCAAGTCCACAGACAGCTAGGACCAAATGACGCTCTGCCGTTATTATCTCAGGCGTGGAGTCATATAGGATTCTAGATCGACCACGCAAGCGGCAAATGTCAAAACTGCCGACAGACAGACTAAAGCAACCACGCAGCGTAACAGCACACAGCATCTATAGCATTATACAATACCAATAGTTGTCCTATAAAATGTGACATAACAAAGTAGATCCAGCTATGCAGAACACTTAGTCTAGAAAACTAGGTCTAAGCAAAAGTTACAAACATATGGTATGTCACTATTTTAATGCCCAAGATCCTTCTTCAGAGCTTCAACATGCTGCTGCGCAATCTCAGCATAAACCATGGCTTCAATCAGCAGTTCCCAGGTGGGAGGTTGGGTGCCTTTGCCATCCACCCACATCTTCAACCCTTTCTGCACTGCCTTCACATCATCCTGGGGATGGGCAGTACTGCAGACTGCTATAGCGTCTGCCTTAAAACCCACTCCTTCAAGAACAGCTTCCATTTTGCCTGCAGCGTTATTACTCACATGTGTTCTTAAGAGCTTGACATGCTCTACGCAATCTGCTGATTGACAGCAAGGCCATTCACACTCACATTCCTTACAAGTAACAGGGATATAAACCACACTCACCTCTTACGACAGAATCCAGTGCAGTACTTGTCACTGGTGTTGCAGTCACTGGTGTTGCTGTAGTCACAGGTGCTAAAAGAAATGGACGAAAGAATGCTTTACTGACTAGTGCAGTGACCACATACCGCACAGTACAGTACGTAGCATATCACTCTGTACAGTACAGAGTGATATGCTCTCTGTGCAGTGTATACAGCACGGTATGAACAGACAAATGATTATAACAAAACATATACCGTAATTCGGGAAATTTTCGTTGTTAAAATATTTTCGTGGTTGGCTCAAACCATGAAAATTTATCACACGAAATATTGTTAACAACACGTTCTTTATACATACAAAACGGTCACGCCAACAGCTGAGCGCGGGTTAAAATGGCTCTAGTGCGGTATCTGCAGCGTACAGACGGTTTACCGGACCACAGAGGCTCACTCGTCCGCAGTACCACGTCAAGCAATCGCTCGTGTGAACCAAGAGTTGCAGGCAGCCTTGGATTCGGAAGTTGAGGTAAGAGAGAAGGAGAAACCGTCACCGTCACTCTGAAGCGTGGCGCATACAACCGTTACAGTCCCTGGGATCGCGCTGCCACTGGAAGGTACGCTTCACAACACGGTGTGGCTGCAGCAGCAAGGGACTTTTCACGACAGTTGAAGAGAATCGTACGCGAAACAACCGTACGATCGATTAAGGGGCTGCGTACGTTCGAGAAGTACAACGGAAGAGGAGTGGTGGACCGGGTGGAGACGTAACAGTGCTTCCCTTGCAGATCGAAGCGCGGTAGATCAGTTCTGCTTGGCTCTGGCATTGACTTGATATATATTACGCGAAGAATTTTCGTTGTTGAAATATTTTCGTGGTTGCCACAGACCACGAAAATACTCTCACGCGAAAATTTATCACACGAAAATTTCCCGAATTACGGTATACAGACATAGAGTAGGCAACAAAATAATCTGTTACTCTAAAATACTTCAAAGTATGTACAGAACTACAAAACTATGCACAAATAATAGACATGTAGCTAACATGTCATTTCTGCCTTGAGCTTCTGAGCCTCTTTCTTTAGTTCACTTGCCCACAGGCCATTGTTGCTCTTTTGCAGCATGTCACAGAATATGCCAAACTCTTTGTCTCCCTTCCCTTGCAAGATCTCAATTAATCGTTCCATCTGTGGTCCATCACCCTGCAAACGAGTTACCGACTGTGCTTCAGTTCGGTCCATAAAACCACCGGCCGGTTTCTCCAGTTTGTTTTTGAGCCCGGTGGACATCATCACATTGACCATGAGCTTATCTGTCAGGGCGACTAATGCACCATCATTCCATGGACTCATGGGAACTGCAGTGACAGCCGGAATACAGTGTACATATAAACAGCTGGAAATGGAGACAGTTTTTGTAAACAACTATGGCTTCGTGCCCACCAAATTATTCCCTTCACAGTTCCTCACTTTTCTCCTGTTAATTAAATAGATTATGTCTAAATAAATAATATAATATATGCTGCTACATGAATCACCATCATGAACACCTCCTCCTCCTCTGGTCACCTTGCCCTCGTGAGGGCGTAGGGCAGGACCTAGGCCATAGCCTGGGATCCTGTTGTAACGGTCAAGCCTGTCGATGGGGTGAGTTGGCCAGACTCATTCCCGATGACCCTGGGTGGGTGGCTACAGAGCGCCATAGCCATGAAAAATGGCTGTCGAGACACCCCTGGTTGACAAGACGCCGTAGCCACCGATGGCTGTGCTGGTCGTCCTGTAGAACAAGCCAGCCTCAAAGACCCCAGGAGGTGTGGTGGTAGGATAGTGTTGACGATGTAAGGACGCTTCGAGGTCTACTAAGCTGTGGTGGCCTGGGGAATGAACTCGCTACAAAAATCTCACGACAAAATCTCAATTTGAAAGCAATAACTATAGGGGCTGTCTGTGGCAGCCCCTAAAAATGGTGGCCAGCTGACAGGGCTGGAAGGCCTATGGACAGTATGAGAGAGATATTACAAGCAATTTTTTCCCAGAGACATTAGGCTCAGAATGGGAAGGGGACCTCAACTATCGACTGGCTGGCACAGGAAACACTAAGTGGAGAATATGCTAATCGGTGGTGTTCAAGCACAACAATGATCATTTCTGAATCACCGTATACAGTGCACATGTCCTCTTGGTTGTCAGGTTCTTGTGAAAGTCGAGTTTGTTGCTGACTACAGTACTAGAACACAGATGTCTTTGTGTAGAAGTGTGTTACACTGAGTTAGCACAGCCAGTGCAAGACATGTCAGCGAGAAACACAAGCGCTCTAAGCTTTCATCTTCGCTCTAATGACTCCTCAAAATATTAGTCAGTCCCACATCAGCTTCGACAGTCTTCGGTAGGACAGTTCAACACTTCTCAGCTACAGACATTGGCGCTCTTCTTCCGATCTGCTTTGACACATTGCAATGCAAGCAAAAGGGACCGCCTCCCACTCCCATCTGCGCATGACAGCAGCAGTAAATAGTCCGTGTACGGACGGAGTCTGGTTAGACTAACCTCCACAGTCTCTCGGCACCAGCTCGATTCGCACCTGGTCTGAGAGACACTAGTGAACCACCTAACCCCTACTTAGCCTCTCCTGCACATGACAAAGTTGGGGCTAGCAGCTAGACTACGGGTGCTACACCGATTCAAACTTATAGTGATAGCTACTGAATGATGGAGCACACATTTCTACATTTCCACTTACCCGAGCTCATTGTCGCTTCTTTCCTTTAACCGAGGCTGTCAGTGGGTTAGTGCCGCCACAAGCTCCCTGTCTCCGTTGACGTCGCAACAGACTGTAGATGTTAGCACCTTCTGTAGATGGCTGGACTTGCAACTAGACCGGCAGCCTAGCACGGCGTAAACTGAGTGAGGAAATCGGTTTGTCACCAACCACGAGGTCGCTGAGCTGACGTCACAATCCGAAAATGGAAAACAGAGAGATACGGGGGGACGGCGTACCATACCCTTACTTAGTCTCGCGCGCCTGAGCCCCATTTCCCAATGCAAGAAACCACAGGAACGGCTGGTGCGCGAGATTAACCCTTACTCATGTATATGACGTCACGTAGTCATCTGCCACATGGGATATGCAGTATAGTGAGATTACCCAAGAAACGGATAAACGTTACATTATAATTGTGTTTGGCACTGTCTGACTTGCTAGACTAGAATCGGGTCTGTCATAACCATTTGGTTCCACCATGTCCTTTACTGAAGGCCTTCCCACATGTTGTAATGCCTCCGGAATATTGCATGTATAGCTAGCAGCTCAAGGCTCGGGGCAGCTACAGGGCACTCGCCGATGTTTGTGACAGGGTACTAATGCTTACAATACTCCGATCCAGTGACATTTATGAACATGCAGCTGCAGCTTGCATGCAGTCAATATGCATGGGTCAGTGCGCACCTTCTCAGCAGTAATTATATGCATGCATGTGTTTATGCAGGGGCATACGTATATACACATGCATGCCATGCAGCTGATCGATGATCATGATGCACTGGCTATGTACGTATACACCTGCAGCTGGTGCATGACATGCCAGCACTCCATGTGCTGCACAGAGCAGGAAAGCCCACCAAATTCTTTTTACACGATCACAAATTTAAAGGAGGAGCAATACTACAATATCCATTCATACATACACGAGCTCACCAAATGCTATAATAGTAATAGTAGTACGTAACACAAGTCATTGTGTGTCATTATGCCACATGGCCACACATGCATGCTACAAATATAAAACACTGTTTGCCACTAACAGAGAGGTCAGTACTGATGTATTCATCAGCAGGTGTGTTAGGAACATGAAGCTCCCTCCAATTCTGTTGTGAGAGCTCTACACTTTGGGCAGCACACTCCAGGTTCGTACACTCTGTCTTCATCGGCACAGCTCAGATCAGGGCAGGTTTTGGGAGACCCACAAGTCCATTTTCCATTCTGCACAGAAGGAGAGATGATGAAGAGGAGTGGGACACATTAACATGAAGGAAACGGGTTTAAGACTCAGTTTACTAAATTACTTGCAGGAAAATTTAAGTGGAAATGTAGAATTGAAGATGTTTGAAGTGGGAATGTATTAGGCCACCAATGCTCAGTCACACTTGTCACTTACATTACAGGAGCACTCTCGGCAACCGTTGTCAATGGTAACATTCATTGGCTGTCCCACATTGCAGGTGGGTACCTTGCACGTGGGGCAGCAGACACCATCTGGAGTGTGCCTCAGGTACTCAGGGCAGTTGTCAATGCTGGGACAAGTCATATTGATGCACTCAAGGTTACCATTGCCCTGTGGAAGAGGAAGGGGCAAGGAAGGGTGGGAGTGAGAGGGAGGGGGTGGGAGGGAGTGGGAAGGAGGGGGTGGGAGGGAGGAAGGGGGTGGGAGAGAGGGAGGGAGAGGGAGGGAGGGAGGGAGAGGGAGGGAGAGGGAGTGTGATCAAATGACAAATACACAGCATGAAAACATGAGTAGCAAGAGGAGCAGGAGAGAGAGCAATGGGCTACTGAACAACCAATGTACCAAAATGGTGCATGTTGGTCTACGTATACAGTATTGTATGTAGTAACTGCTCCAGTCCCAACAGTGCAAAGTGTTGGGTAGAACAACATGTCAACATACAAACCAGTACCCACCCTGCACTGGCAAGTGGTGCAGCCATCCTGTGTGGTCCCCGAGGTGCCTCTGCTGAGTTTGGTACCATCACGTAGGGTGCAGTTGCGGCACTCCTGTCTGCAGCATTGTGAGTTGGCTGTATTGAAGTCAGAACAGTCGCAGGCCAAAGGCGAACACACTGTCACCCCGTGCTGGAGGAAAGGGGAAGTGCAGGAGGGTAATCAGTAACACATGACATTGTAGACTAAAGTGACTCATAAACACACACAAACATGCATGCGCGCGCACACACACACACACACACACACACACACACACACACACACACACACTCACCATACAGACACACAGTTTGCAGGTCTTGTTGAAGGTCTCATTATGTGCATACATCTTGCGGCCCTCGCGGCATGCTCCCGTACAAATGTACTGTACGCCTTTTGAATTACACCAGCACTGGTAGGAGCCATCAACATTCTTACAGGAGGAGTCTTTATCACAGTTGTGGAGGGAGCTATGAGCACACTCGTCAATGTCTGCGGGAGGGAAAGGGGAGAGGGGAGGGAGGTGTGTGTGTGTGCGTGCGTGCGTGCGTGCATGTGTGTGTGATTTGTCCATTTTCATCAAACAGCATTACATGTGCCACTCTCACACTGCCCACATTTCCACTCACCCTCGCAAGTCGTCCCATTGCTTTGGTAGCCTGACTTACAGCGACAGACATAACTGCCGGCTGTGTTCAGACACTCCTGGTTATCTGGACAAGGATTGCCATCCTTGCACTCGTCAATGTCTGTGGGGGCGGAGGGAGGGGGGAGGTGACAGTACCACACACAAGGACTGCTCACAGACTACACCACAGACATTGCCACACACCGAAACATAATTATGTTATCATTGGAAGTAGTCTTATGTACGTTGTATCCAACATATGCATAATACGTGAAATGTTACTGGTAAGTCACTAATAGTGGAAGCTAAGGCAGTTGAGAGGCGCAGCACACACACACACACATAGGAGTGTACACACACACACACACATACGCCTTACAAAACCATGAAGGTTGTGTTGCATTGAATGGCCACCTGACAATGTACACCACCCCCTAGGCAGTACCTGGCTCAGGCCACCCCAATTCGACTAACCTGTTTCGCATCTACTCCCTGTGAATCCAGTTCCAGGGCAGAGGCAGATATTACCTGTAACACACGTCCCTCCATTCTGGCACTCCGGGGTGCACTGAACTGTTAGGCCAAGACAGATAAGACAGACCAGAATGCAATATCAACATGGACAGCATGAACACAAACACCTACGTACTTGTTAATTTATAGCTATTACAGTGTGCAATACAGTCACAGTAATGAAAAGGATATATATCCCCATCTCTCTTATATCGTTTGCACTTTAATTCTCATGGGGAATGCTGAAAATAGAGAAATATAACTATAAAACCAAAATTAAAGAATTAATGAAAAACTTTACATTTTTCGAGGGTCAGCAACCATCTCAGAAAATTTCATCCACAAGCACTTACGTAGACATCAATGGACTCTGTAAAGAATCCACCAAAGCAGTGACGTCATGCCTGCTAGTAATCTACCCTTTTCATCTCGCCATGCTATAGTTCCTTGGTCATGGAGCACTTTCCTCCTGCTAGGTTGCTACTACTAAACTGACCAGTTCTTGACACAGCAGGATGCCAGGTAAAGTTGTCCTTTTTAATGGTTTCAATACGTAAGCGGATGCAATTGGAATTCAGAGCACTGTGCAAGCGTGACTGAACGAAATGTCGTGATAACTTTGTGAGAAAGGGAGGAGAACCTCCTGTGACAAGCCTGGCCATCAGAAGGCAAAGATCACCAGCACACCAGGGCAATTGGCATTGAAGGGTACAACCCTGTACATCCATGAAAATTTCACCCGTGAACACTGCAATACCACTTCTTCAGCATCCACAGAAATAAAAAGTGAAATCCATGAAAATGGTGATTCCGTGAATATACGAAAACCCACAAAATTAAAATGCATACTGTAGTTTCGTACTACTTATATAGACTCCCTCCCTCACCGAGTCACTCATGCTCCCCTCACACTCCTTCACAATGTCACTAAACCTCACACCATCACCGCCAACATCACCCTCACTCAAACTGTCACCCAACCTCACACCTTTACATCACCTGACCTCACCTTCACAATTTCCAGTCTCCACATTCTCTTTAAAACCACTCGAACAATTACAAGTGTGTCCTCCATCAGTGTTCACGCAGTCCCTCAGAGTTGGACAAGTTGCACCTTCCTTACATTCATCAATATCTGCAAATGTGAAATGGGGAGGGGAGAATTGACTGATAGCAGAATGTGTCCCACCCACACAACCAAACCTCCATTTGGCTCTCGTCCTCTGGCTGTGTATGTATGTGAGACTTGATGAAGAATGTCACACACACCCCTCACCACACCACACACCCCTCACCACACCCTACACTCCTCACAACACACCCCTAATATGACATCTCTCTTGTGCGCCTCACCCACACCTCACATACACTACACACATGCACTCCCACACACACACACACACACACACACACATACACCCACCCAAGCACATGTTGCTCTCTTTGTCCCAGCGGTACCCTGTTTTGGAACAGTTGCAGATATACCCGGGATCCTTGTTCACACATGTACTGTCACTTGGGCATACGGTGCGGTTCATACATTCATTAATATCTACACAACACACAACATCACATATAATATGTACGAACTCACATATGTACAGAAAAAGTTACATTTTGGAAGTGCCTAATAAAGTGTGTTTCACGTCTTGGGTCTCCATGGTGATATAGGTCTCCATGGTGATATAGGTCTCCATGGTAATATAGGGACTGGTGTTACCATTTCAGGCTATCACACTTGCCTTACGATCACCACTGGTAAACAAATTAACAAACTATTTACTGTATCCTACACACACAAAATTGAGAGCAGTACCTAATGAACAATCTTGTCAGGCTCTTATGAGAAAGAGGATAAACACTTGCTAATTTGTTAACAAGGTGGATTGAGCCAGCAAGGGCAGTGTGAAGGTGAGATATTCACATAAAGGATGGGTTGAGTACATGCGGAGCCGACATCCACCAAGGTATACAGAACTGTTCAACTCTACTACCTCGTAGCTACTCAGGCTCTTAGTTCTTTGCTGTAAAAGAGACCCCTTTAATCTCATCGCCATGGAGGAGAGACATGCTGTGCTCACCGGTGCACTGTTTACTTGGTGGTCTGTCAAAGCGTTTGCCCTCAGGGCACAGACAGGAGTGGTTGCCATGAGTAAGATCAGTCTCACACTCAATACCATCGGGACAAACTCCCGCTTTGCAAGCTATGGAGAGAGATGGGCAACAACAGAGGAGAGTCATGTCAGTGTGGTCAAGTCATATAGGTGGGGAAAGAGTAAGGACAGCAGTGTGAAGAAGAAGTATATGGAGGTAAGTTTCTTTACAACTACGTACATACACTGCTCTGCCAATGGAACGTACAATACTGACAATGGTCATCAGCCACACCACATCCGACAGGAGTGCATGCGCACCATACTCTATCACACATTAACACACATGCACAACAACAAGTACATGTACACAAGCAATGTTGGTGTCATTTAACTCACGGTCGCAAATCCCACAGCACACGGCGGCATGGTATTCGAGCCTCTTGTTGCGATCAGAGTGCATCTCATTGTCACACACATTATCGTCAAACTGGGATTGCTGGCAATTTTTATCTAGATTGAAAGGACCACGGTCAGTCTGTGAAGAGGGTGGGGAACAGGAAGGACAGGGAGAGGAGAGGAGAGGAGAGGAGAAAAGGGGAGGAGAGGGGAGAGGAGGGAAGAGAGAGGGGAGGGGAGAGGAGAGGTGGGAAGGGCAAACGTTGCAACACACACACACGCGCACACACACACACGCACGCACGCACGCACACACACAGGCAACCAGACTCACTATGCTCCCACACTCATCCACAGTGCACTGAGTCCTGGACCCAATCTGCCGTTTACTTGTTTTGACAGTATTCAAAGGAAGTCCAACTGTTGAACATGCTACAACAGTCAAGAACGCAGGGTGAGGTGACACAGACACATGCACATACGTACCCACACACAGCAAAATACAATGCACACACACACACACACACACACACACACACACACACGTTGTAGCTACATAGTAAACCACCACGTGAGAGCACACACATTCTCACCAGGAACAATGACTTTCTTATCCCTCTGCACATTTCCTTTACATATCATCTTGCCAAACTACAACACACACAGGCAGAAAAGAGAACACAAACAAGTAACACACACACATTGTGTGTGCGTGTGTGTGTGTGTGTGTGTGCGCGCGTGCATGCGTGCATGTGTGTGTGTGTGGGTGCACTGCATGTGCACGTATTCCTGTATAACAAGCTATAATACATGCCTACATACACAACAGGAACACACTGACAACTCACGAAACACATGCAGCACACGTCCATGAGGGTCTCATCAAAGGTGTGGAAGAAGAAATCTCCGGTACTGTGCATCTGCTGCTGAACGATGCAGTTGTACTTGTCATCACCAACCCCGCTGAGGAGGGGAGAACGGCTGAGGACGTTGGTAACAAACGAGTGATTTTTAAAGTCTTTAAAGAAATCATAGTCTTGGAAAAATAATTCTGGATCAATGCCGACACCCATTGCGTGCTGAAGTTCATCAATCTAAACACAGTCACAGGAATCAGAGATGTAAAACACACACACACACACACACACACACACACACACACACACACAGACACACACACACAACTCCATTACACTTTGTATGTCAGGTTGCTGCATGGCCTCACATACTGTACATAGACAGTACTAGTGCTGCCACTATCCTACTCTAGTGTATATAGACCACTTGCATAATGACGTCACAGCTTCGCACGTCGTTCGCGCATTTTTTACTGTTGGCAAAAAGAACATTACGCGTATAGGGCATACGCTGTTTTTGTACTTTTCTCGGCGTCAAAGGAGCTCTGAGTGGCTAGATATTGTGTTGACGGCCACAAACGAAGACAGCGCACACGATATGTGATACTCCAGGCCTCATTGGGGGCTTCACCTAGAGAGGTGCTCTAGGAATTGTTGAGGAAAATGTCCAAAGCCTGTCTTCTTGGACTGTAAATCGCTCTGGGGGCGTTTTAACGGCAGGTGGAGGTAGGGAAGTAGTTAATGACTGTAGTCCTTGAACGCAGGAGGTGTACTGCCGCGATTCAGTGCGTGACGGTGTAGAATGGCTAGCTACCACTCTGGTTTCAATGATATACGTATGTGCTCCAGTGTATACCAGTTAAATAGATGACACCCGTATGATTGCAGCAGCTTGGTAACTGCTGCAATCACAATGAGGCACACGGCCAAACCCTGCATTCCGAATACATGCCAGCCAAACATGCACCGAGCATGAATAGCGTGCACACAACAATGAAGGCATACCAATGACTACATCACTACAGTCAATCGCAAGCCTGAAGGAGCAGTACAGCTACTACTATAGCTACACTCCTGCTACACTGGACAACAGTATGCCGCTTGCACGTGTGCAGGGGGTTTCCTAGAATATGTATTTGTGCACAGCAAGCGCCCATGGTGATGGCATGTTTATTACACCGAAGGGAGTCCCTCCTCCAGAGTACGCACAGATTTCAGAAGGAATCGGCAGGTTGGCGACCATCGAAGCCATCATTAGACCAGAGCTATTGTCATCTGTCATTTCTGCCATGTTTCAGCTAGCATTCGCGCTCCCAGCGAGTTGGGAACCCGTTAAGTAGCTTTGCCTCGTCTCACGCCGCCTCTGGAGAATTTTCCTTACAAAGTGGCTTGGATTCAGTGATTGTTGCCATCCATCTTCTCTGCATCGACATTCAACATTTCAAGCCTCAACACAAGTTGCGCGCACTCCACCAGAGGGTCAAAGAACCCAAAAATCGTTCAGCGAACATTGCCCTGGAACAGCTTTTGCCAACATTTCCAGCGTTGCACAACGTCGTGACGTTTCATGACGTCATTATGCAAGTGGTCTATAGGACACACATAGGGGTGACGTAGACAGAGGTGGAACAGGCAGTGTCTTTTATGCCATAGTCACACAATCTCTTACAAGACAGTTGCACTGCTGTATCTCCACTCTGGAATTTCCATGCACACACACACACACACACACACACACACACACACACCTGTGACTGTAGTTCCTTCTTTTCTTTCTCAAGAGCAGTTATTCTCTGCTTCAACTGCCTAACCTCAGCACATGTTCCACAAGCTACAGACAGACACACAGACACACAGGCAATGTATACGTTGGGTACAATGTGCACCGCATGCGAGTCTGGTGATCTTACTACACAGTAACACACATAATAAGCATTCTTTATGGGCATTATACAGACAGAGTAAGTACTACGAACATCTAAGGTACTCCCGTGTATGTGATGTACCACTGTGGGTACTCATATAATAGTGTGTACAGAACATACAATGGACTCGTGTGGTGGTTGACTATGTAGATACAGCGTGTGTGTGCGTGTGTGTGTGTGTGTGTGTGTGTGTGTGTGTGTGTGTGTGTGTGTGCGTGTGCTTAACACACTTACAGGTGTCCAATTTGGGGCAGACTGTTGTGTAGCCACCATTCCCAAATATGAGGTTGACATTCTGCAGGGCGCCCTATACCAGAGAGGGGAGGAGGAAGGGACGGTTCATGTACGCATATCCACGCAGCCCCTCCCCTCAGCCCCTCCCCTCATCACCAGGCACACCTTCAGCCCACTACAAATAACTGACATCATGTGACCTTCTAAGAGTAATCTTATTGGATATTATCACTTCCTCTTCTCCCTTCATCTCCTTACACTCCCACACTAAAAATCCCCTCACATTAGCTCACAGGACAGATAGAGTGGCATGAGATCACTGGAAGAAGTGGTTTCCCACATATCTTACTGCATACAGCTTCACTGCTCCATGTCCACGGTAACACAAGAATAGGGTGGTAGTGGTAGGAGGAGGAGTCTCACATCACTATTGGTGTATGGATAAGGTTTCTGAGAGACTGCCACCATTCAAATACCCATTCATGTAAAACAGAGATGAAATGTACACCACTTATCCAGCACTCCACCCTCCCCCTCCCCCTCCCCCTCCCCCTCCCCCCACACCCCTCCCCTCAGCACACCTGTAGGATGTTGACCCGGTTGCTGTAAGTGACCTCTCCAACGGATACTGTAACTGACTTCGACAGGCAGAGGTCTGGGGTGGGGATGGCCTCCATCAGAATGATACTGCAGTCCTGAACAAGTTTAAACTGGTTATGACTGAACACAAACACCAAATGGCGCCACTTCCTGGTGGGTAGTTCATAGGGAAGGTGCAAAACTTGCAGGCTCCCCTGATGGTGGTAACTTAACATAAGGGTACCCTTTGTCGCGTCAATAGCAATGAGAAGCATCTCCCCCTCCTGGTCGTGCCTTGGGTTGGCTATCTGTATGATAGGCTGAAGGCCTTCTCTCAAGAGAACGACATTCACAGAAACAGCAATCTCTTGCGTGGAACAAGAGAGCCTATTTATCCTGCTTGCAAGGCTCTGGTTGACAATAACATAGCCTTTGGACTCTGAGTTGATGAGGTGAGCATAGGACATAGGAGAAGGGGATCGCTCCTGAGGATACGGTGTCCGAGGAATGACTCCCTCAAGAAGGTCCACTGACTGTGGTAGGCACTCGTCACTCAGAACTACGCACACAAGGAGACACCAATAAGACAGTGAAGTCACTTAATGAAATTAGAAATAAGAGAAATATTGTAAAACATGTGGTAGGTAAGAGTCAGAGGGGGTGCCTAAACTATGAATTCTCACAAAGACCTCCCCCATTGAACCAATGTACACAATGTACATAGGCAGATATAGGGAGAAGCTACACAACTACTTGTCTGTGTGTGTGTCCACCAACCCTATAGCTACAGAACAACACATGCAACCAAAGTAGGCAGATATAGCGAATATACCTCACTCCAGGGCAATATCAGCAGTGCATCCCTTGATAATGGGGCATATCTGGTATCCCATGGCAACCATGTGGCACATGCTGTGGATATCAGGCCTAAAGGTTGGCGTGTTTTGGGTTAAACAAACTGGATTACACAGTGCAGACATGTGGGCATGACCATTATCATAGTACAGTCCATTAATGTGGCCTTGGATATAATTATAGTAGCAAGATGGGTCATTTTGGTGGGTTTTGTGGCCACAGCAGGGGATATGAGTTGACCTTTCAAGTGGTTCTAGCTACTGTAGGTGACCTTTAGATGGGGCCATTGTTTGAGTTGACCTTTAAAGACACCCCACTGTAGTCACTTTTGATTGACCTGTCAGCAAGCCAATTACCCAGTAATTGAGTTATGGCTGGCCATACTTAAAGGACTACCTTTCCAATCAGCGCACTTACTGCACTAAAGCAGCCATACTGGGTACCCCACTCCACACAGCCTTAAGGGCCTCTGTCTTGAGTTGAGGTGGTGCATGGGTCCAGGGACTTAGGTTGACACACAGATGTGGGTATATTCATGAGTGCTGAATTGCCTCCCAACACCAACTGTGACTGCGCATTCAGCATGGTGATGTGTCTACTCCAGAAGGAGTGGTCAATAGCTACAAGAATTACTGTAAACACTCACAGAACAAAAGAATGAATGAAGCCACAGTCTTGTGTAACCAAACTGCCTCCAGATGGTAACCAAGTGCTATTCAATCACTTGACACCAGATACACTTTCTGAACAGCTCTTTGAGTCAGTTGGCATGTGTGGGAGTATCCGAGTCTATTCCGACGCTTATTAGTCACCATGATTTGCGACCAGTTGTTCGCCAAACTTTCAACAATCACTCGCAGTAAAAACCATTACAGCCACCAAGTACATGGCAAGACACTAACTGTGTGGCCACATTTAACTTCAGAAGCCATTTATAGTGCGTTTGCATACCTTCATTTGTTCACTTAGTTAAAGGAGGCCTGTACAAACAAATAGGATTATTAACCGAATCAGGAGTAAAAGTATGTGTGGGCATTGTCACAGAGAACCACCATTCAGTGGTCATTGTCATTGTACATGCACGTCCCATGGGATAGGTCCAAAATTGATGAAGGTAGACTACTTCGTTGACACACTGCGGTCCCCGTCATACGGTGCGTTAGCACACATTATGGCTACGACGATTCTTGGATCGACGCACCGCGTATAACGGACTGCAGGAACAGCTGATCGCAGGTGCTTCGACATTCGCTGCCCGCAGTCCGCACACGAGCTAGCATGCGCGTGTAGCTATAAACATAGACTCCCTTGCGGATGATGTCCGCTACATCTCTCAGCGCGTGGATTCAACGCCATACGGCTTTCCACGGGACTGAAACGCAGGAACTTCAAATAGCCAACACTCGCGCCAATGCACATAGACCAAACAATTAGCATAGAGCGTGCAGCGCGGGCGGAATCAAACCCGTGCCACTTACCAGGTCCTGTCACCGCGAGGAGTAGAAAAGAACACAACTGAACCACTGAAAACTTCATTTCGAACAAAATACTCTTCCAAGTGAGCACTTCAGTTACAACTGGATACTCCGGACAGCAGGAGGTCTTATCATCAGAGTGACTACCTCAGCGCGTCTACCACATCAAAGGCTACTCCATTAGCACTATATAATGGACTATGCCACGCCCACTTTCAAAATGGCTGCCTGAAGTAACGTTTGTGGATGGCGAATGTATGAATGTATTGTCACATCGTGGTGACGATGATATCCACCAGATGGACCTATCATGACATTCCATAAGTTAATGTGTAGATGGCTCTCATTGTCACCTTACGATTCACCATGGAGATTCTCCCGGGACGTAGGCGCCAAATCGGTCTTTCACGATTGGAGTCCAAAGGGAGGGACACATACAACAAGTTATTTACTTGCGTTTCGTAACTGAAAAAAGAGCACCAATGGTTGTAGCAGCGCCAACACGTCCAAGGAGGAGTATAGCAGCCATGGACAGTGGTCCTGGTCCGTCAAAGTACCTTCTTCCTGGAACCTGTGGACACTTAGGGCATGATCTACGGAAGAAGAAGAGTCCCGCCTTCTCTTTTGGTACCAAGAACAAGAGCAGAGAATCCATGGCCAGCATGAGCCCAGGACCGGCCTGCTACTTTGTCCCGTCCACTGTTGTGAGGATGGGGAAGGAGGGGTCGCCAGCATACTCTCTCTACAGCCGACCAAAGGATGGCAACTCCTTCAAGACACCCTCACCTGGTGTGTGTGTGTGTGTGTGTGTGTGTGTGTGTGTGTGTGTGTGTGTGTGTGTGTGTGTGTGTGTGTGTGTGTGAGAGAGAGAGAGAGAGAGAGAGAGTGTGTGTGGGGGGGGTGTGGGGGTGTTTGTGCATGTGTTAGTATGACCATTTGCATCATGTGAGTATACCATCAATTACAGTTTCATTCCCAATTGCCATTAGCAGTCTGCAGTCAATCATGTGAGCACACTATTGAACCCGAGCATTCTCTATTGAGAATCAGGTAGAGCAGTTTCACAATATCTACTCCACTTGCACAAAGTAGATCATCGACCATGCACACGCCACGTGTTATCAATGTATCACTTGTTCCTTCACCTCCACCGTTCACTCATTCCCAAGATGTAGCTAGAAGTAAACATGCTCTATACTTGAGATTGACATAAGATGAGCAACAAGTGATAAATACATATAGCACAGGGCATGTGCGAGTTGTTGTGCAATCACGACAAGAAATTGTGAAACTACAGTTTGAATCTGTTGTTCTAGTACTCAGTAACTGTACAGCGGATTTATGCAATCTTGCAACAGGCTCCCAAACTGGGTAGTCATTACCTAGGTTACCAGCCAAAATTGTACACAACTATGATGTCACACAGTCCGTATCCTAGGTAACGACTGCCCAAGGATTTGGAACCTGTTGCAAGATTGTGTAAATCCCCTGTAAGCACATGACTGATTGCAGAGTGTAATGAGGAAATGACTAACTTCTTAGCACATGTCATGCCAATTCCATGGGTACTTGGTGTTAGTGTGACATCACACACACTCAGTTCCTGGTCTTGAAGGGATAGTGGAAGTGTACACAGGTTGTGGTCTGTGCCAGCTTGCTACCAGGATAAACAATCCCCCATCTGACCCTCTAAGATGTTAGGTGAAGATCATGTGTGGCACTGAACTCACTGGGTCATCCTTGGGTGTTTCAGGCTTAGTGACGCAGGCTTAGTGAAGTGCACTGCATCTGTCCTGGACCCTGCTGTGTTGGCTGGTGGTGAGTGGCTACCTGTTAGGTCATGTTCATTAAAGGTCATTTTATGCATGACTAGCCAATTGCTCCTTGGTGAGCTGGTACATTTTGTCATTTCAAGGTATGATGTAACGAGTTGAGCTCATGGTAGATCATGTTTGTTTGGTGGGGTATGTGCCCTTAAGCTTCACTGTGTGTGTGCATGTGTGTGTGTGTGTGTGTGTGTGTGTGTGTGTGTGTGTGTGTGTGTGCATGTGTGTGTGTGTGCATATGTGTGTGTGCATGTGTGTGTGTGTGCTTGTGTGAGTGTGTGCTTGTGTGATTGTGTGCTTGTGTGAGTGTGTGTGCATGTGAGTGTGTGCTTGTGTGAGTGTGTGTGTGTGTGAGTGTGTGCTTGTGTGTGTGTGTGTGCTTGTGTATGTGTGTGTGCACACACGAGTGTATCTGTGTGTGTGTATGGGTGGGTGTGGGTGTGTTTGTGTGTGTGCATACCACACATCTCCCATCTCAACCTTGTCCACGTGTGTCCCTCCTCCCCTCCTCCTCCCCTCCTCCTCCCCTCTCCTCTTCCTCCCCTCCTCCTCCCCTCCTCCTCCCCTCCCCCTCCCCTCCCCCCACAGCCTCGTACTACACAGAGCTGTGCCACCCCCAGGGTGAGCCCCAGGCACCCTCCTACTCGTTTGGCTCCCGTACACGTCAGCCTACATGCTCCCATCCCTCCTGGGCTCTGGAGTCATTGGGAAGAGCTCGTCCGCCTCCTACTCCATGACTGGACGGAGGCTGATTGGCAGCTTCCACGAGGACAAGCAGAGGGTGGGTGAACGCGTGAACACACACGTGTGTGTGTGTGTGTGTGTGTGTGTGTGTGTGTGTGTGTGTGTGTGTGTGTGTGTGTGTGTGTGTGTGTGTATGTGTGTGTGTGTGTGTGTGTGTGTGTGTATGTGTGTGTGTGTGGTTGAGTGGTGTGCTTGTGTGTGTGTGTGTGTGTATGAGAGAGTGAGGCTGAGTGAGTTGTCAACGTGTGACCTCACCGAGCTAGTGCAATCGAGCACAGCTGCTATCAGCCTGTGGCCAATTCCCTTGTGTATCCTTTCTACTTCATGTGGCTTGCAAATGACAAGTGGTGGCGATCATGTAGTGCTTCTGTTTTCAGGTGTGTGCATGGGCTTCAGATAAGGGACTTGTAGAGTGTCCCTTGCCCCCTAGCTCCAGAGCACCCAAAGAAAACAGTAGAGTGTGCATGTTAGTTAGGGAAGGCTGGTCAATGTCATGTGTGAACCTCTAATACAATACCAAATTTGGTCACTTCCTACGATTGTGTGTGCAATTGCGTGCGTGTGTGTTGCTTGAATGAATCTGCAACTTCATTTCCTACTGATGCCGCATGTGGCGGCGCCCGAAGCACCCACTGGTGTTGTCACCACACCCCCCGGCTGGTTCCAAATTACCAATGTGGAACAATGTCACAAAGACAACCGATGAATTTGATTGGACGCTCACTTATTACAAATCTTAGTGCTTTGTGGTAGTGAGTATGATGTAGGTGTTCCTATGTTTGATCAAAGGTAAATGGAATGTTGTTGACTTCGTTTAAGGGTAATTACATAAGTTGCTGACTGGTCTTTAATAGCACATCACAATGAGCTCTTTAGTGTGAAGTCAGTAAGAACATCTGGCAGCTGAGACATGCTATTGTTGGGTGCTATCGTCTGGCAGTTGAGACATTGCTACTGTTGGTTGCAAACATCTGGCCGCTAAGACATTGCTATTGTTGGTCGCAATATTCCCATGCACGCCCACTTGAGCTTCCACCATTCCTTAGTGCTGTGTCATTGCTGTCCCCTTTGTGTTGTCTGCTTTTGGAGTTATCACACAAGCCTTCCTTCCTGCTATTCATTTGATTAGCAGTCTGACTTCAATAATTCAATGGGAGTTGTCACAGTGTCTATTGGAGTCCTGCCCATTCATCGCTCTAACTGTGTGTGCGGTTATAGTCCAGCTCATGGTGACCAGCAGCAGCCGTGCGCTGACTGCTCTCATGGCCAGCAGCGTGCGCTGACTGCTCTCATGGCCAGCAGCGTGCGCTGACTGCTCTCATGGCCAGCAGCGTGCGCTGACTGCTCTCATGGCCAGCAGCGTGCGCTGACTGCTCTCATGGCCAGCAGCGTGCGCTGACTGCTCTCATGGCCAGCAGCGTGCGCTGACTGCTCTCATGGCCAGCAGCGTGCGCTGACTGCTCTCATGGCCAGCAGCGTGCGCTGACTGCTCTCATGGCCAGCAGCGTGCGCTGACTGCTCTCATGGCCAGCAGCGTGCGCTGACTGCTCTCATGGCCAGCAGCGTGCGCTGACTGCTCTCATGGCCAGCAGCGTGCGCTGACTGCTCTCATGGCCAGCAGCGTGCGCTGACTGCTCTCATGGCCAGCAGCGTGCGCTGACTGCTCTCATGGCCAGCAGCGTGCGCTGACTGCTCTCATGGCCAGCAGCGTGCGCTGACTGCTCTCATGGCCAGCAGCGTGCGCTGACTGCTCTCATGGCCAGCAGCGTGCGCTGACTGCTCTCATGGCCAGCAGCGTGCGCTGACTGCTCTCATGGCCAGCAGCGTGCGCTGACTGCTCTCATGGCCAGCAGCGTGCGCTGACTGCTCTCATGGCCAGCAGCGTGCGCTGACTGCTCTCATGGCCAGCAGCGTGCGCTGACTGCTCTCATGGCCAGCAGCGTGCGCTGACTGTTCTCATGACCAGCAGCATGCGCTAACTGTTGTTCCTTGTCTGAAGGAGAATTTACCTGCATTGATGCTATATTTGGTGACTTCCTTTGCATGTGTTTCTTGTATGAGGTCCGTGTGAATAGAGTGTCTGCAATAATGACACACTTCCAGCTACATGCAGCTGTGATGGTGATTGTTCCAAAGTGCAGAGTGGGGGTAGTGATGTCTCCGTGTGTGTGTGTGTGTGTGTGTGTGTGTGTGTGTGTGTGTGTGTGTGTGTGTGTGTGTGTGTGTGTGTGTGTGTGTGTGTGTGTGTGTGTGTGTGTGTGTGTGTGTGTGTGTGTGTGTGTGTGTGTGTGTGTGTGTGTGTGTGTGTGTGAGTGTGTGTGTGTGTGTGTGTGTGTGTGTGTGTGTGTGTGTGTGTGTGTGTGTGTATGGGGAGGTGGGTGGATGGGTACATGTGGGTGGGTGTGCAGGTAGATGTGCGTGTGCATGTGTGTGCATGTCTGTCTGTGTGTGTGTGTGTGTGTGTGTGTGTGTGTGTGTGTGTGTGTGTGTGTGTGTGTGTGTGTGTGTGTGTGTGTGTGTGTTTTGTGCGTGTGTGTGTGTGTGCATGCGACTACTGATTCACTTTATCCGAATGGCTCTATTCAATGAGATTGCATTTCAATGACAATAGAGTTACATAATTATGAATTGCTACTGACATTAGTGCAGTGTGAACCTCCTGTTTGAGTGAAGCTGAATGGAATGTTGTTGATTCCATTAATGTGTATAGTTTTTGCTGACTTACAGTAGTCTCTAGAGATGTCACAATGATGTGTTTAGTGTGAAGTCAGCATGAACATCTGGTAGTTACCTGTGGTGGTATATTTCACACACAGCGACTACAGTACATGCATACACACACACACACACACACACACACACACACACACACACACACACACACACACACACACACACACACACACACACACACACACACACGTACGCACACACACACACACACACGTACGCACACACACACACACACACACACACACACAACACACACAGACAGACATGCACACCAACATGCACACCTACCTACCTGCACACACACACATACACGCACCCATCCACCCACCTCCCCCCCACACACAGACAGGCATGCACACCAACATGCACATCTACCCGCACACCCACCTCCCCCTCACACACACACACACGCCCCCCCCCACACACACATCACCCTATGCCACACCCTTTACCTACTCCTGACATAATCACCATTCCCCTCCCTACTTCTCCTCCCCCACTCTTCCTGCTTCCCAGACCAGAACTGGGGCTTCCTCCCCAACCACTGTACACAGTTCACCAGCCAGCTGTCAGTCTTAGCAGAGATGTGTGTGTGTGTGTGAGGCATGTGTCCAGAGCTGTATTGCCGTCCTGTCTGTGTGATGAATAGGAACAGACTTAATTGTGAACAGCTGTGACAGCTTTCTGTCTCTGTGTGTGTGTGTGTGTGTGTGTGTGTGTGTGTGTGTGTGTGTGTGTGTGTGTGTGTGTGTGTGTGTGTGTGTGTGTGTGTGGAGGTAGGTGTGTGTGTGTGTGTGTGCTGTTGAACTGAGGAGCTGTATCTCTGTGTAGGTACTGTATTGTACAGATGTACGTATATGGTGTACATGTGGCGTGTCATGTGATTGTGGTTATCACACTTTGTGTTATGTTATAAGTAGTGACGAAGATAGAGGGAGTGTGCTGGGAGGACTGAATCACTTTGTAATAATGAGATTCTGTGAAGGCTGGGGCAGGAGTGGGTGCTGGAGATAGTCAAGACTAGACAGGAGGAGTGGAAAGAAGTTTAGAAGGGATGGGTAATGTCATGAGAGATATACACGCGTACCAAAAGAGTGTTTGAAGGTGTTGTGGAGGGAAGAAGGCCTATAGAGAAAGACCCAATTACTAGGCACCATCTTTGCCCTGAAGAAGACCAGAGCATCTGGTCGAAACATCGGCAAGGTTTTCAACCCTGTTGTGAAGCTGGTATTGGAGATCCAACCCTTTCTTCTTCATATCTACTGTGAATCTTCTCAGAGCTCCAATCCACGCTGGCAAGCTGTCAATTTCACACTTCACCCTAGCCCAGCTGGAGTCCACCATTTTAATCAGCCATGTTTCATGACTGATGGCTTATTAAGGAGCTGTTTAATTCTTTCGTGACTTTAACAGACTAGTCATGGACTACCTTCTATCCAGGAGCTGTGTCCAATCTGTGTCATTGATGGATTAATTGACTGTCTATCTCATCTCAACTGGTCTACATCAAATTACTGGTGTAGTTGATTTGATTAACCACCTGTCTCCTGTGGGGCGGCCCATACAACTGGTCAGGCACTTTTGACACCAGTGGTTGCCCCATACCACACCAGTAACATAATCCGTGGTCACATTTCAGTTAACTCACCTTTGATGGGAATGTTGTTTGGCTGCAAGGAAGTGCTACCATGTGTTGTGGTTTTGTGATTGCCAGCCTCCCAATTTGTATGAGCTCCTGTGCTCCTTTGTGTGGCTGTGTGGGCTTGCTACTCACAGCTATGTGGGCTTGCTACTCACAGCTACGTATGTGGGCTTGCTACTCGCTTCTCTTCCTACAGACCCCAGGACCTGGAGCTTACATGATTGTCCAACCAGCCGTCACTAAGCAACGCATGCCCTCGTACTCCATTACCGGTCGACATGCACTCACAGCGAACACTGCCGTCAGCCCCGGCCCAGCAGCCTACAGCCCAGAAAAGGTACATGTGTTCTTCATGGTGCAGCATCTGCATGCATGCACACACACACACACACACACACACACACACACACACACACACACACACACACACACACACACACACACACACACACACACACACACACACACACACACACACACACACACACACACACACACGCACGCATGCACACACACACACACGCACACACACACATACACACAACACAATCCACCTCTTCACTGCAATCAATGGCAACATATGTATACTGCCACACACTAGTCTCATATCCATCCCTGTGCTCCTTGCACAAGCTAATTATTGTGCATTCAGCAAGCTCATGGAGAATGGTACTGAATATGATACTCTTCACACGCTCCCTCTCCCTCTCTTTACCTCCCTCCCTCCCTCTCCCTCTCCCTCTCTCTACCTCTCCCTCTCCCTCTCCCTCTCTCTACCTCTCCCTCTCCCTCTCCCTCTCTCTACCTCTCCCTCTCCCTCTCCCTCTCCCTCCCTCTCCCTCTCCCTCCCTCTCCCTCTCCCTCTCCCTCTCCCTCTCCCTCTCCCTCTCCCTCTCTCTCCCTCTCCCTCTCCCTCTCCCTCTCCCTCTCCCTCTCCCTCTCCCTCTCCCTCCCTGTCCCTGCCCAAAGGTTGTACTTTCCAAGTCACTCCCTCCCTCCTTCTCCTTTGGTGTCCGTCACTCTCCCTACATATCCACCATCAGTGAACGCATCTCCACCAGCTGACACTGACCTGGTGCCATGGAGAAGGGCGACTAAGTAGCTCACTCTTTCAGTCACTCTCTGTGTCTGCCAATGTACCCCCTCATCACCGTGCACTGTGCATTGTGTGTGTTTGTACTGTGAGTCAATAATTACCAGGGTTCCCATGTGTCTCATTTGTACTGTATGCTGTGTGTATGTATGTGTGTAAATGGAGACACACACACACACACATGCAGATTATTACTGTTATAACTTAATGTTATGATACATGCATATAATTGTATATAAGTACGTAAGCATGCATAAATACAGCACAGCACTGCATAGTGTTCTGTGCCATACAATGTGTAGCTATAGAGTGAGACTGCAATTTCATTATATGTTAAAACAGTCTGCATAGATGACGATGAGGGCATCAGTCACCACATTACAATGGACATTGTATAACTAATGCTAGTTGGGATATGTGTCCATCAAGGTAAGACGTGGGCCGTGCAGAGACATTAATTTCCAGTGCTCTGGTCCCATAAACATGCATTCTTTAATTACTTTCAATAATTATTGTTCCTTCATGGTCAACATTTCACAAATCAACACACATGCATGCAGTACAAACACACGGCCTGTTGTATTGGGTAGTTCTGCAAGATGTTGAGACTATCAAAAACTATTTCTTGAAACATTGTAATAGTAAATTTAATGTGAGACTTAAAGTACTAATCCACTACTTTATGCACAAATGAGGGCATGGGGAAGGGTGGAGGGAGGGAGGGACTCAACATGGGATCACCAATGGGTACACTCCTAAGACTATGTGTCATGTGTCACACATTGAATACGAGGTAGGAGGAGGCAAGGAGGATGTGATGGTCAGTTACTCTGCCGGTATGAGATCAAATTCATCGAAAAGAGAATACACATGAGTGTATACCCGCTCAAGTGTAACACTTCCAGATCTGCAGCAGCAGAAAAGGAAATGATGGCACACACTTGTAAAGTACTGTGTCACATACCACTACCATATTTGGACATGCAGTAGCAGAGAGCACAAAAGGGCAACAGACCCACATTGCACACAAGTGAAACAACAGATTCCTTGAAAGGATATATGTTACGAGAGGTGCAAGACAGTATTGCCCCAGGCCAGGCACCTAAGCCAGCAGACAAGGGATCCCTTCACACACATTGCCTCCATTAAGCACCATCACATGTTCCTTAAGATCAGTGCCGGCACTCTAAACAAAGAATGAGCCGCAGTACCTCTGTGCGGTGCAAGAGGGTGGAAGGCACCAATAGGCCGACCATTACTACTTAGTATAACTGTCTTTGCTATGAGCAAGACTGTGTAGGCATGGACGCATCAACCTGCATCATCACAGTCAGCTGGCCTGGAAGAAGGATGACTTTCGGGTACAGCTAAAGTTAAATGATAGAGGTACACAAACTTTGAGGAAGACGTTACAACATGAGCTAGTCTCACTGATGAGTAAGCATATCCAGATATCCCCCACCCACCCCATTCTGCCAGCACACCTTGCCTGTTCCTGAATCTCCCTGTGAGATCCTTCAATGTGTCCAAGAAAAAAGGACTTAGAAGGGAGGACAATCATGAGGCCGTAGGCGGCGTACCGCAAAACCAAGTTTAGGTACTTTGCCACAGACCATCTGCAACCAGATGGCATGTAGGAGGGGCACATATGCATGCATGTACTGACAAATGCACGCGCGCACACGCACACACACGCGCACGCGCATACAGAGAGAGAGAGAGACGGAAGAAAAGAGATCCAGACCACTCACTCAAATGCTCTACTGACACAGTAGTAAATGGTGTCAGTGCCTTCATCCAGTTCTGCTAGTTCAGCAAAGAAGTGCTGCATAAACACTGAAGGGGCAGTGAATTGGGAATGGGAACAAGACACTGCAATGAAGACACAGCAAACCCTGAAAGCAGAGAGGGACTCTGTCTATGTGAAAAGATGACATGTTTTCACTCACACACTACTCCAGTGAGAGTGGCCAGAGCATAGCAACCAGTGCGATACGTCTTGGCTTTCTGGGGATTATTCCGTGCAATTCCATTACTGGATTCATACTAGAAAGTAAAGGATGATATAGAAATGGGGATGAGGGAGGGGGAGGTGCAGGGGAAGAGAAGGGAGGTAAGAGAAGGGAGGGAAGAGAGGGGAGGGAAGAGAAGGAAGGGAAGAGTAGGGAGGGAAGAGAAGGGAGGGAAGAGAAGGGAGGGAAGAGGAGGGAGGGAAGAGGAGGGAGGTAAGAGAAGGGAGGGTAGAGAAGGGAGGGAAGAGAAGGGAGGGAAGAGAAGGGAAGTAAGAGAAGGGAGGTAAGAGAAGGAAGGTAAGAGAAGAGAGGGAGGTAACGTAATGAGAAGAGGAGGATACAAAGAAGATGAAAAGGGGAAGGAGAGAGGCAAGGAATACTGTCTAGACTTACCTCGACTACTTTTCTGAGAGTGGCATAGTTCCCAGCTGTATGGATAGCAAGTTGACATGATGCTTTGTGTCAAAGTAAATTGCTGAAAATAGTGTGCATCAGTGTACACACACACACGCAAGCACGCATGCACACACACACACACACACGCACACACACACACACACACACACACACACACACACACACACACACACACACACACACACACAAACACACACGCACATGCACACACACCTCCATCTCCACTGTTGTATGAATTCAGCATTTCCACTTTATCTGAGATGGAGGAGGACACCGGCTTCACAAGTATTCCCATGCAGTCAACGAAGGGCACTACAGATCGACACGCTGCTGTGAACTCATCAGTCCTTATCTCTCCTCCTCCATCCAGGAGGCTTTGGAAGTTACTGAACATCTGACATTGATATCATGAAGTGAGGAGGGAGAGATAGCCAAGAGACAAGGGAGGGGGAGAGGGGGGGAAGGATAGTAGGAGGAAGAACAGGAGGAATGAAAGTGAAAATAAGATGATATGACCCATTTAACCAACCAGCACTCGCTCACGTTTCCACTATACAAGTGTGCTCTCAGACACCACTCATTCGTGCGCAGGTACCGTAGCTACCGCCAGGCCCCAGCGTTACGAGCACTCCTAAACATTTGTGTGCGCACTCAACCGGCCGCTGTCAGTGGCCATGCATCTAAGCTACATTACTGAGGCCGAATGCGTCCAGTACGCCTTAACAAAGCCCAAACCATGCCGCGAACAGCCAACGCACTTGTTGCAATGACAATCGCTCCCCTCCTGCCGTAGTCTCGTCCCCAGCCCCACTTCCGCAAAAATGGCTGCCGCCCGCGAAAAGTGGGTCTGGCACATTTCGCCGCATTTCTTGGTCTTGCTGACTCAGCAATACCAGGATCCTGGAGAGCCAATCAGATTACAGGCTGGATTATATTGTAGTCTGCTCGAGGTATGAAATGCAATGGGAACGATAATATTGTAGCTCTCGCGCATATTATGGTATACGCTTAAAACCTTAGCTAGCGCTCTTCGGATTGCAGCTGTCGTCGAATTACGTATCGATACCTTTCCGAATACGTATTGGGCACCTCCCGTTCCCTATAATTTTCGGATCCGGATCCATAAGGATGTTTTGGCGCGCTTAGGTACCACGTGTGGCTATGCAAGTGTCGTGTTGCATATGTAAGAATGCGCTGCAGGGTCCCTCCTGTAGGAGGATAATCAGCCCGGTAAACGCCAGTAACAGCAAAGTCAGGGGATTCTTTCTAAGAAACATTTGCGCCCCTAGTTATCGCTTCAGCGAGGATTCGCAGTACTATGTTTGCCGGTTAACATGCTTCAGGAGCCTTGAGAAAGCTGCAAAGCTGCAGGATGATCTCGACTCTCTTGTAGCCGAACTTCGCGTGCACTGGGAAAACTCTTCTGAGAGAGAAGAGCCAAAGGAGGTGCGACAGCAATGATAAATATACTTGCTATACGTAATGTACATTAAAATGTTATTGGCAGCAGGGATTATATGTTATGCATAATTTATACTTCCCCAGGAATTGATGGCCTTGGCCATGGATGCTAATGCTGTATCCCCAGTTTCAAGCCCCAACACAGATCAACCCAGCCCAGCTATAAATTTAACACCTTGTAAGCGCTCTTGTGCAAGTGATGACCAACCCATCTGTAGTCAAGCTGCATCAATTCATCCACAGACATGTGGTACAACTGCACCCAAGAAACGCAAAACCACTCCAACTCGCGTATCTACACCCTCCAGTGTACTTCGGGTTTGTACTCTGCATTGCCAACTACAATTCAACTGCTTGTTACATGCAGTTTATCATTGTGATTCCATGCATGTTATGCCTTGAATACATGTAGGTTTCTCATGTGCGAGGACGAAAGCTCATCAGACGTTATCAAGTTCATTCACCTTACAAAAGAGTGGTTAAGACTATGCGATACAACAAAGCGAGTTACACTGCACGTAAACTTCTTGCATCAGCCACACTCTGTGATGCAACCATCACTGAAATTGCACACACAGTCAAACGTGAGTGTATACAGCTCTGCAAAACAGTGCCTTCACCATCTAACTTCTGTGTGAAAACTACAAGTGACCTATTGAAATTCGACTGGGAACCATTGCTGCAAGAGCTTGAAACATCAGCACCAGTACTCACATCCATTTTGAAAGCAGCTGCAGAAGGATCAGGTCACAGAAAACTGGACCCTGCAGGCTTAGTTATGGCGGCATCTATTCTCCTAAAGAGTCGCTGCCAGCGTATGTGCAAAGTACAGATGGTGGTGTCATCTCTACTTTATGCTGGTCATGCCTCTAAGAAGGTCAGTGCTAATAATTTATACCATGCATGCACTATAATAGCTTAATATCATGGTAGACTAAGTCCATAAACTGTTACTGTTACAGTATAGTTCTTTTATTTTTTAAATTTATACTTGCACACTGACATGACGTTTGAGAGCTTTATTTGATTTTGTATTACTTGATGCAGGTGTATAAAAGGTTGCAAAAGCTGGGGGTCAGCTTGTCACATACTGCCACACTCCTTACTGTAAAGCGAATGGGTATCAATCATGATAAGTTGGTGCTAGATTGGAAGCAGCACTTAAGTGGCAGTACTAGTGCAGCCAACCCTGGTGCAAATGTGATGGAGGGGACAGGGGGAGACAGTAACGATGATCCAGAAAAGGAGGATCACAGTGATGATGATTCAGAAGTAGTTCCTGAAGCTAGTAAGGAATGTGAACTCCCAACTGATAGGACTGTAAGTCTTATTGGTGACAACCTTGACAAAGGAATTAAACCCAGGGATATGAGGATCAGCAATTAGGTGCAATCACTGCATCTATTCCATTCCTGTGCTGCTGTCAGCCGAGTAAAAACACTGCATCTGGATGATGCAACACCTGCAGGAGATCTAGAAGATGTCCCAATCTCAGCTTTTTTGCCTTCAATCACAGATTGTGCAGCCATTCGAGACAATTACGTAGTTCTTGCAGCTAGAGTCATTGTGAAACATTTAACTTGTTTTTCGTCTCTTCACACCTGTGTACCAGAGCACATACAACACGAATACAGTGCTGCTATGAAGGAAAAGAGTGTAGTGGTATGTGGTAATATATACATGAATATACCTGCATGCATGCATGTTTGCATGTAATGTATATATGCATGCCTATGATGGTGTATGTATATTTGTCTCTATAATTAATATAGATCCCATTGGGAGTTACTCCCAAAAATGAGAATGTTAGGGAAGAAATGATTGAAATCATGGAAGAGCATCAGAAGTATGTGCCCACATCACAAGGTATGTCATGACATGTATATTGTCATGCATAATATTGGTACAATCATGTATAATTGCAAACTAATAATACATAAGTATGTATTCTGATGCACAATCAGATGGTCACAGATTCAAGAGTTTGATGTTGTTTGGGGACCAGCTCACTGTAGAAAGAGCGAGAGCAGGCAAAAAGGCAAGAATAGCCTCAGATACTGCAGAGGAGGCTCTTGACGGCCTTCAACCAGCTGCTTCTGACTGGCATGCAGAGGCCAATTTCTTGCAGGTAAGCATGCACATGGAATAGGGGAAATAAACATTCTTTTACTCTAGTCTATACAGTTATGTACAGATTTTATAGTTGTGATGTTGTATAAAACACTTTTAATCATGCTTGCATGCAGACTATCTTTTCAAGACTATACAAGGTAGGATCGAGTTGTCAGGAGGGTACACTTTTACAATTGAGAAATCTCATAAACCGCCGCAATGTACGTGGAGATACCTCAGGAAGGTTCAATGAGACAATTGACTTTTTTCAACTTGTAGTTGAATGTCACATCCTGGCAGCAGCCATGCACTTCTTCTCAATGCAAAGTCTGGATGATGTCCCATCCACCAATGTGTTGCCTGACATGGACGGAAAGAAATCTGATGAGAAGTGGGCAATTCTTAAAGAACGCATAACCGAGCTGGTCAATCGGTATGTGTTGGTGGATAAAGTTGCAAACATAAATAGCCTGAGTAAGAGTGGTGATCAAATGCCTGCCCATGCTGCACATCATCAGCAGTTAAATCCACATGCTACAAGGATAGCCGCTGAACACTGCTATACATTGTCACACCATGTTGATGCTGGATCAAGCAGTACTAATGCAGAGAAGCCAAAACGTCAATTTCCATCTTCATTCCGCAAAATTGCTGATGAAGAAGTTACACCATACGAAGTTCAGAAATATTCACCTGATGGTGTCTTCAATTATGCCAGTGCAGTCTTAAATGATGGACTGCTTCTCCTAGAGCTTCGTGACGCTATCCACGAAGGGGACGGTCCAAGGATCATCCGTTGCTGGAAGTTCATGCTATTGCATTGGCGGCATGCAGGTCATACAAAGTATGCACATGAGGTAATACAGCTTGTTTCTGCAATACAGGCAACTGCCCCACCGCGAATTGCTCATGAACTTGTGTGGTGCCGGATAGTTAACACTCGTGGTGGTGCTGGAAACAATATTCCAGCCAACCTGTATTTAGAGCATTTGAACAGAACTCTCAAGGACTACCTAAATGGAATAGGACCTAACATTTCAAGCAATGCCATTGTACAAACAAGCAAGTCCCTGAGATGCCTTCTTGATGTGACTGCAAACTTTGACAAGATTTGCAACATTGGGCAAACATCCATACACCACACTAGCCCTTCATCAAAGGAGGACAGAGACAAGATCATCACTCAACTCACTACTGAATCTAGAGTGTTTGACTATATTCCCGGCCGCTTCCACCACACATTCAAGGGAATCAAGCCTCACGTTTCATCACACATAGACGTAGAAAAGCTGACACAGTGGATTCAAACGACAAAAGAAAGCATTGCTAAGCACTATAAATTGAAACAAGTATTACAATAATGCCAGTAATTGCTTTAATTGACTTAATTTTCATACATGCATGCACATATAACAATTACTATAATCATGCAATGTATTATATATATAATTATATATATACATGATGGCATTGCTGTATAAATGTTAATTTATCCAAGTCTTTATAAAATCAGTTTCATGTATGTTTTCTGTTATACGTAGTAGAAAACTCTGAGACAATCTTGAAAACAACAGTTGCATATTCTGGAGACGTAATACCAAAGCTTTGCACATCTTCAACAGTCTTGATCATCAAACAGTTCTTGACAATCAGTTTAATAGTTTTGTTTGTCAGACCAGACAAAATACCAGCACCAACAAGAGCACAGGAAGGATCTGTACTAAGAAGATCTGCTCTCAATTTGAAAAGTTTTTCCTGAAGTTGTTGACGTTGATCAATGGACAGAACATTGGGGCACTCTGTGTTGCTTTCAGCATCGCTAAGGTGTTCAAAGATCTCAATTTCCTTCTTTGAAAGAGGGGCATCTACATCACACGATTCACATGTACATTGCTCAGCACATACATCACAACACATGTGCATATAGACAGGAGTGGCCACACTGCCAGATTCATTAAACTGTGCCATAAGCTGTTGACGTCTACATCGCATGGTCATACAATAGCTGCGCATGCTCTCCTGCATGTGTCTGTCTTGAACATTTTCTGTTTTGTTGCAATATAATACTGCAGTTGTAGCTTTTCCATCTCTTCCTCCCCGGCCAGTTTCTTGTACATAACACTCAATGTCACTTGGAGCCCCCCAGTGTATAACTGTGTGAATGTTTGGAACATCTATTCCCATTGCAAATGCAACAGTAGAAATGACAATTCGTACAGCTCCATCAGGCTTCGTAAATGACTCCACTATTCTCTTCTTGACACTTTCAGATGTGCACGCATCAAACTTTTCACAGGTGCGTATTTTAGAGCCGTACAACTCTACTTCTGGATGAGTACTCATAGGAAACAAGGACTTCTTCTGTGCTAGCTCCAGTGCCACCATTTCGTAAATCTGGCATGTATCATTGTACGTTCTGCAAAAGCAGAGGCACTTTTTGCAGCTTCTGCTACTCACTAGGTCACTTATGAAAGGACTAAATATGGCAATTGGGTTAGGTGGCTTTGGAAGTACAGCATAGAAGATGTTTAACTGATTTGGATCCCTACTGAGTATATGACAGGCTCTCATCTCCAGACTGGACAAAACCACTTCACGAGTACTCACATTGGCAGTTGCTGTCAAAGCCATCACATTAGTGTTCCTTGGCAACAATGAACGAATCTCACCAATAGAGGCAAAGTCAGTTCGGAATTGCTTTCCCCTGCAAAATGCATATATACACAATAAATCAATGGTTCTTACATGACATGCATGCATTTAAATGCAGTCACTGCACGTTTTAGTCTTATGTTACCTCATCAGTCAAGGAGAAAGCTCTGGCACTTGGCTTCATTCTGTTCCTAACATTCTCAGAGGAGTATAGCTACATGTATTCACACCTCATGCAGAATTAGTGCTCAGGGGCGGATCCAGGATTTTGTAAAGGGGGGGTCACCAAGTAATTTTTCGAACTTCACACGTCTGAGCGGCCATCTTTATTGCAATAAAATAACGCTTGTGACGTCATAAAAATGGCCGCCAGCGGGTGGCATTGAAGTAAAAGCCAATTTTGGCATATTGGACTACTGTACAATCACATCGGGCAGGTTTATGGTAAAAATGATTGTTTCATAGTTGATTCATAGCCCTTTCTATGCCATAAATACTGCTTACTGCCATTTTCTGCTTTGAAAAAATCTTAGGGTCTAGGCTAAGGGGGGGTCACATGACCCCCTGGACCCCCCCCTAAATCCGCCCATGGTGCTACCATGGAACAGACTAGCTAGCCATACAAGATAAGCGTCGTACCCTTCTCCCAACCTGATGATGTCTTAGTGCAAAAGTCTACAAACTACATGAGCATGAAATACATTACATACCATTTCTCCACCAGGTGAGCCTCATCTACAGCCAAACAGACCATGTTTTCTTTGTAGCATGAAGATTTCAACATTTCTCTCCAACATGGGACAGTTAAAAGAGACTCTGGGCTGAAATACACTAGCTGCATATCACCATTCAACACACTGTCATAAACTGCACGCTCTTCCTGCCCACTGCCAACAAAGGCTGCCTTCATTCCCTTTGATGTAAACTTGGTGACTTGATCCAGCATCAGGGCGTTGAGTGGTGAAACAACTATACAGATTGAATGGTGGCCTGTGCCTTTAACCTCGCGAAGTTTGTCGAACACTAAAGGAGTACAAGCAAAACAAAGGCTCTTGCCACTTCCAGTAGGTAGCGAAATGAAGGTATCTCGCCCACTGACGAATTGGAGAACTGCTTCCACTTGACCAGGCCTAGGCCTGTCGTACCCAAGCTCCCGTACGCTCTCGAAAACTGCCTGCTGGATAAAAGACACGTCCACCGTGATTCCCAGACGAGGAACTAAAACAGCGCCAATGCCATCCATTTTACGCGGGTGTTCACATTACAATTATCATTATTATAGCGATATTTATTTATAATATAATATTTTCTAGCTATCTGATTGGCTCTCCAGGATCCTGGTATTGCTGAGTCAGCAAGACCAAGAAATGCGGCGAAATGTGCCAGACCCACTTTTCGCAGGCGGCAGCCATTTTTGCGGAAGTGGGGCTGGGGACGAGACTACTCCTGCCGCCATTGTGTGGAGGATTCCGGTGGATTCCAAGGGGGAGTCCCTATGCGGTAATGACACAGAGGTGCATGCTGACATTTCGAGGGCCGCGTACGTCAAGGAGCCTTAGAACGTCCTTAGAACAATCTAGACAACATGCATGCATATTTCATGAAGCTAGAATCTATTGCAGTTAGGGCCTCAGGACTGGGGATACTGTGTGCTGGGCATGCAGAGTAGTGCGTTACTGCATCCCCTACCAGTGTGTGTGCATGTGTCACTGTAATGAGCAGTGTATGCATTAATGATTTAATCCACAGTAAACCATAACTGATCCCTGTAGAATAGCCTATAGCTGTATTATATTTGCTTCCCTTTCCACGCCATGTATGCATGGATACACAGCACACTAGAGAACACTTATCAAACAGTAGTGCATTCAAATACATAATTATACGTCCATGTGTGTGCACACACATACGTATGGAGGCTCAAACAACTCCTACTATACTTAATACTTGTATTTGCACACAACAAGCAGTTAACTTTGTTGGTAAATAACTTATGTAAATACATACATTGAGTTAATTAACAATACAAACACACAAGAGTAAATGATTAAAGTATCACAACTTGACACTGTAAAAGTCATTATATTATCCATGAAGTTGAGTCCACATAAAACGCTTACTACATTCACACAACCAGATCAAACTCATTAAGGAGAGAGTACACATGAGTGTATACCCGTTCAAGTGTAACACTTCCAGATCTGCAGCAGCAGACAAGGAAATGACGGCACACACTTGTAAAGTACTGTGTCACATACCACTACCATATTTGGGCATGCAGTAGCAGAGAGCACAAATGGGCAACAGACCCACATTGCACACAAGTGAAACAACAGATTCCTCAAAAGGATATATGTTACGAGAGGTGCAAGACAGTATTGCCCCAGGCCAGCCACCTAAGCCAGCAGAGAAGGGATCCCTTTAAACACATTGCCTCCATTAAGCACCATCACATGTTCATTAAGATCAGTGCCGGCACTCTAAACAAAGAATGAGCCGCAGTACCTCTGTGCGGTGCAAGAGGGTGGAAGGCACCAATAGGCCGACCATTACTACTTAGTATAACTGTCTTTGCTATGAACAAGACTGTGTAGGCATGGACGCATCAACCTGCATCATCACAGTCAGCTGGCCTGGAAGAAGGATGACTTTCGGGTACAGCTAAAGTTAAATGACGGAGGTACACAAACTTTGAGGAAGACGTTACAACATGAGCTAGTCTCGCTGATTAGTACACATATCCAGATATCCCCCACCCACCCCATCCTGCCAGCACACCTTGCCTGTTCCTGAATCTCCTTGTGAGATCCTTCAATGTGTCCAAGAATTGAGGACTTAGAAGGGAGGGTGTACATGAGGCCGTAGGCGGCGTACTGCAAAACCCAGTTTAGGTACTTTGCCACAGACCGTCTGCAACCGGACAGCACGTAGGAGGGGCACATATGCATGCATGTATTGACAAATGCACGCGCGCACGCGCACACACACACATGCGCGCGCGCGCGTACAGAGAGAGAGAGAGAGAGAGACGGAAGAAAAGAGATCCAGACCACTCACTCAAATGCTCTACTGGCACAGTCGTAAATGGTGTCAGTGCCTTCATCCAGTTCTGCTAGTTCAGCAAAGAAGTGCTGCATAAACACTGAAGGGGCAGTGAATTGGGAATGGGAACAAGACACTGCAATGAAGACACAGCAAACCCTGAAAGCAGAGAGGGACTCTGTCTATGTGAAAAGATGACATGTTTTCACTCACACACTACTCCAGTGAGAGTGGCCAGAGCATAGCAACCAGTGCGATACGTCTTGGCTTTCTGGGGATTATTCCGTGCAATTCCATTACTGGATTCATACTAGAAAGTAAAGGATGATATGGAAATGGGGATGAGGGAGGGGGAGGTGCAGGGGAAGAGAAGGGAGGTAAGAGAAGGGAGGGAAGAGAAGGGAGGGAAGAGAGGGGAGGGAAGAGAAGGAAGGGAAGAGTAGGGAGGGAAGAGAAGGGAGGGAAGATAAGGGAGGGAAGAGTAGGGAGGGAAGAGGAGGGAGGTAAGAGAAGGGAGGGTAGAGAAGGGAGGGAAGAGAAGGGAGGGAAGAGAAGGGAAGTAAGAGAAGGAAGGGAAGAGAAGGGAGGTAAGAGAAGGGAGGGAGGTAACGCAATGAGAAGAGGAGGATACAAAGAAGATGAAAAGGGGAAGGAGAGAGGCAAGGAATACTGTCTAGACTTACTTCGACTACTTTTCTGAGAGTGGCATAGTTCCCAGCTGTATGGATAGCAAGTAGACATGATGCTTTGTGTCAAAGTAAATTGCTGGAAATAGTGTGCATCAGTGTACACACACACACACACACACACACACACACACACACACACGCAAGCACACATGCACACACACACACACACACACACACACACACACACACACACACACACACACACACACACACACACACACACACACACACACACACACACACACACACACACACACACACACACACACACACACACATACACACAAACACACACGCACATGCACACACACCTCCATCTCCACTGTTGTATGAATTCAGCATTTCCACTTTATCTGAGATGGAGGAGGACACCGGCTTCACAAGTATTCCCATGCAGTCAACGAAGGGCACAACAGACTGACACGCTGCTGTGAACTCATCAGTCCTTATCTCTCCTCCTCCATCCAGGAGGCTTTGGAAGTTACTGAACATCTGACATTGATATCATGAAGTGAGGAGGGAGAGATAGCCAAGAGACAAGGGAGGGGGGAGGGGGAGAAGGATAGTAGGAGGAAGAACAGGAGGAATGAAAGTGAAAATAAGATGATATGACCCATTTAACCAACCAGCACTCGCTCACGTTTCCACTATACAAGTGTGCTCTCAGACACCACTCATTCGTGCGCAGGTTCCGTAGCTACCGCCAGGCCCCAGCGTTACGAGTACTACTAAACATTTGTGTACGCACTCAACCGGCCGCTGTCAGTGGCCATGCATCTAAGCTACATTACTGAGGCCGAATGCGTCCAGTGCGCCTTAACAAAGCGCAAACCATGCCGCGAACAGCCAACGCACTTGTTGCAATGACAATCGCTCCCCTCCTGCCGCCATTGTACGCGTGGGGAATGATTCCGGTGGATTCCAAGGGGAAGTCCCCTATGCGGTAATGACACAGAGGTGCAGACATTTTGAGGGGCTAGACGCATACGTCAAGGAGCTTGGAGGTCCTTGGAACAAACTAGACTACATACATGCATATTTCATGAAACTAGCTAGGATCTACTGCAGTTAGGGCCTCAGGACCCGGGATACTGTGTGCTGGGCATGCAGAGTAGTGCATTGCAGCATCCCCTACCAGTGTGTGTGCATGTGTCACTGTAATGAGCAGTGTATGCATTAATGATTTAATCCACAGTAAACCATAACTGATCCCTGTAGAATAGCCTATAGCTGTATTATATTTGCTCCCCTTTCCACGCCATGTATGCATGGATACACAGCACACTAGAGGGCACTTATCAAACAATAGTGCATTCAAATACATAATTATACATCCATGTGTGTGTGCACACATGGACGTATGGAGGCTCAAACAACTCCTACTATACTTAATACTTGTATTTGCACACAACAAACAGTTAACTTTGTTGGTAAATAACTTATGTAAATACATACATTGAGTTAATTAACAATACAAACACACAAGAGTAAATGATTAAAGTATCACAACTTGACACTGTAAAAGTCATTATATTATCCATGAAGTTGAGTCCACATAAAACGCTTACTACATCCACACAACCAGATCAAACTCATTAAGGAGAGAGTACACGTGAGTGTATACCCGTTCGAGTGTAGCACTTCCAGATCTGCAGCAGCAGACAAGGAAATGACGGCACACACTTGTAAAGTGTTGTGTCACGTATCACTATCATATTTGGACATGCAGTAGCAGAGAGCAAACGCAGGCAACAGAATAACATTGCCATATTTGACAGGTCAAATAGGAGTTTAGGATGTGAAGAAATTTGCGGATTGAAGCTTAAAATGTCAGTGTGTCCCCCCCTCCGGGTGTCCCGTAGGCTCACACCACTGCCAGCAGTGTGTCCCCCCCCCCCCACCCCCCCAGGGTGTCCTGTAGGCTCACACCACTGCCAGCAGTGTGTCCCCCCCCACCCCCCCAGGGTGTCCTGTAGGCTCACACCACTGCCAGCAGTGTGTCCCCCACCCCCCTAGGGTGTCCTGTAGGCTCACACCACTGCTGACACCCTCTCCCACACTCCACCATCCACTAGCCAGTCCTCACATGACTAGTGGTTCAGTGCACCCTTTGCAAACTAGTTTCTGGGGAGAGCACTGACTGCTAGCAGTGTGGCCCAGTGAGCCCTGCCACAAACCTTGCCTGCTCCTGGATCTCTTGATAAGACCCTTCAAATTGTTGGATGATGGAGGACTTGGAAGGGAGAAAGTTCATGAGGATGTAGGCTGTATTCCTCACCAGACAATTGTGGTACTGTGCCAGCGACCGCCTGCAACCAGACAGCACAGACAGGAGGGACGTGCACATGTGACCACTATACAGTACACCCCCCCCCCCACACACACCCACCCACCCACACACACACACACACACACACACACACACACACACACACACACACACACACACACACACACACATCCCCACACACCCACACACCCACACACCCACACACTGGTCCACTCACTCATAAGCTCTACTGGCGCAGTAGTAAATGGTGTCAGTGCCTTCATCCAGTTCTGCTAGTTCAGCAAAGAAGTGTTGCATAAACACTGAAGGGGCAGCGAATTGGGAATGGGAACAAGACACTGCAATGAAGACACAGCAAACCCTGAAAGCAGAGAGGGACTCTGTCTATGTGAAAAGATGACATGTTTTCACTCACACACTACTCCAGTGAGAGTGGCCAGAGCATAGCAACCAGTGCGATACGTCTTGGCTTTCTGGGGATTATTCCGTGCAATTCCATTACTGGATTCATACTAGAAAGTAAAGGATGATATGGAAATGGGGATGAGGGAGGGGGAGGTGCAGGGGAAGAGAAGGGAGGTAAGAGAAGGGAGGGAAGAGAAGGGAGGGAAGAGAGGGGAGGGAAGAGAAGGAAGGGAAGAGTAGGGAGGGAAGAGAAGGGAGGGAAGAGAAGGGAGGGAAGAGAGGGGAGGGAAGAGAAGGAAGGGAAGAGTAGGGAGGGAAGAGAAGGGAGGGAAGAGAAGGGAGGGAAGAGTAGGGAGGGAAGAGGAGGGAGGTAAGAGAAGGGAGGGTAGAGAAGGGAGGGAAGAGAAGGGAGGGAAGAGAAGGGAGGTAAGAGAAGGAAGGTAAGAGAAGGGAGGGAGGTAACGCAATGAGAAGAGGAGGATACAAAGAAGATGAAAAGGGGAAGGAGAGAGGCAAGGAATACTGTCTAGACTTACCTCGACTACTTTTCTGAGAGTGGCATAGTTCCCAGCTGTATGGATAGCAAGTTGACATGATGCTTTGTGTCAAAGTAAATTGCTGAAAATAGTGTGCATCAGTGTACACACACACACGCAAGCACGCATGCACACACACACACACACACACACACACACACACACACACACACACACACACACACACACACACACACACACACACACACACACACACACACAAACACACACGCACATGCACACACACCTCCATCTCCACTGTTGTATGAATTCAGCATTTCCACTTTATCTGAGATGGAGGAGGACACCGGCTTCACAAGTATTCCCATGCAGTCAACGAAGGGCACAACAGACTGACACGCTGCTGTGAACTCATCAGTCCTTATCTCTCCTCCTCCATCCAGGAGGCTTTGGAAGTTACTGAACATCTGACATTGATATCATGAAGTGAGGAGGGAGAGATAGCCAAGAGACAAGGGAGGGGGGGAGGGGGAGAAGGATAGTAGGAGGAAGAACAGGAGGAATGAAAGTGAAAATAAGATGATATGACCCATTTAACCAACCAGCACTCGCTCACGTTTCCACTATACAAGTGTGCTCTCAGACACCACTCATTCGTGCGCAGGTTCCGTAGCTACCGCCAGGCCCCAGCGTTACGAGTACTACTAAACATTTGTGTGCGCACTCAACCGGCCGCTGTCAGTGGCCATGCATCTAAGCTACATTACTGAGGCCGAATGCGTCCAGTGCGCCTTAACAAAGCGCAAACCATGCCGCGAACAGCCAACGCACTTGTTGCAATGACAATCGCTCCCCTCCTGCCGCCATTGTACGCGTGGGGAATGATTCCGGTGGATTCCAAGGGGAAGTCCCCTATGCGGTAATGACACAGAGGTGCAGACATTTTGAGGGGCTAGACGCATACGTCAAGGAGCTTGGAGGTCCTTGGAACAAACTAGACTACATACATGCATATTTCATGAAACTAGCTAGGATCTACTGCAGTTAGGGCCTCAGGACCCGGGATACTGTGTGCTGGGCATGCAGAGTAGTGCGTTACTGCATCCCCTACCAGTGTGTGTGCATGTGTCACTGTAATGAGCAGTGTATGCATTAATGATTTAATCCACAGTAAACCATAACTGATCCCTGTAGAATAGCCTATAGCTGTATTATATTTGCTCCCCTTTCCACGCCATGTATGCATGGATACACAGCACACTAGAGAACACTTATCAAACAATAGTGCATTCAAATACATAATTATACGTCCATGTGTGTGTGCACACATGGACGTATGGAGGCTCAAACAACTCCTACTATACTTAATACTTGTATTTGCACACAACAAACAGTTAACTTTGTTGGTAAATAACTTATGTAAATACATACATTGAGTTAATTAACAATACAAACACACAAGAGTAAATGATTAAAGTATCACAACTTGACACTGTAAAAGTCATTATATTATCCATGAAGTTGAGTCCACATAAAACGCTTACTACATTCACACAACCAGATCAAACTCATTAAGGAGAGAGTACACGTGAGTGTATACCCGTTCGAGTGTAGCACTTCCAGATCTGCAGCAGCAGACAAGGAAATGACGGCACACACTTGTAAAGTGTTGTGTCACGTATCACTATCATATTTGGACATGCAGTAGCAGAGAGCAAACGCAGGCAACAGAATAACATTGCCATATTTGACAGGTCAAATAGGAGTTTAGGATGTGAAGAAATTTGCGGATTGAAGCTTAAAATGTCAGTGTGTCCCCCCCTCCGGGTGTCCCGTAGGCTCACACCACTGCCAGCAGTGTGTCCCCCCCCCCCACCCCCCCAGGGTGTCCTGTAGGCTCACACCACTGCCAGCAGTGTGTCCCCCCCCACCCCCCCAGGGTGTCCTGTAGGCTCACACCACTGCCAGCAGTGTGTCCCCCACCCCCCTAGGGTGTCCTGTAGGCTCACACCACTGCTGACACCCTCTCCCACACTCCACCATCCACTAGCCAGTCCTCACATGACTAGTGGTTCAGTGCACCCTTTGCAAACTAGTTTCTGGGGAGAGCACTGACTGCTAGCAGTGTGGCCCAGTGAGCCCTGCCACAAACCTTGCCTGCTCCTGGATCTCTTGATAAGACCCTTCAAATTGTTGGATGATGGAGGACTTGGAAGGGAGAAAGTTCATGAGGATGTAGGCTGTATTCCTCACCAGACAATTGTGGTACTGTGCCAGCGACCGCCTGCAACCAGACAGCACAGACAGGAGGGACGTGCACATGTGACCACTATACAGTACACCCCCCCCCCCACACACACCCACCCACCCACACACACACACACACACACACACACACACACACACACACACACACACACACACACATCCCCACACACCCACACACCCACACACCCACACACTGGTCCACTCACTCATAAGCTCTACTGGCGCAGTAGTAAATGGTGTCAGTGCCTTCATCCAGTTCTGCTAGTTCAGCAAAGAAGTGTTGCATAAACACTGAAGGGGCAGCGAATTGGGAATGGGAACAAGACACTGCAATGAAGACACAGCAAACCCTGAAAGCAGAGAGGGACTCTGTCTATGTGAAAAGATGACATGTTTTCACTCACACACTACTCCAGTGAGAGTGGCCAGAGCATAGCAACCAGTGCGATACGTCTTGGCTTTCTGGGGATTATTCCGTGCAATTCCATTACTGGATTCATACTAGAAAGTAAAGGATGATATGGAAATGGGGATGAGGGAGGGGGAGGTGCAGGGGAAGAGAAGGGAGGTAAGAGAAGGGAGGGAAGAGAAGGGAGGGAAGAGAGGGGAGGGAAGAGAAGGAAGGGAAGAGTAGGGAGGGAAGAGAAGGGAGGGAAGAGAAGGGAGGGAAGAGAGGGGAGGGAAGAGAAGGAAGGGAAGAGTAGGGAGGGAAGAGAAGGGAGGGAAGAGAAGGGAGGGAAGAGTAGGGAGGGAAGAGGAGGGAGGTAAGAGAAGGGAGGGTAGAGAAGGGAGGGAAGAGAAGGGAGGGAAGAGAAGGGAGGTAAGAGAAGGAAGGTAAGAGAAGGGAGGGAGGTAACGCAATGAGAAGAGGAGGATACAAAGAAGATGAAAAGGGGAAGGAGAGAGGCAAGGAATACTGTCTAGACTTACCTCGACTACTTTTCTGAGAGTGGCATAGTTCCCAGCTGTATGGATAGCAAGTTGACATGATGCTTTGTGTCAAAGTAAATTGCTGAAAATAGTGTGCATCAGTGTACACACACACACGCAAGCACGCATGCACACACACACACACACACACACACACACACACACACACACACACACACACACACACACACACACACACACACACACACACACACACACACACACAAACACACACGCACATGCACACACACCTCCATCTCCACTGTTGTATGAATTCAGCATTTCCACTTTATCTGAGATGGAGGAGGACACCGGCTTCACAAGTATTCCCATGCAGTCAACGAAGGGCACAACAGACTGACACGCTGCTGTGAACTCATCAGTCCTTATCTCTCCTCCTCCATCCAGGAGGCTTTGGAAGTTACTGAACATCTGACATTGATATCATGAAGTGAGGAGGGAGAGATAGCCAAGAGACAAGGGAGGGGGGGAGGGGGAGAAGGATAGTAGGAGGAAGAACAGGAGGAATGAAAGTGAAAATAAGATGATATGACCCATTTAACCAACCAGCACTCGCTCACGTTTCCACTATACAAGTGTGCTCTCAGACACCACTCATTCGTGCGCAGGTTCCGTAGCTACCGCCAGGCCCCAGCGTTACGAGTACTACTAAACATTTGTGTGCGCACTCAACCGGCCGCTGTCAGTGGCCATGCATCTAAGCTACATTACTGAGGCCGAATGCGTCCAGTGCGCCTTAACAAAGCGCAAACCATGCCGCGAACAGCCAACGCACTTGTTGCAATGACAATCGCTCCCCTCCTGCCGCCATTGTACGCGTGGGGAATGATTCCGGTGGATTCCAAGGGGAAGTCCCCTATGCGGTAATGACACAGAGGTGCAGACATTTTGAGGGGCTAGACGCATACGTCAAGGAGCTTGGAGGTCCTTGGAACAAACTAGACTACATACATGCATATTTCATGAAACTAGCTAGGATCTACTGCAGTTAGGGCCTCAGGACCCGGGATACTGTGTGCTGGGCATGCAGAGTAGTGCGTTACTGCATCCCCTACCAGTGTGTGTGCATGTGTCACTGTAATGAGCAGTGTATGCATTAATGATTTAATCCACAGTAAACCATAACTGATCCCTGTAGAATAGCCTATAGCTGTATTATATTTGCTCCCCTTTCCACGCCATGTATGCATGGATACACAGCACACTAGAGAACACTTATCAAACAATAGTGCATTCAAATACATAATTATACGTCCATGTGTGTGTGCACACATGGACGTATGGAGGCTCAAACAACTCCTACTATACTTAATACTTGTATTTGCACACAACAAACAGTTAACTTTGTTGGTAAATAACTTATGTAAATACATACATTGAGTTAATTAACAATACAAACACACAAGAGTAAATGATTAAAGTATCACAACTTGACACTGTAAAAGTCATTATATTATCCATGAAGTTGAGTCCACATAAAACGCTTACTACATTCACACAACCAGATCAAACTCATTAAGGAGAGAGTACACATGAGTGTATACCCGTTCGAGTGTAACACTTCCAGATCTGCAGCAGCAGACAAGGAAATGACGGCACACACTTGTAAAGTGTTGTGTCATGTATCACTACCATATTTGGACATGCAGTAGCAGAGAGCACAAAGGGCAACAGAATAACATTGCCATATTTGACAGGTTAAACAGGAGTTTAGGATGTGAAGAAATTTGCAGATTGAAGCTTAAAGTGCCACATCACTGCCAGCAGTGTGCCCCCCCCCCCCCCAGGTGTCCTGTAGGCTCACACCACTGCCAGCAGTGTGCCCCCCCCCCCCCTAGGGTGTCCTGTAGGCTCACACCACTGCCAGCAGTGCCCCCCCCCCCCAGGGTGTCCTGTAGGCTCACACCACTGCTAGCAGTGTGCCCCCCCCCCCCTAGGGTGTCCTGTAGGCTCACACCACTGCCAGCAGTGCCCCCCCCCCCCCCCTAGGGTGTCCTGTAGGCTCACACCACTGCCAGCAGTGCCCCCCCCTCCAGGTGTCCCGTAGGCTCACACCACTGCTAGCAGGCTCTCCATGCATCCCCCATACTTTACTGTGCAAAGGAAGCTGACACCCTCTCCCACACTCCACCATCCACTAACCACTCCTCTCATGACTAGTAGTCCAGTGCACCCTTTGCAAACTAGTTTCTGCAGAGAGCACTGACTGCTAGCAGTGTGGCCCGGTGAGGTCTGCCACACACCTTGCCTGCTCCTGAATCTCTTGGTAAGACCCTTCAAATTGTTGGAGGATGGAGGACTTGGAAGGGAGAAAGTTCATGAGGATGTAGGCAGTATTCCGCACCAGCCAATTGTGGTACTGTGCCAGAGACCGCCTGCGACCAGACAGCACAGACAGGAGAGATGTGTACATGTGACCACTATACAGCACACAACCCACCCACCCACCCACACACACACCTGACCACACCCACACACACACACACCTGACCACACCCATCCCCACCCACCCACACACTGGTCTACTCACTCATATGCTCTACTGGCACAGTAATAGACAGTGTCAGTGCCTTCATCCAGTTCTGCTAGTTCAGCAAAGAAGTGCTGCATAAACACTGAAGGGGGTAGTGAATTGGGAATGGAAACAGGCAGGAGTAAATGAATTGGGAATGGGAACAGGTACAAATGAAATGAGACACTGCACAAGCACCTATGTGAACAAGAAGGAGATGACGATAATCCAAGGCACCCAGTCTTGGTAGAGAGAGCAGTACTGCTACTCCTTGGTAGAGGTGGCTAGGTCTACCACGAGGTGTAAGGCTTACTGAATCCAGTCACTTACACACAGTCCAACTGAGATGACGCAATGCATGGCAACCAGTGTAGCAATCCTTCTGGGGATTCTTCCTAGCAATATCCATACTGTCCTCATACTAGGAGAGAATGAGTATGCATGGAGGGGAGGGGAAGAGAGGGGAGGGGAGAGGAGGGGGGAGGGAGGAGAGGGGGGGAGAGGGGAGGGAGAAGGGAGAGGAGAGGAGGGGGGGAGGGAGGGGGGAGAGGAGAGGAGAGGGGGAGGGAGGGGGGAGAGGAGAGGGAAGGGAGGAGAGGGGGAAGGGAGGGAGGAGAGGGAAGGAGGAGAGAGGGAAGAGGAAGCAATGATGATGGTGGCTGAAGGCAAAGAAAACACATGTAGGTAGAAGGTAAGAGAGGGAAAGGGGAGTCCAGTTTGACTTACCACAACTAGTTTTCTAAGAGTGACATAGTTCTCAGCTGTGAGGATAGCAAGGCATAGTACATGGTGGCATAATACACATGTCAATTTAGTAAACACCACACACATGCGCACACACACACACACACACACACACACACACACACACACACACACACACACACACACACACACACACACACACACACACACACACATGCACCCACACCTTCATCCTCCTTGTAATAGCCCTCCAGCATCTCCACTTTATCCAAGACAGCTGAGTGCACAGGCTTCATGAGTATTCCCATACAACTAATGAAGGGCAGCACAGACCGACACGCTGCTATGAACTCATCAGTCTTTACCTCTCCTCCTCCATCCAGGAGGCTTTGGAAGTTACTGAACATCTGACATTATGTGATGAGAGAGAGAAAGACGTGGAGGGAAGAGACATAACATTGGGTCCCCCATTCACACCAGCCTTGTGCTGAAGGGGTAACCTTAATAAATACAATACAATACAATACAATAACCCGTCAGTATTCTAACATGCTGCGTTTTCGTATTAAAGTGTACAGAATATAGGACGACTGTAACCTGCTTGCTGAAGACAACTAAGCTTCGTATGCCTTAATTCAAACCATTTATCAACCAGTAAACCTACTTGTTGCAACGAGAGCTTCTCCCGGTCGTTAGGCTGAGACGCCATTTTGAAGTTTCGAGTGGACTGCTAGGGGAAGTCCCTATATTAGCTCATTATGAAGATGTCCGCGGACACCAGTCGGCGATGCATATGAACTGATCCAAGAGCCCTGATCCTGCGCTAATACTACTGAATTTTCAAACAGTGGAAGGAAATGGCTGAGCGACAGGTTGGATGCACTAGAGTGTCTGGTGTTGTAGGTGTGCATGTGCACGCGACATGTTGTCCGCGCGGTCTCACACCTCACCCTCTTGGCCGACACTGTGCTCCGCTTGCCTCCCTTTGCGTATTAGGAAGACGATTGGATGTACTGTACGCTATGCCGCAGTGGGCGCCTCAGCAAGGACGCGCTCAAACGAGCCCGTGCGAAGGAAGTCACGTGGGGGCAGCCAGAGGCGGAGCCCCTGAGGAACCCCATCTCCGTGAGCTGCCTCGCATGCCGGCCCACCAGTGTATGCAGCAGCTACACCTTCACGTGGTCTATGGTCTCTATCTATACCTCGCATCTATATAATGGTCTCTATCATATATGTGTACTCCTTCACTGAGTGGCACCTGGCCTCCTCAGGCACACATGTAGCTGCCCCCCTAGAGCTCACCTGACCTCACCCTCCCAACCTCCCTATCTCACATGTCATCATTAGCATGTCTACACCTCCCTCCATCCGCCCCCAATCGACATGCACACACACAAGGTGTTGTGTGTTTCAGTCTTGGAGTGTGAGGTTGTGTTTTGTGTTGGATTGCCATGAGAACACGCACAGATGTTGCAATGCATGCCTTTAAATTTGTAGTCAGTTACTGTTTTTATGCAACTGGTGGTGTACTGCACAGAACATCACTGCTACACACACACACACACACACACACACACACACACACACACACACACACACACACACACACACACACACACACACACACACACACACACACACACACACACACACACACACACACACACACACACACACACACACACACACACACATACACACACACACACACCACACACACACACACACACCCTATGCCCTATGCATGCACTGCACCTCCTGTCCCTACCTTCAGGATCCAGTTGTTCCCACCACTCTGGAGGAAGCTTTCCATTCGGTGATGCAGCTCATGAAGGAGTCAACCAAACAGTGCAAGGTGTGTCAGTGTGACAGGAAGAGAAGACAATGTTATAGTTATGAGAGGGAAT